>CM068583.1:17071840-17269340 GCA_035048485.1 Pteria penguin | reverse complement strand
GTCGTTATAGATTCAAATAGTAGTTATTCATCTTCTACACACGAAAAGTCACGCGAGAAATAACGTAACTTGAAAACCCAACCAAAACACAATGTACATCTTGTCTAAGGCAGAAACCCCTCAAAGATGACTAATTAACGTCAGATGACAAACCTTAAAAAGCTTTACATCCTTGATTATGTCAGCAACGCCATCACGTCATGTATTCTTTCAGGAGATGGTTCAACAAACCAAAAGTAAGAAAATCGCTTGAAACACTATTATCACTAACCTCGGATCATATTTTAATAATTTTCTTTTCATATTAAGACTACATGTTAAGCCCTATATTTTGATTTTAGCAAATTCATGAAAATTATTACACGAATTCAATGTTTCAAATGTGATGTATTTTAGAAATAGAAGGAAAATCCCTGTTTGTACTACAAATTGTAGAAGTTGTAGAGACAACTCGTGCGTGAGATGTGACTTGACACAAAGATTGAATTGATTGATTTTTGTTTAACATCACACCACGAATATTTCACGTATATGGTAACGGCATCTGCCTGATGTGGGGCATACAAATTTTGACCTTTGGACCCACCCGAAGCAGTGAGGGATCTTTAACGTATCGGTTTTTACTGTCACATCTGAAAGACAGGACACCGGCATTACCAGAGGGGGACTCGAACTGGCCTCCCAATTAGGAGGCGAGTGCAATACCACCAGGCCATGCCAGGTTCACAAAGATTGAAAGACAAATATATTATAAGATTATTCTCATGGAAAATATGTCCAGTGTGGACAAAAAATGTGACTTCAATAAATATTTATATTCTCTTTCATGGGAATATTTGGTCTTTTGGTTGATATTCCGGCCAGTCAGCTCCTGAATATGGGATGTTTCACATTGAAAGACCTTTCGCACTGGGACCTTTTGAAGTGAGATGTTTCGCTCTTATTTTTTTGTTTTTAGTAAATGGCATATTAATTACTGACAAAGTTAAATATTTCTTATATTATCATAAGGACAAGAAGGCTTGTTACAATGTTTATTGAAATTTGATTGTAATTTTGTAAATGTATGTTGTATCTTTTTGTTTTATGACATCATGTAAGAAGACCATTTTTAATCATTTCATATTACCTGCCTGGAGCTTTAATAACATTATGTATACTGGCAGTGTACCAGTTACCGGCTAGGACTAGTTACCAGCTACTACGTTATTTCGGCTTTTGAAACCTGAATTTATGAGATTTTTTTCGCATGATTATCTGCAATACATATATATAGGATACGAAATATAAAATATGAAAATTTCATCAATTCACATTTTGAATACCCTTAATAACGTTTTAGCCGGTAACTGGTCTTAGCCGGGGACTGGTCCTTCGCCAATACTATATTAATACAGAATGATATTGCACACTTACAAATGTACTTCATCACAGACCTGCCTTTATGATATTACCTGTATGTTCATAGGGCAGACATGTATTGATGGGCTGGTTTTCATATGAGAATCATTACCAGCTGTGCTGATAGAGATTTTCAGATATTCTCAATGGTCATGTGATGACAATAACTGCTTACTTTATCTAACAGAGTTGCTTTTGAAGCATTGCAACATATAGGGATATCTTTGTGTAGGATATATTGGACAGGAGAGTCTGTTTATCTCAGAATCTGTCCAAAGTACAGTTCAGGTGTTTTGGAGAAACTGCACAAAACACAGTGGGAAAAACACTGGAACACAGGTGGAAATTTATCTATGCTTATTTTCACCTTTGTTAATTACACCATGTATTGTGTAATTCATCAAATTACTCCTGGATTTGACCCGCTGGGTGGGTGGAAAATTAAATAACACCTGGATTGTACCGTACCTGGAATCACACTTTGGAAAATTTGATAGCTGAAGGCACATGTGTGCTTTCATGTTCTCATGTGCATGTTTTATTGATAAAATTACAGGAAACTTTCATAATAATTATTTCTCTATATTTTACCAATTAATTCCAATAAGATGAAATTATTTGGTAGATAAATATTCCTTTTTTAGTTACTGTAGTTTAATTTGAATACATCTATTTTGTCCTATCCAATTCAGTCAATGGTTTCAATCTGCAAAGTCTATTTACTGATTAGAAACGAAGAAATTTATTAATAAATTTTACATGTATTAAGGTAATCAATCCATAGCAAGCCTCAACTGACGTGATATGGTTATTTGTTAAAGCAAAATGCATGTCTACTTAGATGTCTTAATGTTTGTGACTGTAAAGTTTGGGATTTTACAATATAAATTCCTTTAAAGGAGGTATCTTCCCTAGTTATAAATATAAAAAACGTAATCAGAAATACTGCACGGTGAACTTCATTTTTATTCATGAATATTGATAAATTACAATATTACAGAAGTCTTAACCGTGAGTTTTCAAAATTTTTCTTTTGTGAAAAAACATGAACAAAACATAGTAATTCCCATAAGGTTCAATACAAATTTTAATTATCCCTATGGGACCAAATAACATTATTTTTAAAAAATCCTTTCGGTAAAAGGTCTTATTTTGGAAGATGCTTCAAAATGATATATTCATTTTAAAGATAAAAGTTGTATACATTGAGATCCAATTAGTGCATGTTATGGATTGATTACCTTAAGACTTTAAGCATTGTGAGCATTCATAGAACCTATGTACCAGTAAATGAGAGATGAGACCAGGTGTCAGGGAGGACTTAGCGTTTTCTGTATAGTAATACTAGTATCCTATAAATTAGAACATGGTTAAGTCGTAATTTTGTCATTTTATGTAATACCAATAGCACATTAAGTACATCTGCAATGTTTGTTTGAAGGACCTTTTTTAAATCATTGTTGTTTTATTTCAGAAAACTGACACATCCTTATTAGCATCATTTTTCTTTGCTGATGAAGAACTGAATTCTGTAGCTGCAGAGTTAGATAGTTTTGATGGTCGAAAAGATCCTGAACGATGTACAGCTTTAGTGAATAAATTGAGATCATGTCAGGACAAGGTGTTAGTTATCATACAGAAAATCATCGATGAAGCTATACCAGTACAGAAGGCGAGCAGGGACTTCAGAGTCAAATTTCCTGATGATGTCCTGCAAGAAAATCTTGCTGGTCAGCTATGGTTTGGAGCCGAGGTGAGTTGATGGAAAAAATTAATTCATCAATATATAGTATTTATGCATATCAAGAACATGTATATAATATTACTATTAAGAAACCAGTTCACTTTAGATAATTAAAACTACAACTTACAAGGAACAAAAGAATTAGTTAAAATTAATAGTAATTTTCATGGTTTTCTTGTATTTTGAAAAATGTGTTGATTTTATCTCTTTCCATTAGTGTCTGGCTGCAGGATCTAGCATTATGAACAGGGAGATTGAGAGTGCATCAATGAGACCATTGGCCCGAGCACTGACAAAAAATCTAGACAGTCTTAGAACTCTGTTAAGAGATCAATGTTTCAGAGACCTAACAGCTTATACAGATAGAGTAAGTTCAGGAATAAATGGTATTGAATTTTGAAGAGAAAATTATTATTTATTATATCCCCGCAAACCAAATTTTGGGGTTATGTAGAATCATCCTTTCCGTCATTCTGTCTAGTGAAGAAGATTAACAAAGTTTCTTAAAATGTACAAACAGAACATTCATTACACTCATACCAGTGATGTATCTTGGGATGAATTACTGCATGTTTCAACCTATGTTGCTGCAGGAGGTCCTGTTAGTACAGCATTAGTTGTGCTTGTAAATAGTCACTTTCACTTATGTGAAGTCTTGGTTCAAATCCTTGAAAGGACATTTTGGAAGAACTGCCATTGTAATTAGTAAAGTACTGAAGGTTGGTGTTTCTAAAGCTACTCCTGTTTCTATTACCATAACATACTGGCACGACCATGTAAGTGTAATATTTGTTTGTTTATTGTTTCATATCACACCATGGTTATTTCATTTATACAATGACAGAATCTGCTTGATTCCTTGCACAAGAAATTTAGACCTGTGCGACATGGGTACCTGAAGCAATGAGGGATCCTTTGCATGCCACATAAACTGTGACATGGGACCTCAATTTGTAGCTTGACAGGCGGAAAGTCTGGAGAGCTATTGTTATATCCCCGGTATCGTCAACGTTGTCATCATCCGTAGACAAAAACTTCAACCGTAGTCATAACTTGTGAATAGCAAGAAATAGGACTTCCATAATTTATATATGTATTCCTTGTGACAAGACATTTCATTGGGCACCACAATTTTTTTTTTTTGACCTTGTGACCTTGACCTTGAAGTTTGACTTATTTTTAGAAAACTTTATCCTTGGTCATAAATTTTGAACGGTAAGAGTTAGGGCTTCAGTACTTTATATGTGTATTCCTTGTGCCAAGGGTTTTCATTGAGTACCAAAATTTTTTAATCTTGTGAGCTTGCCCATGAAGTTAGACCTCCATACAAAAATACAAAAAACTTTTGCCATTTAAATTTGATTGCGAGCTCTGTTGTCTTCTGACAATTTGTAGGTAGTTTTTACTGTCTTGTCCAAATTACAAGACATAGAAAAGCTACCAAGTGGACTCAGACCTGGGACCTCTCAGTCAGTGTGCTTCAGGCTGAATTCTGCCAGATGAAGTAAAGTTTGGCATGGTATTGAAAAAAGAAAATGTCTCTGCAATATAAATGGACAGATTCTGATATTATAATATTAAAAGGCGTTTTATATGAGTAAATAAAATCAATAAATTGCAAAAATTATGATGCAGTGCTAAGATTTTTACTGTAAATTTAATAGTTTTCCATGTCTTTTTTCTCAAATTCTGTTCAAACTTACAGATCAATGAGGCCCTGATTATATTTGACAAGCTGTTTGCAGAGTTTGAATTAAGGTAAGAGAATTTAATACAATACAGTCCAGGTGTTTCGGAGAAACTGCACAAAACACTGCAGGAAAACATTTGAAATTACCGTTCTTATTCACACTTTTGTTTATTACAATGTGTAATTCTTACACCTGGATGTGGGCCATTCTTTTGTGTGGAAAAAGTACAAAACATTTGGACACTACTGTATGTTCCTTGAAATATTATTTTCTGGTTTGTTTTAAAAAGTGCTTATTCATGTAGTGTTGCAGCAATGTTCATATGACGTGTATTATTTTAATTGTGATGCAGATGCAAATCTCATTGCTTACCAACTTAAGAATGGAAAAGTTGATTTTGGAGACCAGTATAAGCAAGTGAGACTGCTCTGGCCGTACTTGAATAAGAAGATGCATCTAAACTGCATTATTTGTGAAGGAATTGTTTAACTTTTCACAACATTCCTTACAGTCTCTTTGATAAAGTAACCTGATAAATTTCTCTCTTATTAATGATTAAAATGTGTGAAATACTGAAATATATAGTTATAACTTTCAAAGTATCATTTTTTAGTATGTGACAGAATGCTATGTCGTCACATCATCTTTCAGATACATGTAGTAATGAGTTGAAGAAATAATATGTCCCATAACCATTGTTTTGTAATTTTAGCTATGTCAGCACTATGGTGCCAGTTAAGTCCATGAGAGAGTATGACCTTACTCAAGAGATCAGTGTCTTATTCTCAGAGACTGTTCAAAGGTAGGTAACGCTGAAAATTCATATAATTCCATAAAAAGGAAAAACCTATTTGGTTTTTGATTTTTCTTTTTCATCGCCTGCAATGTATATCAGCTAAGGGACTGGTTTTTTCTCCCACATTAGACTGAAAAATCCTCTCATTGTCCTGAAAGAGATTTTGTTATCTTTGCCGAGGCATGAGACAGCTGAAACTGGAAATTCTGGAACTACTTTTCATGCATGACCTAATTCTGTGGTCTGCTTTGTTAACATTGTGAAAATGGACGATGTTCAACTTTCTGATATTGTTTCCTTGTCTGATAACGAAAAAGGAAAGTTATCAACATAACAGAGCCACTAGGAAAAGGGACTTTCTTTCTTGTTCATGATATGAGAGTAGTATTATTTTACATATGACGTAGTACCCGTTACATGTATCTTTTTTTTACTAGAGTATGAAGAAATTTTAAAATGTGTGAGAAAAAGGGATCACACACCATGTTGAGGGAGGGACAAAGAAATCTCAATCCAAGTGCCCATATCGATTTATATATACATGATGAGGCTGCCTACACTTCTATCAACTTTGTGTAGTCATAACAAATACCGTACATTCATATTTAAGAAAAAAAAAACCCTGCAGATTCATTAAGTCATATATTCATATTTATACTTTCCCAGATAAATAATCATGTATTGTATATTGTTATAATAACAGGGCTTTAAAAGAAAAACTGATCACTCAAGAAATGATTGATGACTATGATCCTTCACTGATGTTCACCATTCCCAGATTTGCCATCATTTGGTAGGTTTATTAAGTGTGGTTATGTTATATTATTATTCAGTGTAGTATGCTTCATTTATAATAAACACATTTTCATGAAATTCTGTTAATAATGGAGACAATTTTAAGTCCAGTTGAAAGTCCCACAATTTGATTGTACTGAATTAACATATAACAAGATTCTTGATATTTTGAAGTCAAAATCTATATATTTTTATGTCCCTAGATCAATTGATTGGGGGCATATTGTTTTGACCTGTGTGTCTGTTTGTTTGTTTGTCTGTCTTTTGTCAATTTTAACCTTCACCAATACTTTTGAACCATGAGAGATAGAGACTTCATATTTGGTATGCATACTTCACCAATAAAGCTCTTTCAAATGACACCAAGGTCATTGGCCTCATGACCTTGATCAAGACCTTTGACCTACATTTCAAACTTTGCTTTATTAGAACTTTGTTGCCACTGAGGGCATTCATGTTTCACAAATTCATCAAAGTGACTTGTTTTTCCCCTAATTGACACGTTAAGTCTTGTAGTGTTGATTGGCAACTGATAAAAAAACTGTATTGATTTGTGTCTCCTTTCCATAGGGTTCTAAGTGAAGCATGTACATCATCTGCAAATTGTATTGTGTGTTTATTCTTAAATATGCTTATTTTGTATGATCATTTTTGACTGGAGTGCAAAGCAAGCTCAGTTTATTGATTAGTGATGTTTGTCCTGCATCAACAATGTATTTCTTGCATACCATTAATTATGCTTATTTCAGTCTTGGTGGTATTGTAGACCTTGATAAATTCTTCTTGACACAAAAATTAGTGGCCTCTGCCTTGATTTCCTATTTCAGAGAACACAGACTGATTTTTGTTTTTAGCTGAATCTCTTGTATGCCATTAATGATAACTATGTCAAACATGGTTCGTCTGTACACATTTGTTTTTAGAAATATATTTTTTGAAATGAAACACTATTCTGTTTTTTTTAATTCATAAGCTGCTCCTTTTAAATCCAGCCATATTGTCTTTTACAATTTTTTTGTATAATCATATAGTTATACAAAAGAATAGCAATGGCTTTGAGAATTATTTACTTTAAATGATTGTTTTCTTTTCAGTGGATTGTATGTTTATCCCGATGGACCACTTAACCCAGATCAAGAACCTTCCAATATCTCTGAAATGTTCAGGCCATTTCAAACTCTTTTACTGAAAATCAAGTATGTTGTACTTTAAATATTGTATAAGATATCAAAAAGAAAATAAGGTATAAAAACTAATGCATTAAGTAGGAAAATAAGTATAAGGTTAATCTTAATATGATTTATTTCCTATCAAGAAATGGCAATTTATAAATGTGTGAAGGAGGATAGGAACCTATCTTGGATATTCATTTTAAACACTTAAGAGTGATCAAAATGTGCAAAAAATCACCGTTCACCGTTCAGATCTTAAATATTAATCTTGTTTTTGTATTTAATGTACATGTAATTCTATCTGTTGGTTCATATTCTTATGATATATTATGTAACTTAACATGCATGTCGTGCAAATAGATGAAACACTACAGGGACCAAATGCGACTCATCTTTTGTGTATATTGGTTGAACCGGCATAGCTCTATTGGTAAGGTGCTTAAATTGTAACCAAGAGGTTTGGGGTTCACAGGCCACCAGTGGCTTGTCAGTGTCTTGTCTTTGAATAAAATTGCCTGATTATTCTGATACGTCACTCCACGATTATTATGCCCCCCTTCTAAGAAGGAGGGGCATATTGTTTTGCTGCTGTCGGTCAGTTGGTTGGTCGGTCAGTCCATTTACAGTTTCTTCTCATTGTCTCTGGAACCAATAAAGATATTGAATTGATATTAGGTATACAGATACATCTCAAGGATATCTAGGTCAAGTATAAACTTGTTATTGTTTGATAATGTTTGTTGTAGTTATCTCCCTTGGACGTAGAAAATTTCATAAAATTAGCAATTTCTGCTCATTATCTCAGGAACAGATAGAGATATTAAATTGATATTTGTTACACTGATACATCTAAAGGATATTAGGGTCAAGTTCAAATTTGGTCATGGTTCAATAATTTTTGTGAGAGTTATCCCCCTTGGACTTAGAAAATTCCTTAAAATTAGCAGTTTCTGCTCATTATCTCAGGAAAGCTAGATATATTGAATTGATATTTGATATACAGATACATCTTAAGGATATCTAGGTCAAGTTAAGAAGTTATAATTAGGATACCTGTCTTTGGCATATTTATTTTGATTTTGTTTTGTGTCAGTTAATACTGATGTTGAAATAAAATGAAGACAAGTGACATATCTGTTAATTATTAGACACTAACTTTTAAACGGGAAATTTTTTTGTGGGTGATTATAAGGAGTAGATGACCTCTAATGTGTTCATGTGAGTTCTGCCCACATTACAAAAGTAACCAGAGAGGGCATATGCTACGTTGGCGTTGCTCTTGTTACACTTATACATGCATAGTGTCATTATTTGCCTGATGCATTGGAAAAATATTCATACCTTTGCAACAGACCCACTCAAGGGATCTTTCATTTTCCACATCTGTGACATGAGGCTTTGATTTTCACTGTCTCATCTGAAACTCCCACCACTGGTTTGCCCGGTTGAACCCGGACCTCTCGGTCAGGAGCTGAGCACCTCATCCACTGAGCTACACTGGCCTCTTTTAGATGGGACATTAATATTCGTTACAGGGTAATGATAGCTCTTAGGAGTTTTCTGACAACTTCTGGTGGGTCTGTCGCATAAATCTAAATTTTTGTTCAATGCATCATGCAGATTCCATTAGCATACATGTATGTATGAAATAATCTTGGCATGACATAAACGTGAGCTAAACCGAACCTTTACAATTAAGTTTTAGGTTTTACATTTTTATGGTCGTTTCTTTCAGGGAACTGTTGCAAACTCTTACCGAGTCAGAAATGAAACAATTAGAAAAGTCGCTCTGTAGTTCAGAAGATTCCTCAAAGCCTCTCAAACAGAATGAGTCCTCACAGACTGAACTTGCATTAGAAGAGGACTGTGGTCCCAGTACAAAGCTTGATATTAATATCCATACTTTAGAAGGGGATGAGTGTGATGTAGTGGAAAGTCCAACCACTCCTGTTGCTCCAGCTCAACACTTCCCATTTCCTTCAGAGCATTCAGATGGTTGTACTTTCCCAGAAGGTTTTACAAAAGAATCCTTAGATGAGACTTTAAGAAATGCAATAGATGAGACACTGCGAAATTCAATAGGAGAGTGTCAAATGAGGAATTCCAATCTCAATAAATCTGAAAGTAGAGACTCTGGTCTTCATAGCGAAAATGTTAGTACATCTGAAACCATATCATTTGACCCAAATTCTGTGATATCTGTGGATGCATTATGTACCTGTGCAGAGACATCTAGTGGTGGGCAACTTTCCCAACAAGAGACAACTGCTGTTAGCAATTCTTCAGCTTCTGAGGAGAGTATATGCTTTCGTTGTAATAAAAGACTTCAAAAGGAAACGAATACTCAGACCATCTGCTCAGATATTATACATTATCTCGTGGAGACTTCCTTGGACATATGTTTGTCTCAGAGTAATGTGACAAATGAAAGACAATACAGTAGGCAGTCTAGCTGGCAGTACAATGTAAATATAGAGATACCTCGTTCCTCTGAATTACCTGATCATGAAAATGCGTCTTCTAATTCTGATTCGAGCACATGTACCTTATCCACTTCTCCCTCTATCTGTGATACTCTAACTTTTGGTGCATCTTCCATGACTTCTACTCTGGCAGGCGGTGTTTCATCGGAAAATACTGAAAATTCTTCACCCTCTCTCTGTGATAATACTTCACATTATTCAGCTGTACCTATCCAAGCCTCTTCTGTGTCACCTGCAGTACCTTCTTCCTCAACTTTAGCTGTCCTTTCCCCACTAAACCCACCAGATCATAGTGGTCATTCTCATGACAAGGTAGCATCCTCTAATAGTGTTGTGAATGAAGATCCTTTGGATATAAAACCAAGTGCTTCGAATCAAAAAGGTAAAAGTGCACAAAAAACAGAAAAGAAGTCTAGAAAATCTATAGATAGAATTCATTGCAAGACTGGGCCCATAAGGAATTCTTCACAAGATGAACTGCAGCAAGAGCCAAGCACTCCTCGAATTCAACGGCTACGCTATCCTGAAAGTGTCAGTTCCAGTTTCTCCAGCAACCATAGTACAAATTATGATTCAGAATGGGACAGAGAAAGGTGATTGTGTACACCATTAATATCACTCTCTCACGCACAGGTGTTTGTAACTACGTAGACATTTTATGCCCCCTTACATCGGCCTTGAATTGATATATGTAAACCTTTATTTTAAGTAGAAAGTTCAGTAGAAAGCTGGTGTAAGGGGGCATATAAGAAGTTACAAATGCCGGTTGTCTTGAGCCATTTATGCACTTGAATTTTCATGAGTAACCCCTATTATGATGTTACATGTAAGTGGAGGAAGTCCGACCTCTAATCTGAAGGCACAGGAATTATAAAATACTTTCTAAAAGATAATATAAGTAAGAAAATGATATATAATTTTTTAATTTAGTACATGTATTGGGGTGAAGCAGTAAATCTATATGTATTGATACACAGTATATATCGAAACAAAGGGTTGGATCAGTGTCCAATACATTGGTTAAATATTCTGTTGTGATTAATATTGTGGCCAGTAGTACATTTTATTGTGACAAAGATAATGATCAAACAGGATTCTGACTGCATTATTTCAAGTGTTTTAACTGATTAAATAAAGTTTTAAAATGTTTTCATTTTGTATGGTGTCTGGAAAGCCTAGGATTTTTTTATTTGATGAAATCCATTTTCTTTTGTCAAATAGATTTTTAACTGAAAATTATGTCAACATTTTGTAAAACTAATATTTTGTGAACGATTCCTTGATAAATTGTATCTTACCGTTAGAAAAATATATTTAAGCTTTATCTAGTATAGAACTGACTTGGCCTGTGTGATAAAGATGTATTGAATGTAACATTGTTAAATCTTAACAAATAGTAGCAAGCTTCATAGTTTCATATGAATTTGCTAAAGCTTGTGATGATAGGTTTGAAAGTAGTTCTAAATTAATTAACATTATGTCTTTGACAGTGGAGGTAGCAGTGAGACAAGTTCTTACAATTCAGAGAGCAATGATGATGAAGAAATAGCATTGGCCATCAAAGCAGCAGAAGTAGCATCAAAGAAGGAGGCACGATCTCGCTTTAGAAGTAGCAGTGATCTTATTCATCGACTATTTGTGTGCATTTCAGGTTAGTGGGTTCTTCTATATCTGATCAGTAAATCGTTGATAATTATATAAATTGTTGATAATCATATTACTGAATCGTTGATAATCAGGTCACAGATTCACTGATAATCAGATCATTGATAATCAGGTCACTGAATTGCTGATAATCAGGTCACTGAATTGCTGATAATCAGGTCACAGATTAGCTGATCATCAGATCACTGAATCATTGATAATAAAGTGACTGAGTAGCTGATAATCAGATCAATGAATAACTGATAATCTAGTCTTTGTAGCATTGATAATCA
Source organism: Pteria penguin (assembly GCA_035048485.1). NCBI lineage: Eukaryota > Metazoa > Mollusca > Bivalvia > Pterioida > Pteriidae > Pteria > Pteria penguin. The sequence goes on along the minus strand of CM068583.1, from coordinate 17,257,321 downwards.
GGTCACTGAATAGCTGATAATCAGGTCACTGAATGGCTGATAATCAGGTCACTGAATGACTGATAATCAGGTCACAGAATGACTGATAATCAGGTCACTGAATGGCTGATAATCAGGTCACTGAATCACTGATAATCATATCTGTGAATTGCTGATAATGAGGTCATTGATAATCAATCAGTGAAATGCTGAGTATTAGGTCACTGGTTTGTTGATAATCAGGTCATTGAATCATCACTAATCAGTTCACTCAACGTTTGATAAACAGGTCACCGATTTACTGATTATCAGGTCGTTAAACAGTCAATAAGTAGGTCTAAATGGTCTATAATTAGGTCACTGAATTATTGATAATCAAATAATTGAATCGCTGATATTCAGGACTCAAAATCGTTGATTAGCAGGTCACTGTCTGGCTGATTATCAAGTCACTGAATCATTAATAATCAGGTTATTGAATTGATAATAATCAGGACATTAAAACATAATAAGGTCACTTAATCCCTGATAATTAGGTCACTTAATCCCTGATAATTAGGTCACTGAATCATTGATAATCAGGTCATTGAATGTTGATGACCAGGTCTCTAATCACCATCTTTATTAGGTAACTCTGTCTAAACCTCACATCTTTATTAGGTAACTCTGTCTAAACCTCACATCTTTATTAGGTAACTCTGTCTAAACCTCACATCTTTATTAGGTAACTCTGTCTAAACCTCACATCTTTATTAGGTAACTCTTTCTAAACCTCACATCTTTATTAGGTAACTGTCTAAACCTCACATCTTTATTAGGTAACTCTGTCTAAACCTCACATCTTTATTAGGTAACTCTGTCTAAACCTCACATCTTAAAATAAATAAAGCACTGTCTTCAAGTAGAAAATCAGTGGTAACCTCAGTCTAAATCACCATCTATCTAACGGTCTTTAAGCATCTTGGGATGTTGCAAAAAAAAAAAATACGCGTTTGTGGCTAGGCATGTCCAAGAACAAGGTAATGATTACAGAGAGCTCAGTTGTTCAGTTTGACAATTTGAATTTATTTTTATGTATAACTGTTTTTGGTCCTGATGCTGTGTAGAAAATGCACAAAGTAAGGTGGGAAAACATTAAAAAACACATTTGGTAAATTCAAATGTACTGGTTCACGCTAAAATGTAAAATCACAATTATGTTAAATTTCTCACGTAACACTTTAATCAGGGGCACTGTGAACTGAGGAAAAATGCACTACAATAAACAGTTTTCTGTATATATACAAAATAACAGATTTAGATGGATTTACCTTTTACATTATTAGTTTTCTATCTGATTATCTTTTATTGTCTTGATTATAATATATTTAATTTAATTTTCATATGAATATCATTCATTGTTTTTAAAATACAGACAGAATGATATAGATATTTCTGTTTGATGCAGCGTATGCATTGATTAATATCTTTTTTATAAAATCTTCATCAGGGGTTGCCGATCAGTTACAGACCAATTATGCCGGGGATTTGCGTCATATACTAAAGTGTGTGTTTGATATGAACTGCTCAGAACCTCTCATAATGCCTGACGAATCAACGAAAAGAACTGCCTTTGATAGATCTGCCAGTTTTCACACCAGAGCCAGTAATAGGGCTAATAGAACATATGGACATCGACCTTCATACAGGGCTAGAGGTGAGTAATTATATCAAACATATTATTATATTGATCAGTAACAACGTCATTGTCATGTTAATCTGTAACAGCATGTTTTTTAGGTATTTATTCTCAATATTTGATATTGCAGTCTACGGATATACGGATATGTCAAAGCTTCACTCAGTTGTTATCTGTTAGACTAGTCTAAGGTGTTTTATAATCTTGATTCAGGGTCATATCTGTTGTGAAAATTTGCCTGAAATGGTTATCTAATGCATAAAACTTTAGAAGTAATATGGATCTATTTCAAATTTTCATACTTCACATCATTGTTATCCAGGACATAAAGGTGTGGCATGACTTGGAATGAAATAAGATCATACCTTAAAGCTCAGGTTAACTTAGAAGTTAGAACCTATAACCATGACCAAGAATGTTGTCTAATACAACAAAATCTTATTGGTAACATTGTTCTGCTTTCAGAAATGTGACATGGCCTTGATGGCAATTTCTTACTTGTAAAGCTTCAAGTTACGGTGGCTATCAAAGAATAAATCTAAATACCCTCACAAAATTGTAGTGTACCACTTTGCTGCTGTGTCCTTTTTAGGCTGTTTTAGAAAAAATTACGGTTCAAAATTAATTAAGCATTTTAATTGACATAGGAACTTAAGAAGCATGATGTGATTGATTTGAAGAGGAATTTGAAGGTTCTATCATCCAAATGATTAAAACGAGGATGAGTACATGATATATCATAAAACACTAGGAATCTTAATTTCCGTATATGAATACCCTTTGACCTTTCTCCATACTGTAGTAATGTACATGTAAGAGTATATATATTTATTTTAGATCCTCCTCAGTGGACGCCAGATGACCAGATCACAGTATGTTTGTCTTGTCAGTCCCCTTTCACATTCATCAGAAGAAAGCATCACTGTCGTAACTGTGGAAAGGTTTGTAAATTGTATTATCTCCTGAAAGGGCCTTGTCAGCTGTGTGTTAAGGTATTGCACAGAAATGTCACAAGTCTCATTATTTAGGGTAGCAGGAGTAACTCGTTTGGCTCAAGTCCCATTGGTGGCTCTGCATTGTGGTTTACTCAATTCTGCTGATGGCTCTGCAATGTGCAAATCTGCAAAGTCCCAATGGTGGTTCTGTGGTGTGCTTTGCTCAAGTCCCACTGATGGCTTTGTAGCTTGCTTGGCTAAGGTGCCACTGGTGGCTCTGCATTGTGCTTTGCTTAATTCCCGTTGATGGCTCTGCAGTGTGCTTTGCTCAGTTCCCGCTGATGGCTCTGCAGTGTGCTTGGCTCAGGTCCCACTGGTGGCTCTGTAGTACAAGATTCTCTGCCCTTCTCCCACTTTTGATATCGGTGGTTTGAGGGAGAGGGTCAGAGAGACTTTCTTCATCAAAAGTTGGAATTTCAGCGATACCAGCATGTATCTGGAAGTACAAGTCTCTGGCGACAAATAAACGCTTGCCCAGCAAACTTGCAACCTATAATCCAGTGCAGTGTTCATGGCTCAAGTCCCACAGATGGCTCTGCAGTGTACTTAGCTTGAGTCTCACTGATGGCTCTGCAGTGTGCTTGGTTTAAATCCCACTGATGGCTCTGCAGTGTGCTTAACTTGAGTCCCACTGGTGGCTTTGCAGTGTATTTGGCTTTAGTCCCACTGGTGGCTCTGCAGTTTGCTTGGCTTGAGTCCTACTGATGGCTTTGCAGTGTTCTTGGTTCAGAGTCCCACAGATGGCTCTGCAGTGTGCTTAGCTTGAGTCCCACAGATGGCTCTGCAGTGTGCTCGGCTCAAATCCCATTGATGGTTCTGCAGTGTGCTTGGCTTGAATCCCACTGTTGGCTCAGTGGTGTGCTTGGTTAGAGTAGTCACTAATGGCTTTGCAGTTTGCTGCTTTCCTTATGTGACAAAAAAAACCCCAGTGTCTCATACCATGGTAGATATGGCTTGTTTAAGGGACCTAATTGCCTTGGAAAGGGATTATTCCATAGGTCTAAATTTCAGTGCAATGCATCATGCAGGTGCTGTTACCATATAATAGAAATACTTTGGCATAATGTGATAATAAAATCAAACAAAATAAGCATAAGTATTAGGGACCTTTTCTCAGTTTGCAGTAGCTTACACAAGACGATTTATTCATGGAATTGCCAAAGGTCATAGTGTACTGCTGGTTCTTGCTTTTCTGCACTATACATACTTCGGTTTACGTGTTGTCATCCTGATTCAGGCTAAAAGAAAGTATACTTATTATGACTTAAATTTTCAGTTTTCTTTAAGCTTCCATGGATTGTGTTTACTAGAGTTTAATTTCTTTTTTAATGTTTTATCTACCAAGTACCATATCTTGACCTAATTGCAGAAAGTTACTTAATTCTAAGGTAATTGTGGCATTAGGAGATTGAATGCAAATTGTCATCCTACAGTGCACCAGATTTTCTCACTTAGGAACTTTTAGATAAAGAATTTGAAAAGACAAAGAGGTGTAAAATTTGGAAGCAAGTTAGACACAGAATGATATAAGATGATGAACATAATTTTATTTAATTGCTTGTAAAAATTTCTTTTGCATTTCAGATTTACTGTGGCCGATGTTCTGCGAATTTTGTGCCATTGCCTCACTTTGGATTTGTTACTCCTGTGAGAGTTTGCAATCGTTGCTTGATGTACCAGGTCACCCCTTTCACTGTCAACGATTAAACGATACATGTTTTTCTTGCTCATGTTTAAAGTTATCAGTAATTACAGTTAAAAGCAGCATTTGAGATCATTTGTACTTAACCTGAAGAATACCTCCAACAAATCACTGAAGGAATCATGAATTTTATGTGCATTTTTTACCAATACGGTAGTTTCAGTGAATTTAAAAGACAAACAATCGTATCTTGTTCTGTTGACTTTGAAAACTGGCAAATGTAACGAATTTGCATTTGCAATGTTGATTTTAAGGACTTGCTTTTAGAGTTACTTCTTTGAATTGACATTATTGTGTGCAAAGACTCTGTGCCCGAAAGTTCCTGTAGTTCTACACATTTGATGAATCCTCATTTTGGCATGTGGATTTGTCAGTGTATCTGTGACTGCTGATGGTGAATGGGTTTCTCTGGCTTCAATGCAAAATACTACCGCTTGATGTTGTAATTGAACTGATCTTAAACTGAAATCACCAAAAAAATATATTTGAAAAACTTGTAAATGTCAATATATCCAATGGGTTTCTCAAAGTTTGAAACTTTTGAAAAATAATAATTTGTTTTTCCTACTGTCCATGCATTCCATTGCTTGTAAGAAAGTTAGCAATATTTACTTTACAGCATTTATTAATATACAGTATGTACACAGAATAGATATATGCTTTGCATTATACAATTGTATCATTAGAAATAAGATAGAAATTTTGATTTTCTATAATTATTTGATGAAAAGTATGTAAATCTGATTTTAAACAGAACACATTAATTCAAAACATTTGGATTTGATTTTGAGGCCAAATTGAAAGGTGTCTGCTTGAGGGCTTAATCACGTTTTTTACAGGTTGTATATTTATGATTATTATTGTGACATATCATTTTGTATAATAGTTGCATACAGTGTATTGTACGATTTACCATTGTATGTTAACTCAGAATATCGTAACTACGATAATGTCAAAATACATGCACTCTTTGATCGTGAGTGTTTACTTGTTTGAAGTCATATAATTATAACATACATTGCTCATATCGATAACAATGGAGGTGACAAAATGCAAACCATGGCAGACTTAAGTAGTTGAGTAATTGCTTATTGCAAAATAAGAGATCTGGCATGTTTTGGCATAGAATATATCATATTTTTTTCATGTGTTGTATATGATATAACATATTGTATATGATATAACATATGCATCATAGATTTTAAGAATATATAGTATCAGAGTTAACACTTATTTAAGAATATAAAGGAACATGTAGTTAATTAAGTTAGATTAAGTATTTGCAACAGAAGTTGTGTTTTATTTTGGCAGTTTTATGAAGTACCTGTTGTTACGCACAAAAATTGTTAGAAGTGGAGATTTTATTTTCAATAAACTGTATTTTAAAAAACTACTTGGTATACTTGGATACTTTATGATCTTTCTTGTCGTTGGTTGTAAATTCCTTTAGAGGTTGCAAATTTCTTTAATGGTTGCAAATTTCTTTTATGGCTACATTTTCAATGATTATGGACATGATTTTCTTCAGTTTTAAAACAGATTTCAGTTTTCTTTTATTTGGAAAATTTATTTCAAAATGTTTTGGATTTTGCTAAAGAAGTAAGAAAGTTTTTGCTTCAGTTTTTCAAATCATGCCTGTAATTATCTAGTTTAAAACAATAGACTAAAATTGGATCATATAAAAGTATATACAAAAATATAATCTACAGACAACATTTTGTGGACTTAATAATGGGCAATTTCATAAAATTTTGTTCTTTTGAAATTCACATTGTTTACAGCAATATAATTATAAGCAGACTTTGCTCCCTTCCCCTATAACCTTTGCTATTGTATTGCTGGGTATAATCAGATTATGGTAACAGATTTTCATAAATCATTTATACTTGATTAAATGTATATTTAGACTTTAAAAAGATAATGGTTAAATAATGGAATAGATTTGACATTTTTTGTTTTGCTTTTGGAATACTTTTTAGACACATTAATATAGAAAACTGCATTGTTCTATCAGATTTCACAAAAGTTTCAAAAATTTGGTATTGTTTATGATTTTTCTTAATTGAAAGTATTAATAATCCATAATGATTTGTTTTATTTAGTGCAAATTCTTCATTCTTTATTAAATCCCAGCTTAAGATTTTCTTGTATTCAATTATTTTTCAATAAATGTGATTGTCATTTGCTCATGGGTATATATTTGATATTTATTTAATGATACGTTGTTTTATTTTTTTCATTTTTCAATACATTATGACACATGCACAAATTTCTAAGACAAAGCCTTTCGTTGAAGAACAAATTTTACTTAAGAAAAAGTAAAGTACAAAGGTGTATCTTTTTTGAAATATACAATGTTCCAAAACTTATGTATGTGTTGATTTCGAAGTATTTCTAAACTTGTGATAGTTGAATTTGATACTTGTTAATCTAAGGATGAAAAAAAAAAAACAAGATTGCATCATATACATGTAGTTGGATACCATTATAATAATATTTGAATTTTATGCATGTTAATTTAAGGGTGAAAAAAAAAAACATGAAGAAAAAATGTAAAATGTTAAGAATTTATTTTTGTATGTAGGCGGGCAAGTAGTAGTAATGACTGTATTAGTGAAATATATATGTTGTGTTTAAAAGAAAATATGTTGTTTAACCTTTATCGCTAATGCACTTCCAGTTTAAAGCTGAGATTGGTACATACATGTGCCATTGTAAGATATATCAGAGAGCTTAACCTATACAATTCTTTTGTGAGCAGTTCACCAACGTTGCTGATTTTTGAAATACCGAATTAAAAACCTACATGGCTGGTTATAACTTCAAAACCAATATGATATAATACAGTTCCTATGGAAGTGCAAGATTTGTCCCTCATTTCTTGCAATTATATATAAGATTCCATAGAATTGGTTTATGGTAGTTATTTTCCATCAGAGAACAGATACCCACTCAAAGGGTAGAAAACTACATTATGGGACGGCCTCATTATAAGTGTATGATGCATTATTTTTCATACCCATACATTGTCTTAAGTGACCTTAATAGCTTGACCCAGTGCTTTTCTTTCCACATATAAAAGATTATGTATCATCATAAATGATTAAAAGTTATTTGCTTATTATCATTATTTTTTAAATAATTTATGTATTGCACATGCTCTGCAATAATGATATAAAATGATACTTTTTGTAAAATGTATTGCAATAATATGAACATCACTATTTTTTGTTGGGAAGTCATCCTTGCTGTACAAGTTGTTTCAAAGATATGATCCATACCACTACACATTATTCCAATATACTTCAGAATTTATGAAATTTGAACAAATACATGTACAAATTTATATCCTGTCGCGAAAATTACATGTACATGCATGTGGAATGAAAATTTATTTACATTCCTGTATATATACTAAAGAATGGCAAATATAAGGTCCGTAAATCTTGTCATGTGACGTACAAGAATTTACAAGACCTAGAATTTGGGAACAATGCTACGAAGTCTTAGCATAGAAGGAGGAGCTAAACATGCATTTTAAGTATCGCTAAGTGACTGGAATTAATTTTGTTATTACATTATAATAAAACATGTTTTTGTATACATGTACCAAGGAAAAAGTATCAAATTTAATTCCTTTACCTGCGACACATCTTTGTTATGCTCCGAAATATTATTATCACAACAAAAAATTTTGGAAGGAAATAGAAAGGAAACAAGACTTAATGATCCTGTTCTGGAATTCATTTGTAGCATGCACTGCAGGCAATACATGTTCAGTCTCCAAGCAAACTGTTATGTTGTCTATGATTGATGGTGTTCCTCTATTTTGTAAACTATGAAAACTTTTCTGAAAATGATACTTAACCGTCTTCAGTTTTAGAATGGATTTGTTATTATACACAGCGATAAGAACAGAATTGTCCTCCACATTACAATAGATTCTGGCAATTTTTGGAACACCGACCCCATTTAGGTAGGCATTTAATGTCATCACTGGGACGTCAAACGATTTCTTTGGAAGCATCATTTTTGTCCCTTGGTTTCTCATAAATTTACTTAGATTTGTATAGAATTGATTTACATTACAGTTATTCATGTCAGTCACTTTCCCAGAGGGTCGATTAATCTATATAACAAAAAAAAAAAAAAAAAAAAAAGACTTGATACACTATACCAGGAAGTATTAATCACATAAGTATCTTCATTATGATTTGTTTTTTTGGTTTTTATGGTATTCCTGTAAATTTGAATTATTAAAAATTTTATATTCCTTTCTCTCAAAATCATTATTAAACACGGATCAAAGAATGAGTACAATCATTTCTATTGTATCTTTTTAGTTCACATAGATATTGAGGTAAACTTAAATGATATGGGGAGAAATTTTTCATTTGCTCCGGACACGATTAAGCTTCAAATGATGCTGAAGTATTTCTGTGACCTTGTGAGAGTCGTGGTTTAATTCTCAAGTCACTCGATTGATATAAAGCCCTTTACAAAATAGGATTGTTTATAATTACCAGAATCTTTATTTTGTTAAACTGTATGCTGTATTACACATAAATAACATCAACAAAACTTTGCATTTGTTGTTTTCTGTAGTGCAATTGAGAAAGTACCTTTAACAATATTTACTGTCCATCTTTATGCACAATGAACTCTGATTTATCAGTACATTTTTATCCGTCTAAAGGTCTTAGTTATATCAAAATACTATCCAAGGATTTACCATTGGATGTTCCTTCATGGTAGTGACAAATTCTAATCCAAACGATATTTTGAGTCTACTAGAAGGTTTTAACCCTCAACCTACATTGCCAGGATTGGTTTGTGGTTTCCTTTCTTCGTGTTTGCCCATTCAAGGTGATTACCAAGTACCATACAGAAGAAAATTCAAATCAGATCTGGATTTATACTTAGTTTTGGCATCAAGATAATACCTGTTGATTTTGAAGTCAAGATTAAAGCATCTGAACTTTTTACCCAACCAGAGATATCTCCCTTTGTACACAATTACACATAGTCTACCTTTTTAACAAATTTTGCCTATTCCATGCAATGAGTGAGCCCAAAATATTGCATTGGACTTTACTGTAGCCTTTGTCCAATCCAAAATCAATTGCCAACTGGAACTAATAGAGAGGCGTATACTTGTGGGTTTTCCAACCTATAGACAATAGCCACCAAAATAGTCCTAGAAAGAAGCTGGACAAAATACTTGCTTCAACATTTTTTCAGTTATATCGTGACATACAAGCAGGAGGTAACCAACCTCAAAACATAGGGCCGCAATTTGTGAATCTTTCCTGGATTGTTGGTGCTGCTAGCAAAATCAAATGCTTAATCACTACACCAAGCCACCATATCTGCAGCAGAGATTAAGACAAATATAGCCAAATAAGTGCCCAAGGTCATTACTCATCCAAAATTCACCTTCTTAAATTTTGTATCATGGTGGTAAACCAATGCATGTGTACACATCATATTGGTGCAAGCAGTCTCACAGAGTGATTCCAGTAAATTACTAGAATCCTTAATTCCACTTTAAACATAGGTCTGTCTTAAAATATCTTCCAAGTCATATAAGTAAAATACGAAAATAACTGGTGTCACATGACTATGGCACTAACAACAATGTACCACAGTGGACATACATGGACCTCTGAAATTCACAAGTGAGATCAGGTGCTTGGGAGAAGTAAGCGTCTCCTGTTTGGCTAGCCACACCCGCAGAGAATGCCCTTTAATACAGACAAAACAAATAAAATTCAGCACTATATATATAAATGAATGTGAACAACCACCGTGTAGAACGTGCCACCGCCACGCAACATCAAGAAAAAGGTATAATAACACTTAAGTCAAACCCTCCGTGGAGAACTTTTTTACGAACTCCTCAATGTAATTTCCCATCCCATTTTTCTTTCTTTTCATTACTTTTATTCTATTCAGTAACTAAGAGACTATCAAAACACTTTCACTAATTTAATGCATGAATAGTATACAATGACATTTGTTCAATGTGATAAACAAGATAAAATACAGTAAAATTGTAAAATTCATTTCTTGAATTCTCAAGATGACACAAGTTTCACTCTATGATCAATGTCATGATATAATCTCAGAAGTCTCTGAAGGTTTGATGTGATGAATGCAAAGATGGTAGATAAACAACAAAAGTGATGACAAGAGTTGTCTACTCTTGATCTGGCGAGCGTCGTGGTGAGATGTCGTCATCGTTGTTACGGTCTGGTGAGTGTGATCTAGAACGACTGTAGGAACGAGACCTGCAACGTAATGAAAGCATTTCTTAAATTCGTTTTATGCCCCTTCTAGTGAAAAAAGGGGTGGAAGCATTTCACCTGATGCACAGCAGAGGAATTCTGACCTATGTAAAACGCCCACTCAGAGCGGTGTGGGCTCTTTTCAAATCAACATTTACTGTGACACAAAAACTTCGTCGTCATGGTCTTATCTGAAAGACAGAACCCTGCTGAGCAGTCTGAAGTTGTATTTCTTGGCATTGATCCAAGTACTGATTGAGCAGTTTTGGCTAAATTTCTCATGAAATCTTTTACTCAAAACATTATTTCCCACTCGAGATGGTGTCCAACCTTAAAAAAAATTATGACATCAACAATTTGGTATGAAAATGTCATTTGTGGACTATCATTTCCCCGAGTTTAAGATCTGTTTCCATAGAATTTGATGACATCATAATTATTTTACATCAGATACCATCCAAATGTGAAGTTACTTTGTGCAAAGTCTGTTAACCAAACATATTATACAATACCCTTCATACAGTGAATAAAGCATCATACATTGAAAATTGCTGATAATAATGTATTCTATTTTTCAAGCAATTAATTTCGTCAGGAGAAACTATGAGACCTATTTACTCTACAAGTCGTACATTTTGTTCAAGTTTTGACGTAATTAACGCAAGAATGTTTCATTCATTTGGCGACAACATCTGCCTTAGGCAATTCTAAAAGATTCAGAACTATGGCTATTTAATGGACCCGTCTAATGCAGCGGGGAAATTCAGAAGACAATGTGCAAGATGACACAGGATCTGGAAATCAATTTTTACTATCTCTTCCGAAAGACCGGACTCAAGCCGATTCTCCAACCCGATGCTTCTTACAAGATGGCAAGAACATCACCATCTGAGCTACACCAACTTCCATATAATTATACAACTCTGAAGTAAAAATATCTCCACCCAAGAAGTGTTTCCTTAAGTTTTGTCTCATATGGATCCTAAATCCATGCAATGCAATGTGGCAGTTTATGGGAGCAAGTCTGAAGAATCATAATCTTCAAATGTCTCTTTCAATGTGTCTGAAGTTACCAAATAAGTATACATTTTTTTCTGTATATGGAAATAAGCAACACTTAAGAATCAACGCACATGATCTTTTATACTTAACATGTATATCCTCTATTTGACATTTAAACTCACCTAGAGTGACTTCTGGAACGACTTCGAGATTTCCTGAAAATTTAAAATGCACATCACTGAACACAAAATAACAACTTTCAGTTATGCAAATATTTATTTCTGTTGTTTACAAAGAATCAAAATTTTCAGTAGTAGCGTGACACAGAAGTAAAGATTAGTCAAACAGCTAGAAGCTGAAAAGGAAATGAATTCAAGGGTTCATCATCTGATTATCAATTTGTCATACTATAGTTGAAAAAAAAAAAGTAAAGAAGACTGAATAATACGCCTTTACCTGTACTTATCTCTGCCTCTACTTCTGCTTCTGGAACGTCTGATTTGTCATTTTGAAAGATAAAGATAATTCCAATGTAATTATTATAATTCATAATATCATCGCTATATCCATATCAATTCCTGTCTTTTAAATTTCTTAAAAGGGTAGTCACAGAGATTGAATTTTGATGAATGAAATTCTCTGATTAATGTAAGTTTCTCCCTGATGAATTATGTCTTTGGTCAAAATTGAAATAATATGAAACATACTTTGATCTAGTGGCCTTCATGCCACCCCGTGATATCATGTTTCAAAACCTGTTATAACATAATGGGATTTACCAGTTAATGAGGAGAGGTCCAAAACATTTTGTATTATGGTTTTATCGTAAGCGATAATACAAATTTTCGGTCATATATTACTAATATCATCATGAACATATGAACATCAGCATTTGAATTTAGTAGAGAAGCATATAAATCCTTATATAGATGAAAATATTCTCCATCATTTTCTCACATTGTGCAATAATCATTGTAAAACAGAAGATTGAAAAATAAGATTTTACTCAGAGACTGAGAATAAAGCAAAGCCACTTGTATGGATTTTCTCAGCATTTGTGAACCCCATTAAAACTCATATCTCATAATCTATTTTGAAAGAAACTACCAGTAGTCAACTGAATGGAATATAAGTTGCAAAATTCCTCCACGTCTCCTTTATTTTCTTAATTTTTCAAATTCCTAAGGGTTTTTTGTCTGGAGGGAATTTTTTTCATTCTCTCTGTTTTCCAAAGACCATGTCACTGTGTTTTATTCCTTGATCTTTAACATTTATATCAATCTCACCTTCTCTCATAAGGACTTCTGGAACGAGATTTCCTGAAAAAAAAATAAAATATAAATCTTTATGTATCGGAGAAGTGCTATCTACAAATACAAATTAGTTACAGCAATTTCATAACTTTAAGGATAACCTTCTGGAGTTTCTAAAATCAGACATCAAAAGAAGATTTGTTTTCACAAATAGTGATCCATTACTTGTTTCATACTTTTTCTTCAGTTTCGTTATGAAAGTGTATAAAGAGTATATCCGTTTCTTTTGAAATTTTTCATTTAATGTGTAGTGTTCACCAACAAAAACTTTTCATTTCCAAACCATTTAAAGGTGCTTCTTTAATAGTATAAACAAACAAACCATATTATGGAAAAAATGGTTGAATTTCTTTGTATTTTTCGAGATTATTATGATGTCATTTGTATGAAGCACCTTACCTACGATCATACAAGTTCCTTGATCTGGACCTCCTATGAAAAAGAGGAACAAGAGTAAGAAACATTTCTAAGGAGTGAACTCCCAACAAGAAATTGTAAATGACTGTATGACTGGATTGCAAAGCAAAAACCATAGGCATTACCATTAGGAGCTCACCTACGAATATCTTGTCCAGGTACAAGTCTAATTTGAAGACGTTTCCAGAAAGCTGGGGGAATTTTAAAAATTTTGGAAGAGACCGTCAGTTTCGATGAAACATGACATTAAGGTTGAGGTCAACAAATTTTGCATCAGACAAGAATAATTTCGAAGAGTCTACAAACTTACCCAATCTGACATAGGTATCAAAGAGGGTATGCAAGAAATCAAGCTACATTTGTAAACACAAATTGTTGATGCTGGACAGACATACAGACTTTGCCAATTCATACACCAGACTTGCCTTGCAGTCTATTCAATGATTAAGTTAGCATTTGTCATAAGAAATATATATGAATAAAATAACTAGTATCGGTATTAGTTCTACATCAGAATTATTCATCTACAGGTAGGAGACAATTGTGTAGTGATGCAAGACACATAAGGTAAACTTCCAGACCTTTCCATTTCTCTGGACTAAGTTTAGAACAAAATTACATGTAGGAAACTTATCAAAAATACAAAAATATGTATACATGTACATGTACATAGATGTATGAACTCCATAGAAATGAACCACCACACCAAATTAGCACATATTAGAATGGGGAGCTCCCTTTGTTAGGCTTTGTATCTTTACAGTAATTAATACTGATTACTTCTTTCTCTTTTAACTTATATAGCAACTTGGTTATACCTGCCACGACTTCTAGACCTTGATCTGTATCTAAAATGAAAGAAGAGGAAAAATTGTGAATAAATAAATAAATAAATAAAATGTTCATAAATTACAGTACAAAAGCTTATAGCGTTACTTTGGAGAGTGAAACAATGCAAGAATAACATCTTGTTAGAATATACATGTCTTTCAATCTATTTATCATCTACAATGGAAGATTTACTTGTACTGTAATTTTCGATGTACAGGTCACTACTTTTACCTATACAACTCTTCAACCTATCGGAGGCTTGGCTAAAAAGGTTTATATTTTTTCTTTAAATGGCAGAGAAATAAAGTGGTTTGCTATCGACTGTTCATTGATTATTCATTAAAACTCCTAAATGCAGTGATCGTGGTCATGACTTCTCCCAATGTTCCCCGATATCTTTCCTCTTAATAAAATGAATTAAGAAATTTGAAATGAAATAGATTCCAGTCCAAAAATAATCTCGTCATCATTTGTCAAATTTCCTCCTACTGCCTGCTGATGTAGTTTCACCGCAGTGTTAAAACTGAAAGTTATTCAGTATGCAGAGGAAAGTTCAAACATGGCCGCACAACGTGAATTTAATGTTAGAGTCAACGTTATCTGTCGTTGGTGTAAACAGAGAGATGCACTGAATGTGACTAAGCAATCTAAGAATGCATTCCATAGAAAGAAGCTCCATTGGTCAGAAATTGAACTTCAGCTTGAGGACTGGACACTAGAACAATGCACCACTTGTGGAAGTGTTATTGATAATAACGCAGGAAATCAAATTAAAGAGAAAGAAATCGCTAGAGATCTTGGAATTGAAAACTTCAACCGCAATCCTTCATGGTGCTTTAGGTTTGTGCAACTGATGGGACTTGCTATTCGCCGAAGTACAACTCTGTCCACATAACTACTGGCTGAATTCCAAGAATAACTGGATAATATCAGCGAGTTTGTGACCGACAGTCTCAAAGAACATTCAATTGGGAATGATAACGCTATCAACATTAATGAGGCGCCGTTTACGTTTGACATTCTGATGAACCAGACAGTTGAGAGTCGAGGTGTATGGCCGTCAGTCTTCGTACCACACAACACGAGATAGTCAGTTTTACTGTTGTGTTATCATATTCTGCTACGGGAAGTAAACTACCAATAAATTTACCCGAGCATTCTGCTTAATTACAGATACCGACTGTTATCTAGATAAGTAGCCCATTTGCCCTAAGGGTAGAGTATTCACAAGGTGACAGCTGATATCACAAGTAATTAAAAACCAGTACAGCAACAACTGTCCGTTACAAAATAGATAATATAAAGCAGGCTGACACAAGCCAATGCATGGGGCTTCATAATATAAACATTTAATTTGATAACGAAACTTAAAAAGGTATACAATACTGCCATTATTTAAGTACATGTAAGTTAGCATTTATGCACAGCATCAACTTATAGTGCGGAAATTACGGTATAATGCAGACAGTAAATTCAAATGTCAAAAATATGAATAAATCAATTAAATAAAATATTCTGGATATTCACCTTGGACTTCTACTCCTTGATCTTCTGCCCCTTCGTCGATATCCACGATCATAATCATCATAATAACGATCTCTGGCACCACGTTCCTTGGACCTCATCTGATTTGGTGCTGCAATAAATAAAGTAACAAGGTATTTCTAAGTATCACATATATTCAATTAATTAACATAATTGTTCTTGTGTTTTGGTGTCAACTCAAAGTTTTACTGCTTTTTTTTGAGCCAACACTTCTAAGGTCAAATAAGTTTTTCTACATATATACAATGTACAATGTATGTCGTTTCTAACTGATCTGCAATTCAAAGTGATCTAATTTACTTTATATGCATTTTTAAGTGAAATTTCTCTTTTATTTAGCCACAAATATCTATGATTATTCAATGCTGCATCAGGATCATTACATCAACCACTTCAAGAGAAAGTGGTGGTATCTGCCTGATGTGTTGCTTGAATTTTTATCTACAGGTATGCAATGAATCAACTGATGCAAAACTTAATGATTTTTTTTTTACAATTCACACGTCAAAGTCCATGACTCTACCCAATCACAGGACTTCAATTTTTATTGTATTACCTTATGCTCCAGAAGATCAGAAACTACATGTAATAAGACTGTGTCAGGATATACTGTTACACTGTAAGCTTATATTATAGCCTACATCATTATCAGTACATGCAAGACTATCACCTTAATGGTAAACCATTGCTACATGTATGTGCTGCTCTATCCAACCACAAAACAAGTACTAGTAGCCCCAAGTACGTTGCATTTCATTATAAAATTTCAGCTCTCAGTTTCTTATTTTGCAAAATATAATGTAGAATATCTAAGACTTACTTTTTCGATCACCTCTGGCAAACTCAATTTCCAACTCCCTGCCATAGAATCGAGTTCTGTCTAGGTGGTAGAGGGCATCATCAGCATCTCTTGGATCTTCAAACGTGTGAGAGTTAAGGATTTCTGGGTACAACTTCACCAACTAGTACCCAAATCATGACAAAACTAGTTATATAGTCATAATGAAAAGAATCTTTGACAAAAACCTTGGAATGAGCAAAACCTTAGTGTATCTCTTTTGGTTTGTAAAGTAATAGGAAAAGATCATGGTTTACTTTCAACAAAAACGTTGTAGTGTTTTATCTATTAAAATCAAAAGATGATATCATTCTACATGTACTGAAAAGTGAAATATGTAACCAGTGTAACACAGTGACAACCATATCTACAGACAACTTGTAATGGCTTGATAAATTTGCTTATGGAAAAGATAACAGATATTTGTTTAAATGTAAAATCAAAATAAAAATTCCTTTCAGATTCTCTATAGTACAATAACTGTATTACTTGTTTACACATGTAGATAAAAAATTATTCAAGCTAGGGAGCAGTGCAGTGTGTTTTGCAGCTTTTTCTTTGCACTCAAAAATACAGCACCACTAAATCATTTAAAATGTTGCCAGATGTAAATGTTTAAGTGAACTAAATTCTGTATTCTTCAGTAAAATCTTGTGTATCAGACTTTAAGTAAGCATTGATGGATATTTGCTTCAACTGTACCTTTTTCTTTCACTGTATTGTGCCTGTTATTTCGTGCTTTTTGTCTTTAGTCTTTTGAGTCTCTACAACTTTTAGCTAACAGCAGCATGTCTACTTTAGGACAGGTTAGTTCAGGCTACAGCCACTTTAACTGTTTAAGACACTGGAACAATATTCATCATTCACGACTTGGAATCGAGATGTCTGTTTTTGGCTGCAGCTGTATCCAACATAAGGCCAAGGTCTAAGACTTGACTTTAGAATATATAGGCTAACTTGACTTTGTTTATGCTCTGTGACTATAAAGTGACAAGCCTTTGCTATAGACCAACTGATTACCCTAGACCTTGGTGTCTTTAAGCCATGATCTTGATACTTTGGGTAACTGTGACTTTACTTTAAATGGCTGTGACTTTTTAATGGCTGTGGCTTTACTTTAAAAAGCTGTGACTCTAAAATGGCTGCGGCTTTACTTTTAAACGGCTGTGACTTTTTAACTTTTACCACTGTACTTGTGCTGTTATCAAGAAAATAATATATATTATTGAAATACCCAAATCATTACGATTACCATTTGGGGGAATAGCGAAGATCAAATTCTTGAAATATATCACTGTGGTGCACACATGTTACATGTAAACTTTATACCTTAAATAAAGAATTTCTGTCATATGACATGTAATGTTCAAGTTAAACCTACAATTAATTACAGTTAGAATGAACATATGCAAAAGGATTTTTGTGATCCATTGTTTTCAAACAAAATTCTTGAATTCTAAATATTCAAATTTATTTTTTTTTAAAACAAAGAATGATGAAAGAATTTGTGAAATGTTTATGGGTAAAAATGACTGAAACACACTACAACATACATACAAATGTACAAATTTATCACCTAGATAATGATAATCAACAAGACAAAACACCTGAACCCTTCTTGACTGTGAAGGACTCTTTGTCATGGGCTTTATCTTTGACTGTTTCTGTTTCTTTGAAGACTTTTCTTTGAGAAACCATGAACTCTTTCTTTTAAACTTTATGACTCTTTCCTCCATTTACTACTTTTGTATGCTTTGACTTTCTTGACTTGTGTAAGTCTGCATAACAGAAAGTAAGTTATTACATCCATCTTTATTATTATGCTCATTCCAACTCCAAATGTTTATCAGTATACACTGTACATGAACTTATTTTTTTTACCTGGTTTATCATAAATTTCCTTTTACAAATGAAAAGTACATGTACACATTTTAACTTCTATAATAAGGAGTTTGAAGAAACATGCTATCTTCTATCCATTTTCCAAAAGAATTACAACTACTGGCACCAAGCAAACAGACTTAGGACGGTGATCTAATGATATATATTTTGAATTGCTTTGCAGGTTACATGAAAATCATAAATTATTCAAATGGTTAGTTTGATCAGCTGACTCAACATGTACAGTTATTATATGAAATAAGCATTGAATAATACATTTATGATGCAATACATGCACAATTGATTTAATTTTCTCAATTATAAATTTACACCTTTGTTAAATACACAGCGTACTGTGTAATTCTTGAATTTACATGTGCATGTTTATGACACAGAAAGAAAATGTACATATTTTATTGTTTGTAATCATTGGTGCATATATACAGCTACATGTACAGACTAAAGACAGTATAAGGATTCCTAAATGTGGCTATGTTACTGACTAACAAGTATGCTATTCTTATATCATTTGTAAGGATATTGTACATATGCGAAACCTCGAGGCATTCGAGAATGGTAATCCACTGGAACATAAACATCTGTTGTTCTACCGTATTTTCCGAAAAGATTTCTCAGATCCTCCTGCATCTGTTCCGCCCTGATGTGGACATACTACATATTAACGTATGTTCATTGATGAACCAAAATTTGACTTTATATTAACACAAACGATACAACTACAAGACTCTCAGTGACTGGTCTAAATAAACAAGACACATTTTGGAGATATTTAAAACTCATTTCTTATCCAAAACAGCCACGGAACAGACCAAAAACTTGTTTTGTGTGAAGATTTTTGACTTGAGAAACAAGCATATCAGTAGAAATAGAGGATATCAGTAATTTCAGATACAGCACTTACCTTGACAAATAAAGGTGGATTTCTATAAATCATGACATGTACACGTACAATGTACATATAAATTAAATCAATTGATTATTTGTTAAATAAATATGTCTCCATCTATTTTTAAATGTTTTTATATACTACCTGATAACAGTACATTGTAATTGTAAACCCCCTTTTTTTTTTGTGGAATGCTTGATCGGATGATGTTACTTTTACACTAAGAGTCTAAGTGCTCTTATAACACCAATCGTCCAAAACTACTTTTAAAACAAAAAAGTCTTCCTACCAAATCTATTTAATCAAAAACATGCATCCTATAAAACACTTCTGTTGTTTTCTTCTGTCTGCACTTTCCCATGATTTTTCTTTTCTTTTTTTTTTTTTTTTTTTTTTTTTTTTTTGAAAACGAAAATATAAACAACATCTGAACATGAAAAGGATTTGGTACAATATGTCTGTCACACTGTACCAATTAAAACCTACAACAATGAACAATTTCATGATCTAGTATTTCATAGAGTAAAGCTTAACAAATGTTTTAAAGGTTACATAAACAGAATAACAATTATGCTGTTTGTAATAAATTCATTCAAAAGACAGTATTCCTCAAATAAAAGACAAACTTTTATTTCTTTATCAAAATGGCGATCTTCCTTTCTTGCCAATCTTGGTACAGTAAATGTTGTTGAATAAAATTCGTATCATTTATACAGTATGTCAGTTTGTGATGATTTAATGGACAAAATACTATGTTGTTTGGTAAATAAAAACAAGAATGACCTACCTGACATCATCGGGTACATTTCTTACATACAGAGACGAATTGGGTGGTCTTGAGTACCGAGACATTTTCGCGTTTGGCGTGCGTTTTATGTCCCGGATGTAAAAGATTTTCAATATCGTGTAACGGTTAATTCGTAGCAATTCGCTTCCTCTATAAAATATGTTCTAATGCGTTTTACTTAAATTGAACAGGAAACAAGGTTTTTGCTCTCCTCTCTTGCGAGGTATAACGTGAGTAAGTAAAGTGAATTTGTATAAATAATTAAGGGGTATTTTTTTGTTCATTTGATATAACTGAAGTCATTTTATTGATAAAAGATACAAAATATATAACTTTTGATGGTTGTTATCAGGATGGAAGATAGAGAGTAGGAACGGCTATGAAATTGCCGTTCAGGTCCAGAAATGGCCTTTATACTTTAAAGCACTGGTGCTCGTTTTCATATAAAAAAAATTCTACCCCTGTATGTCTACGTTTCGCACTATAAAAGAAGAACGGAGACGTACAGCTGCGGAAATGTTATTTATATGAAAACGAGCACATGTGTTTTAAAGCTTAATATAATTATTATTTTCTTTTATTTTTTTTCAAATGATATTTGAGTCCACTTCATACTGGTATGAAGAGATGCTTATTCAATCGAGGCCAATTAAACAAGAAAGAAATGTGTCATTGTAACATAATTTATGATACATATAGTTACTATTGCAAATAAATATAACAAAGGCTCTTTTATCGACCAAGGAATATATAACATATAGAATAAATAAATAAAGAAACAAAGAAATTGCCACAATGCATTATTAGAATATACATGCATAAATCATAGGGTTCAGGGTTCGGTTGATGGAGAGGTTTGTAGATGTACGAGGTCGCCGTCGTAGTCTCTCGGGAATTTTATGTCCTTGTACTCCACCAGATACTGACCAAGGGCCGCCTTCAAAAGTTTGTTGGTTTTCTTTCGTATGCGATCGAAGGTATATTTTGTTAGATCTTTATCAGGGGAACGAGAGAAGTCTCCTCTGGTAATTATTTCAGAGACATAGACATGTCTGACTCCGGCACAGAGAAGTTCATCTCGGACGATCATGATGCGATCAAAAATGTCTCTTGGGGAAGTCTTTGTTGAGATATCGTTTCCTCCCAAGTGGACGAAGACGCAATCTGGACTGAATGCTTTCAGGTTCCTTAGAAATTCATGCGGAATGTTGTTGGTGCGCATTCCTCCACGACCGAAGCATCTAACATCACCAGGGACTCGCAGATTTCCTTCAGTAAAAGTCTTCAGACGAGCAATGTAACTGCTACCTAGAAGTGCTATCTTGGCCATTGTGGTTAAGACTGAATAATGCTACATCGGTTACATGCCCTTTATTATCCGAGTGTACAAATTTGTCCGTAATTACCAAACTTATTATGTGATTATAATGCATGTCAAAGAAGATCTATAAGCAGCGACAACATTCATTTGCATGATAATTGCCGTCTCAAAATTAAGGAAATTACAGGGAGGATCTTAAAGAGCTTCATTGATCCTGCTGGATAATTAGTCTCAAAATTCAAAGAATTACTGTAATTAATAAACATTATACATGAACTTCATTCTGCTCTGACTTCTAATTATGCAACTAAATATTTCAAGATAATAGCAATAAATCGATATAAGAACTTGCAAAAGTAAAATTATCAACAATGATGTTAAACTCTTTCCTTGATGAAATTAATCAACTCACATAATTTCAAAATTATTTGTATTTTATTTTCTGGAATAAAACTTACAGTTTCTCATATTTAAATTCATATCAATATATTTAGATTTACATAATACATTTCAGGTTTAAACACATTACTTTTTAAGATTTAATGTCGACATTAGTACATATTGCAATTCTCAAATGCTGGCATATGTATAACACTATATTTTTACACATACTGCCGGTAGTTATTACACAACTTGCTTTCTACTTTCTTACATGCATGTTTCATTTTCAATTTACTCAGCTTGAGATAAATTATTATCAGTACACAATAAGATAAAAGTATAATACTCAATAATAAAAGATACATACTCTCAACACCAAAATAAGATATACACAAATATGAATATCTGTAACCATTATCAATTTATGGAAAATAAACATATACACAGGTACATGCATACCACATATAAAAAGATATCTATATATATATGCACAAATAGATACAGTGAAACGCCAGCGAGTACTATGCATGACAACACGGTCGCGGACAGTGAGAGGAATTTACCCGACGTAAACCCAGGCGGATCGTCATAGACGATGCATCATATATATATATCGAATAGGCATGTAGATTAACTAAATGTGAAGTTTTCTAACAATAAATACATTTTTGATATATCAACTCAAGCTCTCAATTCTTTGACAATCGGTGTATGAAATCTAAAGAAAGACAGCCTAAAATAACTTTTAATTCAAAGGTTTTGTTCCGATATCTATAATATGGAGTCAAAATCAAATAAAGTAACATTCAATTCCTATACATCTGTAAGAAAAATAGGGCATATACTTCTCTCAATTGGGATATAAACAATGTCACGTCCACATAATGTAATTGTAAATGCATATTTATATATGTTCTTATAATAGATCGAGAAAGGTTTTAATGATTAAGATTGGATGATTAAAATTTCTATGACATGTTTATAATTAATTAATAATGAATTATATATATATATTCGGGTATAAATAGAAAAAAAAATCATGTGTGGTACCGTTAGTCATTTATTGTTATACTGCGTCTCATAAGTGTAATTCAGTTATTGTCATTCATCAAAACCATGCACAAGTATGCCGTTTTAATGACCGTGTTATGTCAACGTTATGGAATAAAACCAGCTATAATTTGTTTTATTAGAGGTTAATTATTGTTATTCACCAGAATAATGCAAAATTATTCATTTTTAAGGGCCGTTTCGGGGCCGTTTCGGTAATTCCATGGCCGTTCCGGTAATTGCCCGCCGTTCCGGTAATTCGATGTACCGATAATTAAGTACTTTATTTCCAATATTTGACTCCTGAAAGCTAAACAAAGTAGAGGACGTAGGAGGAAAACAGGAAAAGTAAAAATAAATAAATAGGTAAATAAAAATTAACCAAAAGATGGATAGTGCACCAAATGACAATACTATTAGTTCTATTTATTACATAGGCATGTGTGACGTGAACTTTTCCAAGTGGTCTACTTATCTTGTGATTTGCCCCTAATTTACACAAAGAACTGTAATACTAGAAAATATATAATGATTTTCCCACAGGGTTTTTATGGATTTTTCTTAAGACTGTCTGTCTAATAATTTGATATCAATGAGTCACTAATATGCATACAATGATTTGAACAGTAATCACAAACGATTTAAACTCATTTTGACAATTAATCTGGTTAGCCACCTTTTTTATGTCACACTCTGACGCGTCCATCCGAGAATGAGCATATGGAGGAATGCGTCCGATTTTTTCCTCATTAATATTCTTGAACAAAACCGAGTGACCGTGTCGTCAACAAAGAGTTCGCTGTCGCAGAAATATAAACAAAGGGAAGAAACAAGATTTCCACAAACTCGTCAGCGTGTCCCATCCGCATGTACGCCCAAGCCGTGAATATATATGCAGAAAAAAATATTCTGTAAGGGAGCAACCATTTGATTTTTAAGGGGGGGGGGGTTAGGAAGACTTTGCAAAAGAAAAAAAAATCCCCAAAACCAAATAAATAAATAAATAAATAAATAAATAAATAAATAAAGATAATCCGGCTCTGAAATTTGGCAAAAAAAAAAATATTCAGGCCGGTGAAAGTCTTCCGGCCCCCCCCCCCCCCCCATCCCCTAAAAATCAAATGGTTGCTCCCTAAAAAGGATAATTTGCAAAATAGTAAGAATAAGGACATCAATCACAGGAGTACGAAAACTTATTAGGGACATGCATTTTTTATCTCGCCACGGCTATATACTAGCCTTTAAAAATGAATACAATAGAATCAGTATTTAAAAATGGTTGGTTGGTTGATTGGTGTTTTACGTCGCTTTCAACAATATTTCAGTTATATCGCGACATGGAAGCAGGAGGTTACCAACCTCTTAAACATAATGGCGCAACCCGGGAATCGAACCCGGATCGTCGGCGCCGCAAGCCAAGCGTTTAACCACTACACCACGCCTGCTCCTTTAAAAAATGGTATCAATAACTAAATAGCTTAAGTTTAGCTTAAGCAACACACTATGTGGTCTGCCGCAAATGACCACGTGTAAGATGTTCATTTAATTGCCATCATGAAGTATAACGCTCAACTTTTGAGAACACTTCGTATTGGAAGAAGAAGAAGAAGAATTACTCATAACTCGCCGTGGCGAGATGGTAACACTCGCCGTGGAGATCTAGGTAACTCGCCGTAGCGAGATGGTTATTCGCTGTGGCAAGACGCGTAACTCGTCGTGGCGAGATTGTAACTCGCCGTGGCAAGATAGTATCTCGTCGTGGCGAGATAAAAAAAATAATAATGTCCCTAATAAGCTTCCGTAGCTTCCGTACTGATATAGATTATTTGTATCTGGAAAAAATCCATCCGGCATCCATGGCGAATGCATATATCTAATGATGTCTCACCGGTCGGCTCTGCATGGGCCTACAGTGTATCACATGTACTACTGCTGAGGAATCTAACTGACTTACAATATAGTACTAGGTACCGCCCATTTGATATTCTGAAGGAGGGGGATTCGAGATTTTCCGAAAAAAATTCTTGCCTTGATTTTGACTAAAATAATCTCGATCAGTCACACAGAGAAAAAATCTGTCTCCAATAGACTAGTGTAATCTAAAAAGATATTTTGTAATACATTAGGGTTAAAACTCTTTTTTTTTTCTGGCGAGCTGCTATGGATACTAACTGCGCACCTGTTGTAGCAGATTTGTTTTTATAATGTTATGTTGGGAATTTCATGCATTCTATTCAAAAGTCTAAACGATTCCACCTTATTGAGTAGATCGAGATGTTAGATGATACCTCTAGCACCATATATATGTATATTGACGACATCTTAGTTATCGATAACACTGAGTTTGAAAGATATATAGCTGACATATATCAGCGGCGGATTAAGAGGTTGGGGGGGGGGGGGGCGGCTCCTCCTTTTCACCACATATTTACTAGTAAAAATCGAGATTTAGTACCAAAAATGGCTAAGTAGTTTAACTAATACACATGTGGGACCCCCTTTTCGGAAATCCTGGATCCGCCACTGTATACCCGCCTGAACTTCAGTTAAAGAAAGACAATATTTGTGATATAGAAACACTTTTCGTGGACCTATACATTAAGATTATTAACAATAAAATTCATACAACGTATTAACAATAAACATGACGATTTTAGGTTTTCTATTGTAAATTTCCCTTATTTGGATAGCTACAGATGTTCCTAGACTAAACTCCCATCATATGGCATTTATAAAATTCAGTAGCATCGATTTGCCAGCGCCTGCACATTTAACGTTTTAGACTTTCATACAAAAATAAAATTACAAATAACATTGGAACTTCCAATTTTAACTCAGGGTTAAGGTATCATAGACTTAGAAAATCCTTTTGAAATTGTTTTTAGTTGCTATTCGATTCTTATATTCACATCTTTATGTGTTTAATAAATTTGGATAGAGTTCAGTGAGAGAAATCCAAAACAGTTTGACCTTTCCGTGGAGTATTTTCTTTATATTATTCATATAGTGGATTTCGCAACTGAGACGGAGCCGACATTTCTCACATTTTCAGAATTTTGGTCCTTTCTCTTTCATTTTCATCTGGTCCAGTTGCCTTGTTGTTGCTGATTTCTTCTTTGGTGGGTGCACTGCAATCTATAGGTAAATCACTTTCAGCTGGCTGTACTGTATATCTGGAGGGTTTTGTGGCGATGTCCTCAGTGTTTAACAACTTCTCGAAGTGTTCCATCCACCTGTCCTTCTGTTCTACCTCAACTGGATTAGCTCTTCTTTCCTTATCCTTAACTGGTCTTTCAGTTTTGCCATATTTTCCAGATTGCTTCCGGATAGTGGTGTACAGACACGCTGTGTTTCCCTTGTTTGCTGCCTCTACCGCTTCAACTGCCATCCCTTCCATATAGTTTATTCTCGGGTTCTAAAATAATTAGACGCCTTCGACGTCGACAATATGACTGAGATCATTGCAAAGACCATAGGTCTTGTATTGGGACCCTTTACAGCCTTATACAATCTTTTACTTGAGCACTGAATATACCAGGTCATGTAGAAATGCATGGGGAATGTTCTGCCTTATGCGCAATAAAGAACGACGCAAAGCGGCTAACGTAGCAAAGGTGGGGAGGGGGTGGTTGGCTGTTGGCGTACGCGTCGTTCCATTTTATCCCAAATATGTTCAATAGGCAATAAATCCAGTGACATTCGCAGACCAGGGTAGCACATTCACGCTTTGCTGTTGTAGATAGTCACTAACAACACGTGCGGTGCACGGTCATGCATTGTCCTGCTGCAGAATGACGTTATACTGATTGTTGTTAATGAATGAAATGACGTGATGATGTACAATTTCGTCACGGTAGCGTACGCTGGTTAAACTGTACTCCACTATCACCAAAGAGGTCCTTCTATGTGTTGTAATTTTACCCCAGACCATCACGCTTCCTCCTCCGAATGGGAGGCGCTGAATAACTCAGGCGTCAATGTAACGTGTAAATTTTACAGATCTTATTCTGACATTTAATCTAAATTCCGAAATGCGACTTTTCAACAATATGTACCCAGGAGAATTTCTCATCCAAATTTCTACTATGTTCTAGTATACAAACTAAGAAGTGTCAAAGGTTCCGATAATTTCATGTCGACAAGTTATAAAATAGTTAAAGCAGGGGTTTCCCCCCCCCCCCCCCCCCCCAATACTTTGGGAATGTGACCTGGTCCCTTGCAAATGAGAAAATAGTGCGAATTTGGTACAGTTTGGGAAAAGTTAAGAACAAAAATTACACATGTAAATACTAAATAAATATTATATTCAGGATTTTGTTTACTACTTCATTTATCTTGATCTCATCTCTTTGAATTTGTGCATTACACATACAATTTTTGTATTTAAATTTTTTCACTTTGGAGGTTAGAAGCAAATTGGGAATTTTTGGTCACTTTTTGGGAAAAAATGATACTATTTGGCATTGGGACTGGGTCCTTATAACGTACCCAAATTCACTAGAAAAAAATCCCTGTAAAGGTCTTCGACGTCGACGGTATGACCACGAGATCATCACAGAGATCACAGACCATGTATTGTGTCACTCTACAGCTCTATACAGACTTTTGTTGTACGCTAAAAGGGAGGCGAATACTCTTTGACGGGCATTGTGCAAAACTTTTCAGAGGCGACAAGGTCCTGAGCCTCATTCCCCTCTGTTAGTCGGTACTCTTGCAGAACAACCATCTGAGCGCGCTTAAAAACAGACAGACAGGACGCTGATTACTTATGTTGATGCCGTCGCCTTAAATATTTTTGATACTAGCATATTATTCCATAAACGTTTAGTGTGAAATGTTTATAACCTCTTGTCTTGAGAACCCTGTTGAGCATTGTTCTCTATATGGGGGTTTATTTATGTCATATGATTGTGCTGCTTTTGCGGATAGTGAGAAGGTGGACACCCGTAAACCGATTAACCACACCAATTGAGTGTCTTTTATTACTGTAGTTGGCCGTCCTAATTCGATATCATAACTCCATTACAATCGACTACCTTTGCAATACCGTTTTCTATGTTTATATGACTATTATCATGTTTTATGTGCATGTCCTTAATGATTTGTGATTTTGGTCAGATGTCTTCTATCTTCTCTCTTAATGAACATCATATTTCTACAATAACATTTTATAATGCAATTTATTTTCAAGGTCAACAGATTGTTTTGTAATACATATACTAGGGCGAAGTCCTGATAAACAGACAAGATATCTAAAATTTTATTAAATAAATATAGAATATATATACCATTATCACTTTTCCTGGTTATTGTTTTGATGACTAAACATATGATAAGTCTTCATGTACAAGCGCAAGGTTTTCTAGGTTTAAATAGAACCGCGGTAAAAAGAGACGAAGGTGCCAACCTTATCTGTGGAAAGAGTAATTGGTGTTTTATGGTACATATGTAATCTAGAAAGTTACTCGTCAGTGGTTGATAGATTAAAAAAATCAAATGGAGATTTTCATGCACACAAATTCCTTCAAACATAAGTAGTTTTCCTATTAACTTTTACTATTTCTCTTTCCGTGATCTCAAAAGAATGGTACCCTAGATCTTCATTGTCCACTTTAGATGTACCTCTCAGGAAATGTAGCTAATGTACAACAACATACTGTATAGAATATTCATCCAAAGTAATACTGCTTATGGATACACAAACAAATATACATTAAAAAAAGGTCAGGTATATGAACGGTTCAGATTAGTATAGGTTATATCATTACAGAGTAACGCAGCCACTCTAACTTCAAAAGCATGTTAAATATATTTTTCATTGTTACACAATTCTTTTGTATTATCTCAACAAAGCAGCTGAACTAATTTAATTAGTAAGGTTTTGAAAATTATGATAGATGGGGCATTTCAAAATAAAATGGAATTCGTCATCTGTATGGACATATTTGTCTTTCTAAAGGTAGATTTATATAGCAACCTGTTTCAATACACAAACAATAAGACGGAAGATTCAATATACCGCTAAGAGCCTCAAGGCGGCCTCCAAACCACACGCGGATTGTTGCAGACAAATATGCCACTGCACTTGACGCACTCTTTTACATTATATATCATGTTCAGTTATCAATAAAACGCTTTTTCGTGAAAATTTGGTGTCACTGATGTGATGCCATCCCAGCCTGCCAATGGTTACCTATGATATTACTTTGTAGAGGCTATACGACTTAGCAATCGTTAGTAATTATGAGAAATCAGCTCATCCCGTGACCAAATCCTTATATGCCAGAAATAAATATCTAGCGATGAAATGTACAGATTAAATATAGATCTATATTACAATTGCTACAGCTTTTTGTTTACTTAACATTTTACACAAGTTGAAGGTAACTTCAATGGGGATGACGGCAGCTGTTTGGTGCATGGTTTCATAACTTTAATCCATGCAAAAGGACAACCGAAGCAGGGAGGGATCCTTGTCGTAGAAACGTAAATTATGCTATGGGGCCTCTTTTATACAGTCTCATCGGAAGAACAGAGAGGAAGAGAGAAGTTGATAAATCATAAAAAAAGAAAAAAAAATTTAAATAAAAAGAAAAATAAATAAAAATAAATAAATAAATAAATAAATAAATAAATAAATAAATAAATAAATAAATAAATAGATAAAACCGACCGACATCCTGATTCGATCCCGCGTCGTCCAGTGTAGATACCGCTGCGTTAATTGACATGCTAGATCTAGATATTGCCAAAACTCAGTGTAACGGTTGTTCTCAGATTATCGAAAGTGAACCCGAAGATAATTACTTTTTGAAATCTGCATAGAAAAAAATAACATTTGTAAGGAAATCGATAAGATTTATAGATTCCGAATAAAAAAAATATGAAATGATGTGAATAAGTTTTCTATTCTCCTACATGTAGAACGTTCATGCCAAATCTAGATGTGGACTAAGACGGATATGAAAATGTATTTTAGAAAAATCAATGATTCTAATTTTAGAACAGGGAAATTCCGTACTTGCAAAAAGTGCCATAACATAATTTCGATCAGTTGGTGGAACAGGAAAAGAGAAGAAAAAAGAGCGAGCGTCGATATGCCTCTCTATTATCCCATACCAAGAAGAGTATTAATTGTTATTCAGTTCATTTTATTTGAAGTGACAGATTTTCTTTTTGATTGGAAATTTTATGTAGAAGTTTCGAGGAACAAGCGGTATGAAGAGAATGTTATACCTAAAACAGTGCTCTCATTTGCTATATTTGGCACCATAATGTTCTCCTTTGGATTAGTGTTTATAATAACAGAAGTCCGTAAAGGGAGATCTTACAAGGCTGATGACATAATAGTCTTTTTCACGACATGGACAGAAGATTTTCCTCAAATTGTGCTAGCGTTGTATGTCGCAGTTGACGTAGGGCCCATCACGGACTGGGTACAGTATACAAAGGCAAGCCTAGCGATCGCAGAATCCTTCATTCGGTGTCTCATCATATGCATACTAGCCAAATGTCCTAGTTTCGATGAGGAGGATGATTACAGATGGTGTCCAAAATTTTTCGACTATGCAAACTTCTTTGGATATTTTGTGATAATGGTATGTGCCGTGACAATTATGTTTTTCTTGCAGTTGTAAAATTACTATGCCTAATTGACAAAGAAAATGACAAGAAAATGCCTGATTCATTATAAGAAAAACAACGATGAAGCTGAAGATGATCGTGATTACAAAGTGACGCGTAGAATTCAAATGTGATTAATTTAAGACCATTGAATGTATTTTATTACACAGATATGATTAAATCATGCATAAGTAAAATCGAAAACGTTACAATAAACAATAAGCCACCAGTTCTAATGTACCACAAATATGGGTACATATCTGAGAATGATGATAACCTGGTATGTGGCTGTGGTGCTGGTCATGCACGTACTGTGAGCAGTGAATTGAATCTCGTGTAATTACAAACTGGAAAGACGCATTTAAATGTGACAGTAAGGCTATGGATTGTACATGTATAAGACACATTTAAATTTCTTCATATTTGGCGTAACTTCACTTGTCAGTCAGCGATACATGTAAATTTCACCACAAATCTACATGTATACATCATTCCATATATGGTTTCCACATATTATTTTCTTCCGGCACTTCTTTTTGTTTACTTTGGTAAATATTTGTAGAAACATGTCAGTTTGTCTTGTGGCTGAAAATAATTTACCATACTGGCAGGTTTTTACTCGACTATGATTTCGTTCTCCTTGTTGTAGGTAAAGAATCATAAGATATATCACGGCTTATCCAATCGCTTTTTCAGTTTGAGTCATTATACAATCAGTAATCATTATACAATCATTGTTGAACGTGATGTTACTCTAGACTTTAGTGTTTTATGTTGCTAAAATATATGTTTGTCAAATCGGATTTATGATTTATGAACTCTGTGATTATTGTTAATTGTACATTAATTTGCTTAGAGTCTTCATGAGAGGGAATAGCAGGATACAGAGATAGATAGTGACTATTTATATATCTTATTATTTGTATAGATCCGTAATTTCGCCTTCTAAAGATAACATTCATAATAAATATAGAATATATATACCTTTTAATTTTGTGCATTAGATGCGCATAAACAGCCAAGGATATCGATCTATGATGTATGAATTCTGTGATTTATTTATTTTTTTTTTTTTTGTGGAGTATTGATAATGGTACTTAGATCTGCTTAGTATATATAATTGTACTTTGATCTGCTTAATCTTTTATTTAAAATGTCATTTGTATGTAAACTGTAGAAAAAACTTCCGCATTACAACAAGTATGTTTCGAAAAATGATTAAGTGATTGTTCTGAATATGGGCATATTTATAAATCTCGTTCTATGAATAGATCCGTAATTTCCCTTTCTAAAAATGGCATCCATAAACAGGTCAGGGGCCAGTTGTTCGAAACTTTCACCTCTAGTTAAACTAACTAGTGTTTAATTGCTTTTCAGTCAGGAAAGGGGAGGGGTTGGGGTTGAAGCCCGAAACCTGACCAAATTGACTCGGAGAAGTCGAGTAGAATATATGATTTTTGAATTCATACTAATCCGTCACGTAAATGATAACAGATTATCTGTCTCTATTTCTATTGTGGGTAGGGGGAGCTAATGTCTCCTTCACCCCTTTCTAAGTACACCACTGCACAGTACCGTTCACTACAAAATAAGTCTACATCTTTTCTATTTCGCCTATTATCTAAGATGAGTTATCAATACAAAAAATATACACAAATAAATAATTGATAACAATTATAGTAAGTGGCTTGACCATAAATGAATTTGATTTACAGATAATAGTCCACGGAAATGAAAAAGCCATGTAATACCTTTGAGTTTTAATCTACTTTTGTTTTATGTGTATGGTCAATGCACCATGGTGAGATATGTCCAACTAAATAGAAGTCACGCTTATACACCTAGATGTAATAGCGATAACAGAAACTAATACGGTCTGGAGACGCTTACTCCTCCCGGGCACCTGGTCTCACCTCTGAATTTCAGGGGTCCGCGGAACTGTGGTACATTATTCTTAGTGCCATAGTCATGTGACACAAGTTACTTTCGTATTTTACATCAACGTCACATTTAATCCCTTTGCAGTGTGGATTTCGTAAAGTTCCAAGCGGAGGGTCTGACTTAAGTGTTATGCCCTTTTCCAGATGTTATGTGGCTTTGACACTTTCTACACAGTGTTTGTTCACATTCATGTATATAAACAGCGCTGAATTTCTTGTTTCGTCTCTATGTAAGGGCATACACGGCGGGTATGGCTAGTCAAACAGGAGACGCTCACTTCTCAACAATATACCACAGGGGATCCCTGAAATTCGGAGGTGAGACCAGGTTCCCGGAAGGAGTGAGCCGAAACCTGAAATGGACTCGTCTTCAATTTACAACTTAAACGCTATGCCAGGGCATGCTCTAAATACGAAAATTTCGTCCAGAGAGCGAGGCTTCTTGCCACGAAACTACTCTCACAAGGATATATTGAGGAACGTTTGAAATAGTCATAGAGGAAGTTCTATGGTCGATGTAGGGATCAAGTACAATTTCAGATTCCTCTTTCAAGAATGTTAGCCGATATTTTGTGACCTGACCATACAAACTAACAATATTAACTTTTTGACAATACTTGATTTGACATAATACGTATATGTACAGGCATTTGTTCACGTGCATTTTCGATTCCGGAATTTCAGTTAAACAACATTTCATGCCTTGTATAGGAAAATTTGACTTCGTGTTCTTGTCTCCTTCATGTTTTCATACGTGTATATTTATGTATTTACTTCCTAGACTTGAAACGTTATTGCAGGACTTTTGCGACGGGAGTTACATGCAACGACTGGACGCTTACTCCTCCCGGGCACCTGGTCTTGCCTCGATTTTAATGGGGTTCGCATTTGTCTGAATATGACACTATACACGATATTGTCCTTTTATTCCATGGACTTTGAGATATGGTTTACCTTCGGTACTTCTTCGTTTTTTACTTGTAATTCATGTAAGCAAAATTTTCCAAACTTTACTGGTCTACGTAACAAATTGAAATTCATAGGTGAACAGACAAACATAAGGCTGTAGATCGTAACCTTACCTTTCATTTATCGACATAAACATAAACAATATAGTGAAAGTAGAAGTATCAGCTATAAAAACCAATATTGTTAATGAAATTATTACGGAAATCATAAGTAAACTTCAAGATAATGTGCGGAAGGAAGTACGGGAGATCGAAGATTAAAAGCAACCAGCTCTGAACCTCTTATGTTTCAACAAATTTCATGAAGTGTGTAATGAACTCGGTGTTAAAAACCCACAAGTGTAGTTATGTTTTCGACTAGGGAACGAGAAAGAAGACATAAAAAGACCTCGAAAAATCGTGATGAATAACAAGGAACAAGGAAAAGAAATTTTCGATCGTGTTAAAAATACTCAGAAGATGTATAATCATCAAAGACCTGACATCAAGTCAAAGAGAAGTGATTAAGGAGAGACGATTAGCTAAAAGAATGTAGACAATGACTTCGCATCTATACATTCCATTCCTAGCAAAAAAAAAAAAAAAAAAAAAAAAAAAAAAAAAAAAAAAAAATGATGTAAGATCGAAAGGAACTGAAACATACGCCCTAATCTTATAAACGGAAACTGCAGAAAAAATCCCCATATTTAGGGAATCTATGAAATAAGGAAAAGTACCAACTATTTGGAAACTAGAGAACGTTACATAAGAAAGGACCCAAGATATACCAACCTATTATCGATACCTTCTGTCTTTCATCAATTATATGCAAAACTATGGAACGCATTGTGAGAAAGCCGGTATAGTCTAGTGCATAATGTGCTCGGCATGGCACATAAAAGATCCCTCAATGCTTCGAGGGGGTCCGCTGCAAAGGTCTAAATTTGTATACTATGCTTCAGACAGATGCCGTCACCATATACGTGAAATAATAGTGAAACGACAGAAAACAATATTCAATCAATCAATCGTCTTGTGAGAAACGCTATTATGGAACGTATGGAATGGAATGAGCTCTTTACAGACTACCAGCATGGATTTCGTAAACGTCACTCGTGTATTACTCAACTCATTGAAGTTATAGATGAACAAAGACCGAATACTTGGACAACCGTGATGATATTCATGTAGTGTATCTTGACTTTCAAAAAAAAGCCAAAACATTTTATACCGTTCCTTATATCATATATTGACAAAAAAAAAAAATAATAATTCAAAGGTTATATTTGGGAAAGTTATATATGGATACATATTTATCTGGGTTATTTCAATATAGATGATCTATCTCACGTAGTTAATTGTATTATGCAAATGATACTAAAATCGACTGTTATGTAATGAACAACAATGAAGAACGACACGCTATTCTGCAAAATAACATTGATAACCTCATGAACTGCTTGGACACTTGGTTATTATGCTTCATATGAGATGGATTAAGGCGTTATTGTTGACAACCAACTTAAATATCAGCAACATATATTATCTATCAAGAAAGCAAATTAGGATTAACTAGCCGCTTCTTTTCATGCATAGACGAAGAAATGTTCTTACCCCTAAGCAAAAGTATAGTACTATAGTACAATCGCATCTACAGCATGAGAGTAACATCATCTGGTCAGCAATGTATAAAAAAAGATAAGATAGCCACAAACTACTTGCAACGAAGAGCAACTAAACTGGTACCAACAGTAAAACATCTATGTTAAGGTGAACGACTACACATACTAGGTACTCCCTCATTACAGTATCGAAGAATTAGATCTTGTGGAAACCTATAAAATCACAAATAAGGTGGATATAATGAATAGAAACATCTTTCCCATGAAAAGAACAACTACCCGAGACAAGTCTTAAAAAGTAAACATTAAGAACGATGCCGGTGTGGCTTAGTGCATTAGGTGCTCATCTCGTTACCGAGAGGTACCGGGTTCGATTCCCTTCCTGGGGACCCCGATGTTCTATCTTTCGGATAAGACAGTAAAAACCGAGGTCCCGTGTCACGTATAATGTCTTTCACTGCTCCGGGTGGGTCCATTGCAAAGGTAGAAATTTCTATGCAATGCATCAGACAGATGCCGTCAAAATGTACGTCAAATAAACGCGGAGTGACGGAAAACAATAATCAATCGATCAATCAATCAATTAATCAATCAACTTAGGCTCCATATTTCATAATATTCGTTTGTATTGCAGTTCCGGTGCCGATTAAGTACGTCAATGAAAGTGACAAACGTCAATATTAGGTGTTGTTTACCGGTTTACAGGCCTATCTTTTCACTCACCACAAAAGCAGAAATCATAAATATTCCTCCGAATAGAACACAAGGATAAAACAGATTTCTTAAGAAGAGATGTCATAAAAATAAACATGCGTGATATTGTTGAATAAAGTTCATACTTAAAATGACATCAACATGAGTTAACCCTGTCCTGCCTGTGAGTCAACAGGCAGATGGAACAGGATTCAGAACCTTACCTTCTCTGAAAAGGTTTTAAAAAGGCCCTTCATAGAGTCCCCAACACCTTGTTAGTCAGAATGCAACGCTCAAGAAAGTTTTCATTGAGTTGTAGACGGACACATTACAAAACTTACGATATTTACGGTGATCTCAATGTCGTACATGATTTCTAAGGAGTTTAATTGTTTAACTGTCTTTAAACCAAATGAGATGAGATTATCGGACATTTTGACCGTTCTTAGTTGTATTTAATGCCACTGTATCTAATGGATATGTGAAAAGTAAAATAAGAGTTATACATACTTTTTTTCCGAAATTTTTAGTGAACAGCTGGAAAGTACGGAAAGCCGATGCGACATGCTTCTTGTGTTTTCCTTTTTGCTTCTTGCGTTTTGCTTTTTTGCATTATGTTTTTTCTTTTTGCATCTTCTTACTTCATTTGTTTGGAAATTAACGGAATAGAATGCTACTTTATTTATTTTTCAAAATTTCACTTTCCGCTTTGCTGTCATCACCGGAAATGCGGCAGAAATCGAACTTGAATAATTGATGTTGTTTAGTTAACATTATAAACTAAAGATAAACTAGAGCTGTCCCAACGGGACAAATATCCCGTCGGTAACAAAGTTGAGAAACATGCAATAATTCTTCCCAAGATACACCACTGGTTTGTGTGCAATCTGACATTGACCTTGTAGATATGACCTAGGTTCAAGGTCAATACACATCCTTGGGTCAAGAACAACAATAGTATAAAATATAATTTTCCTGCAACGTAACAGGAAGAATTTATGGCCTGGACAATAATTCTGGCGAAGTGTGCTCTTTGACCTTGACCTTGGTTCAAAGTCATGACACACCCTTGAACCATAAACAACAATTATGTAAAATATTATCTCCCTCCAGGTAAAAGGAAGAAGTAATGGCCCGGACATGTTTCATGGACAGACAGATGGACGGACACACAGACTGACAACACGCTCCATAGAATGTGATACACATCTTTGGATCATGGAAAGCAATGGTGTGAAATATTATCCACATCGTAGACAACAGTGAAGAGTTATAACAAGGATTTTGACCGTGCATGCACTGTGCCCCTGACCTTGGAGATATGATCTTGAATCAAGTCATGACACACCCTTGTGTCATGGGTAACAATTGTGTGAAATATTATCCAGATCCAACCTGGCAGTAAGAAGTTATGACACCTACAAGGATTTTGGCTTTGTGTGCACTGTGACATTGAACTTGAAGATATGACCATAAGTCAAGGTCATAACACATCCTTGCCTTATGTACAACAAGTGTGTGAAATATTTTCCAGATCCAACAAGGGACGATCCGGGTTCGATTCCCGGGTTGCATCACTATGTTTAAGAGGTTGGTTACCTCCTGCTTCCGTGTCGCGATATAACTGAAAAATTGCTGAAAGCGACGTAAAACACCAATCAACCAACCAACTTGTAGCTTTTCTTACTTTTTCTCAGTGATCTCAAAAGAAAGGTACCCTGGATCCTCTTCTTTATCCAATTTAGATGTCTTTCTCAAGCAATGTGGCTAGTGTACAACAACATGTAGTACAGAATACTCATCCAAAGTCATACTGCTTATAGATACACAAACAAATATACATTTATTAAAAAAGGTCAAGCAGCCACTCTTACATCAAAAGCATGTTAAATATATTTTTCAATGTTACACAATTCTTTTGTATTATCTCAGCAAAGCAGCTGAACTAATTTAAGGGCAGGAGGTCTTCGAAAATAGTAAGGTTCCAAAATTATGATAGACAGGGCATTTCAAATAAAATGGAATTCCTCATCTATGTAGACAAATTCGTCTCTCTAACGGTAGATTTCTATAGTGACCTGTTTCAATACACAAACAATGAGATGGAAGACGTAATATACCGCTAGAAGCCCCATGGCGGCCTCCAGACCACACGCCGATTGTTGGAGACACACAACTTTTGGTAGAAATACGCCACTGCACTTTACGCGCTCTTTTTCTTTATATGTCAAGTTCAATTACCAATTGTACGTTTGGTCGTTTAACACTGGTGTTACTGATGTGATGCCATTCCAGCCTGTTTCGACAAGAAGTAATGCTTTAGGTAAACGTTAAAACTGATGTTGTTAATATTGATTCATACACTTAGCAATCGTAAGTAATGAAGAAAAATCAGCTCATCCTTCGATCCAAAACTTTATGCCACAATGAAAACATTAGATATACATTTCAATTGCTGTTTGTCTACTTATTATGTTATACAAGTCTAAGATAACTTCAGTTATGGGATGGTAGCACCTGACTGATACATGGTATCATAACTTTAATCCATGCAAAAGGACAACCGAAGCAGTGAGGGATCTTTTTCATGGAAATGTATACCATGGCAAGGGGCCTCCGTTTATATTGTCTCATCGGAAGGATAGAGAGGGAGATACAGGTTGATAAATTACTTGACCAAGAAAAAAAAATACCCCCCCCCCCCCAAAAAAAAAAAAAAAACCCGAAACGAAAGCCAGAATGGATCCCGCGTCGTTCGACTAGAAATCCAGTGTCCATACTGTTGGGTTAATTAACATGCTCTACTGCCAAAAACTCACTAACAGTTGTTCTCAAAATTATATCGAAAACGAAACCGAAGACAATTACTTTTTGAAATCTGTATAAAACATGGCATACAAAATTTATAGATTTTGAATGAAAAATTAAAAATGAAATAATGTGAATAATTACATTAATCTCCTACATGTAGATCATTCATGCCAAATTGTGGACTAAGAATACAGGGATATGAAAATGTATGCTAGAAAATCCATGATTCTAATTTTAGAACAGGGAAATTCCATCCTTGCAAATCGTACCATAACGCAAATTTGATCAGTTAGTAAAACAGGAGAAAAGAAGATAAAAAGAGCGAGTGTCGATATGCCTCTGTATTATTCCAAAACAAGAAGAGTATTAATTGTTATCCAGTTCATTCTATTTGAATTGACAGATTTGGTTTTTGATTGGGATTTTTATGTAGAAGTTTCGAAGAACGAGCAGTATAAAGAAAGTGTTATACTTAAGTTGGTGCTCGCATTTGCTATCTTGGGCACCATATTGTTCCTTATTGGATTAGCGTGCATGATAGAAGAAGTACGTAAGGAGAGATTTTACGAGGCTGATGACGTCATCGTTTTTATCACGACTTGGACAGAGGATGTTCCTCAGATGGTGCTAGCGTTGATTGTCGCAGTTGACGTAGGGGAACCCATCACGGGTTGGGTACAGTATACAAAGGCAAGTTTAGCGATCGCAGAATCCCTCTTTAGGTGCCTCATCATACTAGCCAAACGTTGCTGTTACAAAGAAAATGATGGATACAGATGTTGTCCAAAATTTTTCGATTATGCGACCTTCATTGGATATTTTGTGACAATGGGATGTGCCGTAACAATCATACTTTGCTTGCAGTTGTAAAATTACTATGCTTAATGGACAGAGGAAATGAGAAGACTGTTTTATGCCGGGATCAAGAAAAAAAAAAAACAACAGTGGATCTAAAAAATACAAAGTGAGGAGGAGATTACTTCCACAGATGTGATTACTTTTAAAAAGACAATTGATGAAGGTATTTTATTGCACTGATATGATTAAATCATGCACATGTAACAACGAAAACGCCACAATTAACAATAAGCCTAGAAAGAACTACGAGCTGTTTTTTGCACAGATCTGAGAATGATGATAACCTGGGATGTGGTTATGATACTGGTCATGCACGTACTATGAGCAGTGTTATTACGTCATGCATGATCTGTGAGCTCTTATTACGTCATCGTTGTTGCGTTGAGTCGCGTGTAACTGCAGGCTTGAAAGACGCTTTTAAGTGAGATATCATGAACATACACTATATATGGTTCAATTTCTACATAAAAGTGGCGTGACTTCACTTGTTAGTCAGCGGTGCTTGTATATTTCTCTAGACGCTAAACATCAGAAATCTATGGTTTGTAATTATGTATTCAGCATTCCATATGTTTTCCACACATTCTTTTGGTAAACATTTTTAGAAAAATATGTCAAATTGTTTTTGTCACTGAAAATATTTTACCACATTGGCAGATTTATACTGGACCATAAATTCGTTCTCTCTCTTATAGGTGAAGATACATAAAATATATAAGGATTATAGGTAAATATACATAGGTATAAGGATTTCTTCAATATCTTTTTCAATTTGAGTCATTATACAATCAGTAATCAATGCTGTGTATACGTGTTGTTTACTCTAGACTTCATATTGTTTTATGTTCCTAAAATGTATGTTTTTCGATTCGGATTTATGATTTATGAATTCTGTGATTTACTTTTCGTAGATCAATGATAGTTGTATTTTGATCTGATTAATTTAGTATTTAAAATGTCATGTGTATGAAAACTGTAATAAAACTTGACAGAATGAGAAAAGTTATTTTTAAAATAATGATTACGTAGTTGCTTTGAATATGTGACTATTTCTATTCCAGTTCTATGAATAGATCCGTAATTTCCCCGTCTAAAGATAGCATTCATCAAACTGCCATGGAATTCGATCTATGATGTATGATTTATGAATTCTGTGATTTATTTTTCATGGATTATTGATAATGGTAATTTGATCTGCTTAATTTATTATCTAAAATGTCATTTGAATGAAAACTGGAAATAAAAACATCAGGATGACAGCAGTTATGTTTGGGGGCGGGGGGTGTATAGGAATCACCCTCTCTCTCTCTCTCTCTCTCTCTTCACATTTTGTCCCGGTCATAACTTCTTACACCCTTGTCGGATCTGGATAATATTTCACAGAATTGTTGTCCATGACGCAAAAGTGTGTCATGACCTTGACCCAACTTATATCTTCACAATGCACACGTAGCAAAAATCCTTGTCCGGACGATAACTTCTTACTCCCTCGTCGGATCTGGATAATATTTCACACAGTTGTTGTCCATGACCCAAAAATTGTGTCATTACCTTGAACCATGGTCATATCTACAAGGCCAAAGTCACAGTGCACACATAGCCAGACTCCTTGTCCGGACCATAACTTCCGACTGCATCATTGCAATTATTATTTCAAATAAGTGTTGTCCATGACCAAAAAGGTGTGTCACGAACTTTAACCAAGGTCAAATCTACAAAGACAAGGTCACAGTGCACACACAGCAAAATTTTTGTGCGGGACATAACTTCGTCCTGTTTTGTTGGATGAGATTATATTTTACACAATTGTTGTCATTTACCCAAGTGTGTGTCATGACCTTGAACCCGTCATATCTACAAAGTCAAGGTCACCGTGGGCACATAGCCAGAATTCTTGTCCGGGCTACAATTCCTTCTGTTTATATTTCACACAATAATTGTCAATAACACAGGGGTGTGTCATGATCTTAAAGTAAGGTCATATTTACAAAGTAAAGGTCAGAGTGTGCACTTAGCCATTATTCTTGTACGGACCATAACATCTTCCTGTTATGTTGCTGGTAGATTATAATTTACATAATTCTTGTCCATGACCAAGGAGTGTGTCATGACATTGAACCAAGGTCAAGGTCACAGTGCACACATAGGTAGAATTCCTGATCGGGCCATAGCTTTTTCCTGTTACATTTGAGAGATTTAAATATATTTCACAATTGTTGTTCATGACCTAAGGGTGTATCATGACCTTGAACCTAGCTCATATCTTCAAGGCTAAGGTCAGAGTGCACAAAAAACCCAGAATCGTTGTTTGGGCTATAGGTTATTCCTTGTATGTTGAAAAGAGATTATATTTCACACAGCTACTCTCAAAGACCCAAGGCTGTGTGATGACCTTGAAACAAGGTCATATCGACAAGGAAAAGGTCAGAGTGCACACGTACCAGACTTCTTGTTTTCATTCATTATACCTCAAAATATATAAGTGGAACATCCATTATCCTTATACCAGTCATGCATTTTGGATCTTGAATAATTGCATGTTTCAACTTTGTTTTAGGGGGTTTTTAAGACAGCTATAGTATAAATTATATTATGTTGTTGTTATATATATGTGCCTATTTATAAATCTGGTTCTATGAACATATCCGTAATTTCCCCGTCTAAAGATAGCATTCATAAACCTGTCAGGCTATAAATAAATATTGCGCACAATGCAACATGCAATTATAGATAAGTTTTCGTTCTAACTAATGTTAAAATGTTGAACTCTGAGTTTTGGAACAATGTTTTAATATTCCTGAGACCCGCATGTCCTATGTTACCGAAATGCAGGACTGAATTTATAAATTCACGTTACATAACGGGTGGATCCAGGTTTTGTAGTAAGAAGGGAGCAACGCGTAAGTTACCAGTAACCCAGTACCGTACATGTAACTGTGGTAGAATCGAAGTTTTTGTGATGTTATTCATGTCTTTTGCATGCATTGTTCAGGTTGTACTTACGGTGGATTTTGTCATACCTGATTTTCTAATAAATCTGTCTCAGTTGCATTGCGAGATCCCCTATCATCTTCTGCCTTTTCTCATGTACTTTTATACATTACAGTTCAGTAGCATCCTTTCTGCTCCCTTTCTGAATATAAATCTTTATAGTACCGTTCACTACAAAGTAGTCTACATCTTAATATTCCGCCTATCTAAGATGAGTTATCTGTTTCTTAACCTGTTAGCTAATCAACTTGAATCATACAAACTTGATAAATGTAAAAGATATACACAAATTAAATACTAGGTAACAGTTATAGTAAGTGGTGTGATCAGAAATGAAATGATTAACAAGGAATAGTCTAGGGAAACGAAAAAGCTGTGTAATATCTTATTTTATGTATATGGTCAATGCACCATGGTGAGATATGCCCAACCAAATATAGTAGTCACCCTTATATACCTAGACTTAGATATATGCAGAAAGAAATACCGTTATTACGAAAGACAGGCAATCTCCCTTAATGTGATTTTCTTTTACTTGTATCACAATTTACAATCTTGATACTATAACAATGTATAATCCTGACCACTTGACAAAATTTCACGCAATGTATAGGCCATCAATCTGGAGACATTGCGTAATACATTTTGATTTATGCAATTGTCCAACTTGAGATTCTTTCACATACCAACGTCTACCAGGACAAAAACCCATTGATTTATACAATAAACGAACAACTTGAGTGGAACCCAAGATAATGCCGTCTAGTCCGAAATGCCAGACCCAAAAATGAGACTTGTGCAAGTTTCATGCTTTAGTATGACATTTTGGACTGAGTCGCCGTGAGCTAATCACCATATCAGGCCAGCTCGACTACTTGATGTTATGAGGAAGTTACAACCATGGTGTGACTTCTTCCTTTTTGGTGAATGTGAACTAAACTTTTATGTTCAGTATTCAAAAATAAAATCGTCACTCTTGTCAGTTCTGAATGAAGATAAAGGTCCAAACCTAAAAAGGACTTGTATTTCATGTAAGCAAAATTTCCCATACTCATCTTATCTACGTAAAAAATGAAAATCATATGTAAATAAACAAACATAAGTCTGCCTGCAGTAAAGCGCAACCTTTCAATTATAGACATTAACATAAACAATAAGGTGAAAACAGCTATAAATACCGATAAAGTTGATGTACGGAACTAGATGGTACGGGAGATCGAACCCAAAATCAACGAGTTATGGACCTCATATGTTTCAACTTAGAAGAATGTCAGAGCAATGAATCTGAAATAAAGAAGGGATATGATATAAATAAATTTCTGGAAGAGTGTAATCAACTCGGTGTGGAAAACCCGCAAGTGAAGTCATGTTTTCGACCAGAGAACAAGAAACAAGGCATAAAAAATCGTGATGAATAACCTGAAACAAGGAAAAGAGATTTTGGATTATATTTCCCAAATATGAAAATACTCAGAAGATGTACAATCATCCAAGATCTGACATCACGTCAAAGAGATATGGATAAAAAGTGACGCT
Source organism: Pteria penguin (assembly GCA_035048485.1). Classification (NCBI taxonomy): domain Eukaryota; kingdom Metazoa; phylum Mollusca; class Bivalvia; order Pterioida; family Pteriidae; genus Pteria; species Pteria penguin. Next base: position 17,213,386 of record CM068583.1, on the reverse strand, counting down.
CAGCCAAAACAAAATGTAAACGACTTTGCAGCCATACATTTCATTCATAGAAAATGAAGTGATCAAACCATTACTAAAGGTAAATGATGTGAAAGGAGATCGAAGATCTAAAAAATCTCCATAATTTTACATATCAAAATAATTGGTTGTAAAGCAGTTGCGGTGCCGACTAAGTAAGGTACATTTGGTGTGGTTCGTCGGTTTACAGGCCCACCTTTTCCACCCACTCCAAAAGCAGAACACTCATTTAAATATCCATATAGAACAGAGGTCATAAAAATGACGCATAGTATTGTTGAATAAAGTTCATACTTAAAATGACAGCAACATGAGTTAACCCTGTCCTGCCTGTGAGTCAACAGTCAGATGGAACAGGATTCAGAACCTTACCTTCTCTGAAAAGTTTTTAAAAAGGCCCTTCATAGAGTCCCCACCACCTTGTTAGTCAGAATGCAACGCTCAAGAATGTCTTCATTGAGTGGTAGAGGGACACATTTCAAGACTCAGTGTCATACTCGATGTCTAAGGTGTTTAATTGTTTAACTGTCATTAAATGAAATGAGATGGGATTGTCGGACCCTTTCACTGTTCTTAGTTTGTATATAACGCCACCTTATTAAATGGTTATGTGAAAAGTGATTTTCAAATTTCGATACAAGATCTGAATAAGATTTACACATACTTTTTACTTTTTTCGGAAACTTTTTTTAGTGAACAGTTGGAAAGTACTCTTACGATTCTTTGTAAGGATATCTAAAAGGTTGGTGTAGGGTCTATGAAACCAACTGAGAAATATATATACCATATGATGAGAAGATAGGAATATCGCAATCTAACAAGTGGAAAAGCACAGTCGCCACACATATCATAATTGGTAGTATAAATATTGCTGGTTTTTTAAATGTGTAATGTGCAAGAAGTCTGTTTCTGATCAGATATATCGGCGTTGTTTAATATAGGTTCAGGTGGATAAATGTCACTGATGTGTCTTTCAAGTTCCGGACTGTCATTTATTAATATATCATCTAGATATGTAGATATGTCATTCAACATCTTAGTAAGAACACAAAGTTTAGAGTTTTGAAATTGATGCATGAAATCTCGCTATGGTTCCGATAATTTTATCTGGTCAATTTCCAAAATAGTGGAACGCCTTCTTCATCAACATTATGAATAGGGAATCATAAAAAAGACAATTAGTCTTGCATTGAGCCCTTCTACAAGTAAACTTGAATACACACAAACTGGGCGAGGAGACATGATTCTGAACCTTGTCCCCTCTGACTATTAGTTGGGACTCCTACAGATCAAAGGTCTGAGCTCGCTTCGAGATCGACAGAGCACGGTTAACTCATATTGGTTTAAACTGTATTTATTCAAATATTCAAATAAATCATCATTATATATACTTATTATAACATATAAATTAAAGGATTTGACAACAAGATTGAAAATCTTATGTTAAGTCATCTCCTAGTTAACTCATGTTGATGTCAATTTAAACATATTTTTGATATCTTAATCTTCTTTACTATACGTGTTTATAGTTTTATCACCTCTCAAATTGAGAAACTTGTGGATCCTGGCTCTCTATATGGAGTATTACTTATATATTTTTAATGTATGTTCTTTGCAAATACTGCTCTTGTGGTAGGTGGGAAGGTGGATTTGAACCTGTTAATCACACCAATTCATTAAGTACCGTCATATCAATTTGACCGTGATTTTCTTATCTTTTTCTCTTCAAATTATTACACTACTTCTTTTTGTCAGCTATAAACAATTATTACTATCAGCATGTCCCTGGCGATATTTCTCAACCGAATTAGATATCTTCATTCCTATTTCTGTCGCTCTAAGAACCTGAGTCGAAGCTAACGTGAGCTACTGTGAAAAATACGAAAGTAACTGGTGTCATGCCTCCGTCCGTAAGGCATATACCTTTCATGCATTTTGACCTCTTCTTCATAATTTCTAGAGGTAGGGATGAAGTACTCTATGTCTCCTATAAGTGTGACTACTTTTTACTTTTTTTGGTCAGATCCGTTAGGGGTTGATCCATAGCGGGGCGACATAAGCTCCAAAGAGTACCCATCTTTGAGCTACTTCTTCAAAATAGATGCATAGACCATTAGATATACTGTATTATAGTGATCGAGTTGAGTGTTTGACGTGTTTTGGTTCATTCTGAAATGAATTTTTAACATTCCTTTAGTGACGTCTTAGTCACTGTTGATTTGGTACAGTTGCATGTGTTTCCTTAATTTTCATTATGTAGGAATGTTTTAGAATGAATATGGTATTGTTTTGGTACAAGTTTGGAATAAAGTTATGAGAAGGATACTTTCGTTAGGGAACATTCTTCTTCTTTGTAAGTTTCTCATGTGCTCAAGGTGCTCAGGTGAACGAAAGGTCTACTTCGGCCTCTTGTTATAGAACAGCTGCATCTGTCTGGTACATGGTATTATAACTTTTTTCCATGCAACAGGTTAATTAGTTCCTTTATTTGGAAACGTATATCGTACACATTTATGTTGTTTCATTCGAAAGGCAAATAGAGAAGCAGAATATCCGAGGCTGAGTAGAAATTCTGTACAGACACCAATGAGATAACATGGCCATTGATACAATCGTAATAGTTATTTTCAGAAATGTAACCAAAGTGAAACCGAAGCTAACAATTTATGGAGAAAAGGGCAACTATAAGTAAATCAATAATGTTGATGAATTTCGAATAGAAGATATGAAACAGTGAGATTTTTCGTTGACTGTTCTCATACATGGGAACATTTATATCAAATTCACGATGCCGGCATGTCAATTAAACTACATGGGGGGATATCTAACAAGACACCAGAAAAAAAAATCCACGCTGCTATTTTTAGGACAGGGAAGTCCTGGTCTCATGTCAAAATACGTATTGCAATGTTGCGATAACACATCTTCAATCAGTTGGTGAAACAATCAAGCTAGTAAACTGATAGGGAAGGAACGAGAGTCGTCACTTTTTCGCTATGTTTCTCAATCCTTCCAACACGAAGAGGATATTAATATTTTTTCAGGTCATTGTGCTTGTATGTGAATTGATAGACATGTATTGTGATTGGGATTTTTATTTAGCTCTTTCGAAGAGCGACAGGTATGAAGAGAAGGCTATACCTAAGACAGTGATGTCGTTTGCTATAATTGGCACCATACTGTTCGTCATAGGATTAGTATCTATGATGATAGAACTACGGAAAAAGGAACCTATCCTGGTTACTGACGTCATTTTCATTCTGACGACATGGATAGAGGATGTTCCTCAAATTGTGATCGCGTTGTATGTAGCAAATGACGTAGGACAACCTATCACGAGCTTTGTACAGTATACAAAGGCAAGCCTAGCGATCACAGTATCATTCATTAGGTGTCTTATTATTCGAGCCGAATATTTTTGCTTCAAAGAAGATAATCAACACAGGTGGTGCCCAAAATTTTTCGATTTTGCCAACATCATTGGATTTTGTGTGATAACAGTATGTGCGGTGAGCATTATATTTTGCTTGAAGTTGTAAAATTACTGTGCTTAATTAACAAAGGAAATGACAAGACTGTTGTACACATTTTTCAATAAATACAGTCATAGAAACTTATGATAAGCGAGATAATAACGTGATTCGGAGAATACGTCAAATGTGGTATAGATTATTGCTTTATTTCACTTATGTATTTTAATCATGCATAAGTAATAAAGAAAACGAAACATCAATATACACCAATAAGCCTATTATAAACAACGCATTTTGGAATAAATGTGACAATAATGATCACCGGACTGTACTTACCAAAGAACTCTTTCATGAAAGGCACATACTGTGAGCCATGTGACCACGTCATCGTCGATGATTTGAAATCCATACAACCATATGCCCGAAAGACACTCTTAATGGTAATATCGAGGAAGTACATTTTAAAGACATATTCACATTTCCGCGAATTGGGCATGATTTGGCAGTTCATGTAAATTTCTGTAGACATCAGGTATCACGAATCTATGGCTCGTGTTCATGTATTCAAAATTTGATATAGTTCTTCAGTAAACATATAAATTTGCTCTTGTGGCTGAAAATATTACTATCGTATGGCTATAATTAGACTGGATAGTGGAATCGCTCTCATTTCTTAAAAAATACAAATATATAGTATAGTATATAGTAGATATATAGTATATAGTATAGTATATAAGAACTTACATAATCTCTTTTTCAAACTGAGTTGTAATAACTATTGGGTGTGTACAGCGGCTGTCGATTGTTAGTGCCCGGTGGTGTCATCAATCCAGTTTTCATATATACATGGAATGTACTTTGATAGTGTATGAAAAAACAAAACAAAGAAAAATAAGATAATATAATACGAAGGAGCATCTCCCTCATGTTGTTGTTGTTGTTGTTGTTCTTTTTATTAGTATTATTATTATTATTTAAGCCGGCGTGGCCTAGTGGTATCGCGTGGAGTGGACTCCTAATCGGGAGGCCGGGGTTCGATTCCCGCTTTGGTCATGCCGGTGTCCTGTCTTTCGGATGAGACAGTAAAAACCGAGGCCCCGTGTCGTGGTATGCATGGCACGTTAAAGATCCCTCACTGCTTCGGGCGGGTCCGTTGCAAAGGTCAAAATTTGTATGCCCCGCATCAGACAGATGCCGTCACCATATACGTGAAATATTCGTGGTGTGACGTTAAACAAAAATCAATCAATCAATCAATCATATGGTAAATCCAATAAACAATCACACGTTTTGTCTGTTAAGATGATGTACTCCCATCTCAGCCTGTCAAGTCACCAATGACATTACTTTAAAGAAGCTAAGAGTTTCAACAAGTAAACGAGGCGTTAGGTACGCGTTAAAACTGATGTTGTTAATATCGATTCACTTAGCAATCGTTAGTAATAAACAGAAATCAACTCATCCCGTGACTCAGAGCTTTTGCCACAATTAAATATCTAACTGTGTAATATACACATTAAATATAAATTCCAATTGCTACAGCTGCAGGAGCGGATCCAGGATTTCCAAAAAAGGGGGCCCACATGTGTATTAGCCAAACTAATCAGCCATTTTTGGTGCAAAATCTAGGATTTACCAGTAAATATGTGGCCAAAAGGGGGGGGGGCTGGGCCACTGGGCCCCCCTCTAAATCCGCCATTGAACTGTTTGTTTACTTAACATTTTACACAAGTCCAAGATAACTTCAATTATGGGATGGCGGTACCTGTCCGGTGCATGGTTTCATAAAACCCATTGCAATAGGACAACCAAAGCAAGGAGGGATCGTTTCGTGGAAACGTATGTCATGTCATAGGGGTTCTAGAGATATATGTCTCATCCGAAAGACAGAGAAGAAAACAGATATTGATGAATCATTTAAAACCGACCCGACAGCAGGAATTGATCCTGCGTCGTTCGACTATAAATCCAGTGTCGATAACACTGGAATAATTAACATGTAAAACTTCCAGCGCTTTGCATTGCAACGTCATAGGTTCATTCTACTACGTTGTAGTGCAATGTAGACTGGATTTACCTGCTTTTGTTTGCTATCGATGCGTGAAGAGACAGGTGACCACCGCCATTTTGGAGAGGCTCATTCGACTCCAGCTAGTGTTATTTATAGCACAAGGCAGTAAGGGCAGTACACACTGTGTGTAGATACATTAGATAGTAGTGAGGCCCATCGCAAATGACTAAGTTCAAATTAATCAAAATGCGTTGTTTGCAATTTTCACATCAATAATTTATCGAGAAATATTTTTAACATGTAAAACAAAATGAATATTAGAATATTCATTTTGTTTCCTTCTTGTTTCTTGAATTTCATCTCATTTGGAGTAGAAATAAAGAAATTACGGCAATTTGAAAATAGCTAAAATCACCAAAATATCTAACGATGCCGCGGCAGTACCGCGAGATGTTTATTTTGCCTTGTAATTGACGGCGCTTAGAATCAATGAGCATAAAAGCGATCTGTTCACTGGCGTTGTATCAAATCCAGTGAAGTGAGGTTTTTCAGGTAAATATGTCCATTACATGTAAGCAGCTAATCGCCGAAGCGAAAACGATGGGCGACGAGGGCACACATAAGTTTTTAAATATATAGTTTTCAGTTTTTAATTTATTTCTACCGGCCCATAATATGCGATAAGTATGTTTCCCCCGATTCATTTAATACCTTTTACATAAAAATATACCTAGAAATGACTACAAACTATCCAAAAAATAAAAAGATAGCGTTATTCTCCAAAACAACGGTCCGCCATATTGTTTTCAAGAGTCATTAGATTACATCGATATATATAGTAAACAATCGTGCATTATAAAGTTCTCAAATAAGAGAGCAAATAACCAAAACAATGTCTATAGAAGTAATTATGATTATCCTATTAGTGGAAAAAATTACTCCGTAACTATTATTTACAAAGTTTTATTTCTTACAAGTTTCATTTCATCATTCATGATACATAAATTTTAAGCACGGCGTGGGCGCGTGGGTTAATACTAACCATGAACGATTTTTACATTCGATTTGATAATTATTGGTATTTACATTAAATAAACATTTGACAATTTCATATAGTTTATTGAAATCTTGTAGCTCTTTTAATAGCACTGTAGATTTTACACGAGTTTCCTCTGACTCGGCGACTTCCACGTTTATAATTATGTACAGAAATAAACATTTCAATGTTATAAATACCAAGACTTATATATTGTGCGATAACATAGGACATCACTTCATTACTTAGTTTACACTGATTCCCCTGTATCCAGCTTCAGATCATCATCAATATCGAAGAAGTACCAAACCGTTTATTATTCTCAAAGTCCAAGGACAGATACAAAATCGTGTAAGTTTCCAAAAGAAACTGTTGTGAACCCCGAAATACTGAAAAATTCCGAGGTGAGACCAGGTGCCCGGGGAGAGTAAGCGTCTCCTGTTTGCATACATCACCCGTCACAGCAGTTCTTAAGAAACATGTCAAAATCAAGAGTTTTGGTTTCCTAATTGTACATATGAAAGTACAAAACTGGTATACAAAGTCATATTTGGTGTTCACTGAACAGGTCATTTAGTCAGACTAACATTTGAATTGCAGATAAGTCTAGATCACTTTGCGAAAGGAAGGTGAGGGGGGGGGGGAGGAAAGGGGGGATAAGATATTCATATTTAAGAAATACATTTTTTGATTTAGCCAAAAAGACAAGAAGTAGAGCCTATTTTGATTGAAATGATTGGTTTTAATCCTCTTTAATTAAGTTTGGTGTTTCTATCAGTGGCGAATCCAGAATTTCCGAAATTGGAGATGGAGGGGGGGGGGGGGACACATGTGAAAGTCCAATATAAGCCAAAATACTCTGTCAATTTAGGTGCGAATTCTGAAGATTTATCATATTTGTGGCCAAAAAAAAGAAGGGGGGGGGAGAGAGGTTCGACCTCTATATATCCGCCAGTGTATATATTACAATGAGAGAACAAGTTATATCAAGGTACCACGAAACGCCAATCACGTGACCTAAGATTCATGAAATAAATAAAGTTTTTAATACGTAATTTTTATTTAAAACACTATGTGTTTTGTAGAAAATAATTCTAATTTTAATATTCCCCTGATATACCTGTAATTGGCACTCGAAAACGTATGTTTTCAGTACAGCTCGCATGAAAACACCAGCGTCATGTGCAATCAGATGGTCAGTCTCAAGACGAATTTTATGATATCTTTAATAGTTGATTTGCTAATCAAGTTGCAACATTTTCAATATATCAAGGGTATATCTGGGTAACGTCGTCTAGGGCGATCACCTGTCACCTGTGCAGCTAAATTATTACGTAATATCACCTCACCGGCTGTTTGACCCAGCAAATATAAACTTTCATTTCGTACCTTTTAACAGCTTTCAAGATATTAATTAACGATCTTAATAAACTGGGTATCCATTATAATGAAGGCCTAATTATCAGGTTTCCTGTCTATAAGATATTGTGAAGGATTAACATGAAGGAGACATAAAGAACAGGAATTGAAATCAACCAAACTTTACGACATTTTGTATTTATGAAGAGTTTATATTTAAGATTATAACACCTGTAATAAGGTTTTTTTTGAATGAATATAATAATATAATGAATATAATACATATAGTTAATTAATAAAAAAAATATTAAGCTATACTATGATAAATTAAAAGTTATGTGATATTTTCCCCATTTTTAAAGAGTTATCCGCCCCTGACTTAGGTTAAAATGTTTTTTGCTTATACAGAGCTTATTTTTCGTCGTACAATCAAAATTCCTTCAAATATCCTTATAAGTAAACATTTTTAATAAGTTTTTACATTAATATGAAACCTTGTATATGTTTTAGAAAAATGACCTTGGACATTTGGACTTTGTCATTTTTATACCAATAAAAGAAAAAAGAGGAGTTACTGGCTCAGCCATGCGGCAGAAGTCACCATGGAGCTATACAATAAATGAATATAAATAATATACTAGCACATATAACACATTACAAAAATATTTGATTGTAGTGCAATAACGATACCGACTTAGGATGGTCATTTAATTTGACAAAAGCCAAACAAATGGTGTGGTTAACCGGTTTACAGGCCCACCTTCCCACTCACCGTAACAGCAGAACAATCAAAGGACGTACATTTAAAAATTTATAAATAATCCTCCATGTAAAGAACAAGGGTCAACAGGTATCGCATATTGAGAGGTCATAAAAATATAAACACGTAAGGTATTGTAAAACACATAATGATATAAAAATATATGCGACATCAACATGATAAACCGTGCTCTGCCAGTCTGAAAGTGAGCTAAGACCCTAGATCTGTAGGAGTCCCGACTAACAGTCAGAGGGGACGAGGTTCAGGACCATGTCTTCTCTGAAAGAGGTTTGGACAAGGCCCGTCATATAGTCCCCACAGCCCTGTTTGTCAGCGTGCAACGTTCAAGTAAAAGTCTGCATAAGGCTGTAGAGGGGCCAAATACAAGAGCCTTTTTGATGATCTCAGTGTCATATTGTCTATTTAGAAGACCTTTGATTATTTTATTACATGATAAAATAATGTTATCGGAGCCCTTTACTTTCCTTAGTTTATATACGAGATCACCGTAAAAATTAGGATGGGAAATTCCATTGGATACATAGTGTTGAAAAGAAATATTTCCAAATTTAAATAGAAGTTCTGAATTAGATCTGAAGAATTTGCCGAACGTTTTTCTTGGCTTGTGATATCTGTAACCCTTCGTCAAGTGTAAGAGTATATATTTGAGATAATAAAACTTACAATCAAAGTTTATATCTTTTTTCTCATATCTTGTAAAGTAATTGCGATAAACCGGTGAAATTATCCGAGTTTGTTAACTATGTAGCGTGCATTGTAACTTATTTATTCTGTGGTATATTGTGATACAAATAAATTATTCATAGGTATCTAAAAAGTGTATCTCATGTGTTTTTAAGGAAAGAGCTTGGGCCTCCCTAACGTTAGTTTACCAGTATCTGATGTTAATCATGAGAGGCGCATGATGTTTAGCCTCGAGGATTTAATTCATTGTGTTAATAATTGTTGATTCTACATAAAATAAATGAAACAAAACGAAATCCAGATAAAAATAATCGATAACGCGTCACTGGAACCTAAATCAGCCTCGTTATGAATTAGTGGTTATCTGTCTACATATTTTAATATCTAGACAGATATTGCCAGTCTAGAATGCAATGAAGCGCCAAGCGGAATGCAATCAAACCCTTGGTGCACCAAGATGCACTGCCTCAACTCACTATAACGGTTATTCTTAAAAACATAGTGAAACCGAAGCGAGCAAGTCGATAAAATCGATAGAATTTGAATAATAATAATAAAAATAATAACAATAATAAAACCATGCAGTGAATTTACATACCATTCTCCTATATATAGGGATATGGAAAAGTAACTAGACTAGACTAGTACTAGAGAAATCCATAATGCTATTTTAAGAATACGGAAATTCCGTCCTTTGAGTCACAACTCATGAGCAAACGCATTTTAGGTCAGTTAGTCTCTTTTTTTACTCTTCTTTTGTCACTCCACGAATATTTCACAAATATGTTGATGGAAGCTACCTGATGCAATCTTCACAATTTTAGAATTTGGACCTATGCAACGAACCCTTCCTAGGCAGTTACTTGATGGATCTTTTACGTATCTTGTCTACCGTGACACGAGTCTTTGGCTTAAACTGTCTTATCTGAAATACAGGACATCTGCATGTCGTCCGTTAGGCTCAATCCCTAATGCTTTAAGCTGGATGGAATTGAGGACAAACAGATATATACACAGACAGACGGCGGACGATCCAAATACTAGATGCACGGACATTTTAGACATAAAACTGTTTACGACCTATGCATGAGTATAATATAAATGAATTCCTTGCTACTGCTACTTATTCTGGGTATACTGATTTCATTACTCGTCGGGACGGTAAATCCGGACGCATTGTACATCAGAACAATCACTATTTTTGTTACTTACTGACGATTTCCATTCATTTTTAACTATACAAAGTGAAATAACAGTATTTTTTAAATTGTATGCCAATGAACATTTTTAAAATTTGTTCATTTAAAATGATTTTAACGAATCATTCGGATTGGCCCTGCGTCCGGGTTTACTTTTCCGATCACTATGCACTCACTTAGCGTCATGTTATGTCAAAGTAGGATGGGGCCTTAATGGATATAAATTGAATGAATTCTTTTATGACTCTCTAGATCCTACCTCTCATTTAATTTCTCATCATTTTAAAAGACAATGTAGATCTACAGTGAAGTGTAAAAGAGAAAACAGAAGACAAATTGGATAGTCTTCTCCATTTTCTAAATACATTGATAAAGGCAGATACAGAAAACTCGAACACGTTTGTAACAGGATTGAGTAGTATTCATAGGAAAAAGTGAAGCATGTTAACGAGAACATTCATAATTGGGAAAGATGCCGTGAATAGCATTTAAGGTGGTAAATTATGAGCACATATCTGTGGCAGTTTTCCTTTTGTTCTTAGAAATGTAAACATAATTTACACCTACATAATTAAAGAGCAATTGTTATATAGTCGACTTCGAAGCTTTTATGCTCTCTAAATGAGAAAGATATAGTTGAGTTCGAAGCTTTTATGCTCTCTAAAGGAGAAAACTGTATGACACAAACCACCAATTACATGCATAAAAACATGATAATAGTAAAATATACACGGGAAAACATTACAAAAATATTCGTAAGAAACAGAATAACAACATTAAATGCCAAGTAGCGGAGGTTACGTGTACATACAAATATCTGCCTTTTCAATAATTTTTCAATTATGCTTCGTCGTAATTATCATACGTGATACAATTTATTTTAATAAAGTCAATGATATTTTTACATTGCTGTAGAGAAGTTAGCAATGAATCAAAGAATTAATTGTTTTCTCAATTGTCAATACAGGGGAAACTTCGCTTGGGTTTCATTTTCAAACACTGGGATGTTTAAGAAAAGAATATTTGTATTAGGTATACCCTTTGAGAGTTATCTTCAGGTTTTAAGTGAAATTTTATATTTCGATCTTTTGTTTTCGCCTTCCTTAACAAAAAAAAAAAAAAGAAAAAAAAAGAAAAGGAATTCGCAGGTATAATTATCTCGTTTTAGGCCGCAACGACACATATTTTGTAAAAATAAAAACAGTCTGAATCCAGCAACAAGTACACAGAAAAAGAGATCATCCAAATGTTAGAATTTCATAAAAATAATATTTTTGTTATGTTTGGTGGGAAAGTATTCCAACAGATTGTTGGCATTCCGAGGGGTAATAATTGTGCGACTCTTTTGGCCGACATATTTTTGTACTCTTACGAAGCAGAATTAATACTTTCTCTGTTCTCCAAAGGCATTAAACAATTAGCATCTCGATTAAAGTTTACATACAGATACATAGATGACGTTTTGTAGATCAACAACACTGTATTTAAGGATCACCTCATTATAATATATCAAAGGGAACTCGAGATGAAAGATACAACAGAGAGTGCATCTTCTGCTTCATACTTCGATATACTCCTAACAATTAGTGACGGTGGTTCATTAGTAACATCTCTCTATGACAAACGTGACGATTTCAATTTCATTATTACCAACTTCTCTTTTCTGAGTAGCAATATACCTTCCTCTCCAACATATGGCGTCTCCATTTCACAACTTATACAATATGCTAGGGCACGCTCTAAATACGAAATATCGTCCTGAGAGTAAAGCTTTTTGCCACGAAACTACCCACAAGGATATATCGAGGAACATTTGAAATTGTCACTGAGGAATTTTTATGGTCGATATAGGGATCTGGTGCAATTTCAAATTCCTCTTTTAAGAATGTTAACCGATGTTTTCGGACCTGACCGCACAAATTAACCATCTTAAGTTTTTGACTATACTTGATTTGACATAATACGTATATATACAGACATTTGTTCATGTGCATTTCCGACGCCGGAATTTCAGTTAAACAACAATTCATGCATTGAATAGGAAAATATGACTTCGTATTCTTGTCTTCTTCATGTGTTCATACGTGTATACTTATGTATTTACTTCCTGATCTTGAAATTTTTGCGACCAGTGTTGCGTGCACACAGGGGAAGCTTACTCCTCCTTGGCACCTGCTCTCACCTTTATTTTTTTTGGGGGGGGGGGGAGGGAGGGGGGTTGCATTTGTCTGTCTATGACACTATACACGATATTGTCCTTTTATTCCATGGATTAAGAGATATGGTTTACCCTAGGGTATTTCGTCGTTTTTTTACTGTCTGTATATCTATATATTTTTAAGTGGGAAGTTGGGCCCTTGAATCAGTTAGCTACACCAATTAATTGACTACTTTCATATCAATTTTTACCTTCCTATGTATTGCAACGGCACTTTTATCGAATGTTTTTGTGATGTTCCTATGTTCTTCCCAAAATTATTACACTATAAACAGTGAATTAAAAGAGTCAAAAGCTCGGATAACTTTATTGCATCAGCTTTTGAAATAGTCAATACCTTCGCCATCGCCAACATGACCCTAAGGTCATCACTAAGACAATAAGTCTTGTACTGGACAACTCTACAGCCCTTTACAGACTTTTTCTGGAGCGTTGCAGTCTAACAGGACGGTGGGACGGGGCTTGTCTAAACCTCCTCAAAGGAGATAAGTTACTGAACCTTGACACCTCTGACTATTAATTGGGATTCCTATGGAACAATGACTTTAGCTCGCTTTCAGGAGAGCAGAGTACGGTAGGTTCAAATTGACGTCACTTTTATGATTCAGATAGTAATTCTTTTATCTATTATGCATTTCTTGTGTATATGTTTAAGACTTCTCAAACTGGGTAGCCTGTTTAACTTTAATCTTTATATATGGGATATGATCTATATATTTTTAAATGCATGTCCTTTAATTGTTCTGCCGTTGTGATGAGCGGGAAGATTGGCATGTAAACTCGATAACCACACCAATTGAGTGATTAATCTTCCTTCAGTTCGATGACTCAACTGCATTACAATTGACTTTTTGTGATGTCTTTTAATGTTTTTATCGTTTGATGAGTGTTTGATGACGTTTGTGATACCGCTGGGTCAAATGTCTTTATGCTGTCTGTCATAATTTACATTTTAGTTGACTCACTTACCACAACAGTATTACAATCGCATATTTTTGTGATCCCTTTTTCAGCTTAAAAAGTGTTATCTACAGGTTCATGGCGACATTTCTCATACAACCGAGTCAGCTATCTTCATTCCTGTTTAGGCCACTCTAAAATTTTTAATTTACCTGAGCCGCAGCTATCATGAACTGTAATAACACTTCGTCATGCCTCCATCGGTATATCTTTTATGCATTTGAGCTCTACTTCATAATTTCTAGGGGATTGTGATAAAACTTGATAGGGATGAAGTACTCTAGGTCCCCTACAAGTGTTACTAATTTTTACTTTTTTTTGCCAGATCCGTCAAGAGATTGATCAAGGGCGGGGCGACATAGAGTCCAGACGGTACCCACCTTTGCGATACTTCTGCAAACTAGATCCTTAGAGTATTAAATAGAATCTATCAAAGTGATCAAGATGACTGTTTAAAAAGTGTTGTTATATTTTTAACATTCTTTTGATGAAATTTTAGACATCGTTGTTTTTGCACATTTTCACGTGTTTTCTTATTTTTCATTATGCATGAGTGGTTTAGAATGAATATGATGTTGGTACGATACAAGTTTGGAATAAAGTTATGAAAAGGATACTGTCGTTAGAAAACATTCTTCTACTTTCTAAGTTTCTCGTGTGCTCAAGGTGCTCAGGTGAGCGAGAGGTCTATTTGGGCCTCTTGTTATAGAACAACTGCAGCTGCCTGATACATGGCATTATAAATTTTTTCCATGCAACAGGTTAATTACTTACTTTATTACTTTATGTTGAAACGTATACCGTCACACAGGTTATCGATTTATGCTGTTTTATTCGAAGGGCAGATAGGGAAGCTTGATATCCGAAGCTCATTAAAAATTCAGTAAAAATAGCAATGAGATAACATGTCCATTGATACAATCGTAATGGTTATTTTCAGAAATGTAACGAAAGTGAACCCAAGCTATCAATTTATAGAAAAACTCACAAAATCAATAATATTGATGAATTTCGAGCAGGAAATAGTGAGATTTTTTGTTGACTATTCTCATACATGGGGACATTTAAGTCAAATTCAGGATGCCGGCATATTACATACATATTATTGACATTTATCCACCTGAACTTCAATTAATCAAAGCCAATACTTCTGATAAGGAAACGCCTTTCTTGGCCTTAAATATCAAAATGATTAACAACAATATTCATACAAACATATATATGACAAACGTGACGTGAGGATTTCCTACTGTAAATTTCCCTTATTTAGTTATTGATGTCCCTAGACTCCCATAAAATGGTATTATATTAGTCAATTGGTTTCGTTTTCTAAAATTTGCACTGATGTTTTGGATTTCATACTAAAAATTACAGGGTTATAGATATCTTAACTTCGAAAAACTTATTGTAAATTTCACAGATCTAATTCGGACATTTAATCTAAATTCCGAAATGTTACTTTTCAAGAACACGTACTCAGCAGAATTTCTCATCCCAATTTCTACTGTGTTCAAAGATACAAACTAAGGGGTGTCAAAGGTTCCGATAATTTCATATCGACAAGTTATAAAATAGTTAAACGCTTTGACATCGACGGCATGACCAAGAGATCATCACAAAGACCACAGACAATGTATTGTGTCCCTCTACAGCTATATACAGACCTTTATTTGATAGTTGTACTCTAACAGGGCGGAGAGGACTCTATGACGGACCTTGTCCAAATCTTTTCAGAGGAGACAAGGTCCTGGGCCTTGTCCCCGCTGTTAGTACGGACTCTCGCAAAACAAGCATCTGAGCCCGCTTAAAGACAGACAGACCGCGGTTTACTTATGTTGATGTCGTCGCCTTAAATATGTTTGATTCTAGCATATTATTCCATAAACGTTTCGTGTAAAAATTTGTTTATAACCCTGTTGATCATTTTTCTTTATATGGAAGATTATTTATAAATTTTTAAATGTGTCATATGATTGTGCTGCCTTTGCGGTGAGTGACAAGGTGGACGCCCTTAAACCGATTAACCACACAAATTGAGTGTCTTTTATTACTGTAGTTGGCGGTCCTAATTCGATATCATAACTCCATTACAATCGACTACCTTTGCAATACCGTTTTCTGTGTTTATTTGATTATTATCATGTTTTATGTGCATGTCCTTGGTGATTGTGTCATACAGATTGGTAAGATGTCTTCTATTCTCTCTCTCTTAATCAACAACATATAGCATTTTATAATGCATCTTATTTTCAGGGTCAACAGATTGTTTTGTAATACATATACTAGGGCGAAGTCCTGATAAACAGACAGGGTATCTAAAATTTTATGAAATCACTCTTCCTGGTTATTGTTTTGATGATTAAATATATGAGAAATTAATCAATCTACATGTACAAGCGTACGATTTTCTAGGTTTAAATAGTACCGCGGTACAAAGAGACGAAGATACCAACCTTATCTGTAAAAAGGGCAGTTGATGTTTTATGGTACATATGTAATGTAGAAAGTTACGCGTCAATGGCTAATAGATTAAAAATCAAAGGGAGCTTTTCATGCAGACATTAAAATCTAAAAATATAAATTTCCTTCAAACACAACTAGTTTTCCTAGTAACTTTTACTATTTTTCTTTCAGTGATCTCAAAAGAATGGTACTCTGAATCTTCATTGTCCACTTTAGATGTACCTCTCAGGAAATGTAGCTAATGTACAACAACATGCTGTATAGAATATTCGTCCAAAGTAATACTGCTTATAGATACACAAACAAATATACAGTTGTTAAAAATAGGTCAGGTATATGAATGGTTCAGATTAGTACAGGTTATGTCATTACAGAGTAATGCAGCCACTCTTACATCAAAAGCATGTTAAATATATTTTTCAATGTTACACAATTCTTTTGTATTATCTCAGCAAAGAAGCTGAATTAATTTAAATAGTAAGGTTTCATCAAAAATTATGATAGACGGGGCATTTCAAAATAAATGGACATATTCATCTCTCTAAAGGTAGATTTCTATAGCAACCTGTTTCAATACACAAACACTGAGACAGGAGAATGAATATACCGCTATGAGCCTCAATGCGAGCCCAAGACCACACGCCGATTGTTGAAGACGCATAATTTTTTATAGAAATATGCCACTACACTTTACGTGATCTTTTTCATTATATTAAGTTTGTCGTTAAACACTGGTGTTATTGAGGTGATGTCATCCCAGCCTGTCATTTGTTACCAATGATATTTCTCTGAAGAGGCTAACTGTTTCGACAAGAAGTAACGTTTTAGGTAAACGTTACCGCTGATGTTTTTAATATTGATTCTCAAACTTAGCAATCGTTAGTAAATAAGAGAAATCAGCTCATCCCGTGACGAAAGCCTTATGCCACGAATAAATATTTAGCGGTGCGATATACATATTAAATATTTATTATACTTAAAATTTTACACAAGTCGAAGATAATTAACTTCAATTAGAGGAAGACGGCAGCTGTCTGGTGCATGGTTTCATAACTTTAATCCATGCAAAAGGACAGCCAAACAGGGAGGGATCCTTGTTGTAGAAACGTAACTCAGATGAAAATAAAAAAAAAACCCCGACCGACAGCCGTATGCGATCCCGCGTCGTTCGACTAGTAATCCAGTGTAGATAAGGACATGCTAGATCTAGATATTGCCAGAACTCAGTGTAACAGTTGTTCTCAGAAGATTATCGAAAGTGAAACCGAAGATAATTACTTTTTGAAATCTGCATAGAAAAGGAAATCGATGAAATTGATAGATTCCGAAGAAAAAATATGAAATAACGTGAATAAGTTTACTATTCTCCTACATGTATAGAACTTTCATGCCAAATCGGGATGTGGACTAAGCATACAGGGATATGTAAATGTATTGTAAAAAAAATCCAGGATTCTAATTTTAGAACAAGGAAATTACGTGCCATAATTAAGGTCAGCTGGTAAAACACGAAAAGAGAAGAAAAAAGAGCGAGGGTCGATATGCCTCTGTATTATTCCATATCAAGAAGAGTATTAATTGTTATTCAGTTCATTCTATTTGAGATGACAGATTTGTTTTTTGATTGGGAATTTTATGTAGAAGTTTCGAGGAACAAGCGGTATGAAGAGAATGTTATACCTAAAATAGTGCTCTCATTTGCTATATTTGGCACCATAATGTTCTTCATTGGATTAGTGTTTATGATAACAGAAGTCCGCAAAGGGAGATCTTACAAGGCTGATGACATAATAGTCTTTTTCACGACATGGACAGAAGATTTTCCTCAAATGGTGCTAGCGTTGTATGTCGCAGTTGACGTAGGGGAGCCCATCACGGACTGGGTACAGTATACAAAGGCAAGCCTAGCGATCGCAGAATCCTTCTTTCGGTGTCTCATCATATGCATACTAGCCAAATGTCCTTGTTTCGAAGAGGAGGATGAACACAGATGGTGTCCAAAATTTTTCGATTATGCAAACTTCTTTGGATATTTTGTGATAATGGTATGTGCCGTGACAATTATGTTTTTCTTGCAGTTGTAAAATTACTATGCCTAATTGACAAAGAAAATGACAAGAAAATGCCTGATTCATTATAAGAAAAACAACGATGAAGCTGAAGATGATCGTGATTACAAAGTGACGCGTAGAATTCAAATGTAATTAATTTAAGACCATTGAAGGTATTTTATTACACAGATATGATTAAATCATGCATAAGTAAAATCGAAAACGTTACAATAAACAATAAGCCACCAGTTCTAATGTACCACAAATATGGGTACATATCTGAGAATGATGATAACCTGGTATGTGACTGTGGTGCTGGTCATGCACGTACTGTGAGCAGTGAATTGAATCTCGTGTAATTACAAACTGGAAAGACGCATTTAAATGTGACAGTAAGGCTATGGATTGTACATGTATAAGACACATTTAAATTTCTTCATATTTGGCGTAACTTCACTTGTCAGTCAGCGATACATGTAAATTTCACCACAAATCTACATGTATACATCATTCCATATATGGTTTCCACATATTATTTTCTTCCGGCACTTCTTTTTGTTTACTTTGGTAAATATTTGTAGAAACATGTCAGTTTGTCTTGTGGCTGAAAATAATTTACCATACTGGCAGGTTTTTACTCGACTATGATTTCGTTCTCCTTGTTGTAGGTAAAGAATCATAAGATATATCACGGCTTATCCAATCGCTTTTTCAGTTTGAGTCATTATACAATCAGTAATCATTATACAATCATTGTTGAACGTGATGTTACTCTAGACTTTAGTGTTTTATGTTGCTAAAATATATGTTTGTCAAATCGGATTTATGATTTATGAACTCTGTGATTGTTAATTGTGCATTAATTTGCTTAGAGTCTTCATGAGAGGGAATAGCAGGATACAGAGATAGATAGTGACTATTTATATATCTTATTATTTGTATAGATCCGTAATTTCGCCTTCTAAAGATAACATTCATAATAAATATAGAATATATATACCTTTTAATTTTGTGCATTAGATGCGCATAAACAGCCAAGGATATCGATCTATGATGTATGAATTCTGTGATTTATTATTATTTTTTTTTTTTTTTGTGGAGTATTGATAATGGTACTTAGATCTGCTTAGTATATGTAATTGTACTTTGATCTGCTTAATCTATTATTTAAAATGTCATTTGTATGTAAACTGTAAAAAAAACTTCCGCATTACAACAGTTATCTTTCGAAAAATGATTAAGTGATTGTTCTGAATATGGGCCTATTTATAAATCTCGTTCTATGAATAGATCCGTAATTTCCCCTTCTAAAAATGGCATCCATAAACAGGTCAGGGGCCAGTTGTTCGAAACTTTCACCTCTAGTTATACTAACTAGTGTTTAATTGCTTTTCAGTCAGGAAAGGGGAGGGGTTGGGGTTGAAGCCCGAAACCTGACCAAATTGACTCGGAGAAGTCGAGTAGAATATATGATTTTTGAATTCATACTAATCCGTCACGTTAATGATAACAGATTATCTGTCTCTATTTCTATTGTGGGTAGGGGGAGCTAATGTCTCCTTCACTCCTTTCTAAGTACACCACTGCACAGTACCGTTCACTACAAAATAAGTCTACATCTTTTCTATTTCGCCTATTATCTAAGATGAGTTATCAATACAAAAATATACACAAATAAATAATTGATAACAATTATAGTAAGTGGCTTGACCATAAATGAAATGATTTACAGATAATAGTCCACGGAAACGAAAAAGCCATGTAATACCTTTGAGTTTAATCTACTTTTGTTTTATGTGTATGGTCAATGCACCATGGTGAGATATGCCCAACTAAATAGAAGTCACGCTTATACACCTAGATGTGATAGCGATAGCAGAAACTAATACGGTCTGGAGACGCTTATTCCTCCCGGGCACCTGGTCTCACCTCTGAATTTCAGGGGTCCGTGGTAGTGTGGTACATAATTGTTAATGCCATAGTCATGTGACACAAGTTACTTTCGTATTTTACATCAACGTCACATTTATTCCCTTTGCAGTGTGGATTTCGTAAAGTTCCAAGCGGAGGGTCTGACTTAAGTGTTATGCCCTTTTCCAGATGTTATGTGGCTTTGACACTTTCTACACAGTGTTTGTTCACATTGATGTATATAAACAGCGCTGAATTTTTTTGTTTCGTCTGTATGTAAGGGCATACACGGCGGGTATGGCTAGTCAAACAGGAGACGCCCACTTCTCAACAATATACCACAGGGGACCCCTGAAATTCGGAGGTGAGACCAGGTTCCCGGAAGGAGTGAGCCGAAACCTGAAATGGACTCGTCTTCAATTTACAACTTAAACGCTTTGCCAGGGCATGCTCTAAATACGAAAATTTTGTCCAGAGAGCGAGGCTTCTTGCCACGAAACTACTCTCACAAGGATATATTGAGGAACGTTTGAAATAGTCATTGAGGAAGTTCTATGGTCGATGTAGGGATCAAGTACAATTTCAGATTCCTCTTTCAAGAATGTTAACCGATATTTTGTGACCTGACCATACAAACTAACAATCTTAACTTTTTGACAATACTTGATTCGACATGATACGTATATGTACAGGCATTTGTTCACGTGCATTTTCGATTCCGGAATTTCAGTTAAACAACATTTCATGCCTTGTATAGGAAAATTTGACTTCGTGTTCTTGTCTCCTTCATGTTTTCATACGTGTATATTTATGTATTTACTTTCTAGACTTGAAAAGTTGTTGCAGGACTTTTGCGACGGGAGTTACATGCAACGACTGGACGCTTACTCCTCCCGGGCACCTGGTCTCACCTCGATTTTAATGGGGTTCGCATTTGTCTGAATATGACACTATACACGATATTGTCCTTTTATTCCATGGACTATGAGATATGGTTTACCTTCGGTACTTCTTCGTTTTTTACTTGTAATTCATGTAAGCAAAATTTTCCAAACTTTACTGGTCTACGTAACAAATTGAAATTCATAGGCGAACAGACAAACACAAGGCTGTAGATCGCAACCTTACCTTTCATTTATCGACATAAACATAAACAATATAGTGAAAGTAGAAGTATCAGCTGTAAAAACCAAAATTGTTAATGAAATTATTACGGAAATCATAAGTAAACTTCAAGATAATGTGCGGAAGAAAGTACGTGAGATCGAAGATTAAAAGCAACCAGTATTGAACCTCTGATGTTTCAACAAATTTCATGAAGTGTGTAATGAACTCGGTGTTAAAAACCCACAAGTGTAATTATGTTTTCGACTAGGGAACAAGAAAGAAGACATAAAAAGACCTCGAAAAATCGTGATGAAAACAAGGAACAAGGAAAAGAAATTTTCGATCGTGTTAAAAATACTCAGAAAATGTATAATCATCAAAGACCTGACATCAAGTCAAAGAGAAGTGAGTATCCATTCATAGCAAATAAAAAAGGTAAATGATGTGAGATCGAAAGGAACTGACAACATACATATTAATCTTATAAACGGAAAATGCAAAAAAAAAAAAAAAATTCCCCATATTTAAGGAATCTATGAAATAAGGAAAAGTACCAACTATTTGGAAACTAGCAAACGTTACATAAGAAAGAACCCAAAGATATACCAACCTATTATATTATCAAATATATGCAAAACTATGGAACGCATTGTGAGAAAGCCGGTATAGTCTAGTGGATAAGGTGCTCGGCATGGCACATAAAAGATCCCTCAATGCTTCGAGGGGGTCCGCTGCAAAAGTCTAAATTTGTATACAATGCATCAGACAGATGCCGTCACCATATACGTGAAATGATAGTAGAATGATAGTCAATATTTAATCAATCAATCGCCTTGTGAGAAACGCTATTATGGAACGTATGGAATGGAATGAGCTCTTTACAGACTACTAGCATGGATTTCGTAAACGTCACTCGTGTATTAATAAACTCATTGAAGTTATAGATGAACAAAGACCGAATACTTGGACAACCGTGATAATATTCATGTAGTGTATCTTGACTTTCAAAAAAAAAAAAAAACATTTGATACCGTTCCTCATATCATATATTGACCCCCCCTCCCCCCAAAAAAATAATAATAATTCAAAGGTTAAATTTGGGAAAGTTATATATGGATACATATTTATCTGGGTTATTTGAATATAGATGATCTATCTCACGTAGTTAATTGTATAATGCAAATGATACTAAAATCTACTGTTATGTAATGAACAACATTGAAGAACAAGAAACTATTCTGCAACATAACCTTGATAAACCTCATTAACTGCTTGGACACAATGGTCAATACGCTTTAGCTACATATGAGATGGATTTAGGCATAATTGTTGACAACCAACTTAAATATCAGCAACGTATATCATCTATCAAGAAAGCAAATTAGGATTAACTAGCCGCTTCTTTTCATGCATAGACAAAGAAATGTTCTTACCCCTATGCACAAGTATAGTACAACTACATCTTAGTCATCTACAGCATGAGAGTAACATCAACAATAAATAAAAAAGATAAGATAGCTACAAAGTACTCGCAATGAAGAGCAACTAAACTGGTACCAACAGTAAAATATATATGTTAAAGTTGCATTAGCTGTCAAAATTGGCGTAACAAGAATGTTATGTTTCATTTAATTATCTGAAATTACACACAATCAAACTACAAAACAAAGTTATACTACATCGAAAGTCAACTCTTTTGACGACATTGACATGCTTTTATAAACCGGAAAAATTGAGAAATGTCCGTTACATTCACCAGTTACACAACATTTGACACGTATGTAGATCGGGTCAGAAAATCACGTGATAAAAACAATGTACTAAAGTGTGTCTCTGAGTATATCTTCGTAAAAACATGAAGCCGGCGTGGCCTAGTGGTATCGCGTCGGACTCCTGATCGGGAGTCCGGGGTTCGAGTCCCGCTCTGGTCATGCCGGTGTTCTGTCTTTCGGATGAGACAGTAAAAACCGAGGCCCCGTGTCGTGGTATGCATGGCACGTTAAAGATCCCTCACTGCTTCGGGTGAGTTCGTTGCAAAGGTCCGAAATTTGTATGCCCGGCATCAGGCAGATGCTGTCACCATCTACGTGAAATATTCGTGGTGTGACGTAAAACAAAAATCAATCAAACAATCAATCGCAAAAACATGTTTTATCTAGCTTTGTAAACTCAAAGATATATATGCGCATACTAAATGCACAGAAGAAAAGAAAAAAATGTCATTAGTAATACTGTCAATAGCAATTTGGCTATATACAACGAACATTTTAAAGCTTTATGTCACATTGGTAGTCCCACATGATTTGATCGAGGGACCCCAAAAAGGGACTCTTAAAACAATTTCTTTTAAAGAATTTTACAAAATGCATTTACGTTTCTTTCATGTCGTCCACTTTACACATTATTATCAACAGTTAATTTTAAGAGATTACCTTACCTAATGACAGTAAATATCGGACCGCTTTCATAATACAGACACGCAAGTAATCAAAACAATGGAATGTCAAGGCCTCGTGCTGACGTGGTATTGAAAAATTTAAACATTAAAGACTCGCGCGAAGTATTTTGTGTAAATTGACAACTCTTCCCCATTCCCACCGCTCTAGTGCAACTTCTATGTTGTTCTTGTTCTAAAAATGTTTCCTCACAGATTTTTTTCATCCCTGATATTATCGAATTCTGTTTTTAATCGAGGACGTCTCATGTCCAATAGCTTTGTCTACGTCACCAGTGTTGTTGTTATTAGTGAAAGTTTCCTAATCTCGCGTTAGTTGGCCAGGTCATTGATACACTGAGCATGCCAGGTGAAGAAAATATTGCCGACTTTGTGTGGGTATGTCGTAATTATTTAATTACATTTTAATGATTTTTCCACTACTAACCGAACTTATATAACACTGTCATTTCATATAAAGGCATAAATTCAGGAGGGAGTCCTGGGTTAAAAGTTACAGCTTTCGTTTTTAATACGGAAAATGACAGCTAGTGCATCTTTATGGTGAATGACTACACATACTAGGTACTCTCTCATTACAGTATCAAAGAATTAGATCTTGTGGAAACCTATAAAATCACAAATAATGTGGGTATAATGAATAGAAACATCTTACCCATGAAAAGAACAACTACCCAAGACAAGTCTTAAAAAATAAACATTAAGAACTCCGATGCTGGTACCTAGTGGATGAGGTGCCCATCTCGTTACCGAGAGGTCCCCGGTTCGATTCCCTCCCTGGGCACACCGATGTTCTGTATTTCGGATAAGACAGTAAAACCGAGGTCCCGTGTAAATGTAGACGTGGCACGTAAAATGTCTTTAACTGCTTCGGGTGGGTCCATTGCAAAGATAGTAGTTTATATGCAATGTATCAGACAGATGCCGTCACAATGTACGTGAAATAAACGTGGAGTGACGTAAAACAATAATCATTTAATAAATCAACTTAAGCTCCATATTACAGAAGGCGTTGATACATACTGACTTTTTCACTGCTTCTGGTGCTTCCTTTCCTTAAGTAGTCTTAATTTCTGTCATAAATATATAGAAGCTGCCAGAGCCATGTAATATATATATTCTTGACCTGACGTAAAACAATAAAAAAGTAAATAAATCAAGTAATTCAAAAATATTTTCAATAGCATGGAAATGAATTAAGACGCATTGTATTTGTCTCAACGTAGCTTCAACGGTAGCAGACAACAAGGAGTAAAAGAAAAACTATTCGTTGCATGACCAAAGTGCAGAGCATAAAGAAAATCTCAAAAACGTTACATCTCAAAATATTCGTCGGTATCGTAATTGCACTACAATCAAATATTATTGTAATGTGTTATATGTGCTAGTATATTATTTATATTCATGTGTTGTATAGCTCCACGGTGACCTCTGCCACATAACTGAGCCAGTAACTACTCTATTTTCTTTTGTATTGCAATTGCGGTGCCGACCAAGTACGTCAATGGAGGTGACAAACGCCAATATTTGATGTTGTTTACCGGTTTATAGGCCCATCTTTCCACTCACCACAAAAGCAGAAATCATGAATATTCCTCCGTATAGAACACAAGGATAAAACAGATTTCTTAAGAAGAAATGTCATAAAAATAAACATGCGTGGCATTGTTAAATAAAGTTCGTACTTAAAATGACATCAACATGAGTTAACCCTATTCTGCCTCTGAGCCAACGGTCAGATGGAACAGGATTCAGAACCTTACCTTTTTGGGGGAAGGCTTGGTGCAGTGGTTAAGTGCTTGGCTTGCGGCGCCGTCAATCCGGGTTCGATTCCCGGGTTGTGCCACTATGTTTAAGAGGCTTGTTACCTCCTGCTTCCATGTCGCGATATAACTGAAAAATTGTTGAAAGCGACGTAAAACACCAATCAACCAACAAACCAGAACCTTATCTTCTCTGAAAAGGTTTACAAATGTAAAGATGATGGATAAATCCAAACCACAAATCCAAAAATCATGAAACCATAGGACATACAAAATCAGTGAAAATGAAAAACAAATGGAAAATAACAAAATATGTCTACTTGAAGAGCATATGTGAACCCCTGTGATGGGGTGAGATCAGGTGCCCGCGGAGAGTGAGCATCTCCTGCTTGCTAGCAACACCCGTCACATATACCCCGTAGAAAGAGTCAAATCGTGTGAATTCCATATGTATCTATATATGGAGAAGTCGAAGAAGGTAACCTTCTAGTATAGAAGGTGTCAAATCTGTGTAAAGTGATCGGAATCGGTCTCAGTCCAGAATATCATTTAAAAGTCTGGATAACGAGATATCATATGGAGTAATAAGAGTCTCGTAACGACCGTAGAACTTCCTCAGTGACGATGCTAGTCTAGCACATATATAACCCTGGTTGAGCAGCTTAACTGAAAGTCGCCTAGCCCTCAGAACAAAATCATTGTAATTTGAACATGCTCTGGAATAACGTATTAACTGAGATATGAATACGCCGTATGCGGGCGATGATGGAATGTTGCTACTTATGAAAGGAAAGTTTGTGATAGCGAAATTGAAATCGTCGCGTTTGTCATAGAGTGAGGTGTTCAATTGACCATTAATGTCGAAAGACAACATAATATCTAAATACGAAGTAGAATATCTAAATACGAAGTACAAAAACCCGTCATAGAGTCTCACCACTTGTTAGTCAGAGTGCAACGCTCTAGAAATTCTTTATTGCTTGTAGAGGGACACATTACAAGACTTATTATATCAGCGGTGATCTTAGTGTCGTACTCGATTTCTAAGGAGTCTAATTGTTTAACTGTCTTTAAAACAAATGAGATGAGATTATCGGACATTTTGACCGTTCTTAAGTGTATTTAATCCCACCGTATCCGATGGATATGTGAAAAGTTATTTTCTAAATTCCGATACAAGTTCTAAAATAAGAGTTATACATACTTTTTTTCCGAAATCTTTAGTGAATAGTTGGAAAGTACGGTAAGTCGATGCGACGTGCTTCTTGTGTTTTGCTTCTTGTGTTTTGCTTTTTTGCATTCTGCTTTTTCTTTTTGCATCTTCTTACTTCATTTGTATGGAAATTAACGGAACAGAATGCTACTTTATTTATCTTTAAAATTTCACTTTCCGCTTTGCTATCATCAGCGGAAATATAGCTGAAATAGGACTTGAATAATTGATGTTGTTTAGTTAACATTATGAAGATAAACTAGAACTGTCCTAACGGAACAAATATCCCCTCGCTAACAAAGTTAAAACATGCAATAATTCATCCCAAGATACACCACTTGTTTGTGTGCACTCTGACATTAACCTTGTAGATATGACCTAGGTTCATGGTCAATACACATCCTTGGGCCAAGAACAACAATTGTATAAAATATAATCTTCCTGCAACAGTAACAGTAAGAGACAAAAATTCTGGCGAAGTGTGCACTGTGACCTTGACCTTGTATATATGATCTTGGTTCAAGGTCATGACACATCCTTGGACCATAAACAACAATTGTGTAAAATATTATCTCCCTCCAAGTAAAAGGAAGAAGTTATGGCCCGGACATGTTTCATGGACAGACAGATGGACGGACACACAGACTGACAACACGCTCCATAGAATGTGATACACATCTTTAGATCATAGAAAGCAATGGTGTGAAATATCCAGATCGCAGACAGCAGTGAGGAGTTATATCAAGGATTTTGAC
This sequence comes from Pteria penguin, assembly GCA_035048485.1. Lineage (NCBI taxonomy): Eukaryota > Metazoa > Mollusca > Bivalvia > Pterioida > Pteriidae > Pteria > Pteria penguin. Next base: position 17,185,929 of record CM068583.1, on the reverse strand, counting down.
CATGTATGCACTGTGACCTTTTCACCTTGGAGATATGATCTTGAATCAGGTCATGACACACCCTTTTGTCATGGGAAACAATTGTGTGAAATATTATCCAGATCCAACCTAGCAGTAAGAAGTTATGACACGTACAAGGATTTTGGCTTTGTGTGCACTGTGACCTTGAACTTGAAGATATGACCATAAGTTAAGGTCATGACACATCCTTGGCTCACGTACAACAAGTGTGTGAAACATTTTACAGATCCAACAAGGGAGTAAGAAGTTATGGTCCGGCCAGTTTTGAACAGACGGACAGACAACAGGGTGATTTCAATATACCCTCAAATTTTGTTCCGGGGGTATAATAAATGATCGTGCGTAAAACAAGTTGTTTCACTTTTGAAATGTGAAATTCATTCCTTCGAGTGAACTTTAACCCTTTCTATGAGGCGTCCTGCAATAACTAACAGAAACTGTAACGGAAGTCACATGCACCATAGTACGTCAATCATTCTAGTCTAGTAGCGCCTTTAACGCAATTATGATGATGATTAATATTTTCATGTATTTAAATGTATACTGTTCTTGCTAATTTTATTGTTCGCATTATTTGTATGGAATTTGGTTTTATCAAAATCGCTAAGTTTCGATGAGTTTCGCCCCTCACTCTGATCCCCTTACCAGGACACACTTGCGACTTTTATGGCCGCCCGAGAGAACCTGCACTGTTTGCTTTATTATTACCATTATTATTATTATTATTATTATTATTATTATTATTATTATTATTATTATTATTATCATCATCATTCTTATTATAATGTTCCTAGTAGATTAAAAGGGCAGGCTTGGTGTAGTGGTTAAGCGCTTGGCTTGCGGCGCCGACGATCCGGGTTCGATTGCCGGGTTGCGCCACTATGTTTAAGAGTTTGGTTACCTCCTGCTTCAATGTCGCAATGTAACTGAAAAATTGTTGAAATAAATATAGAACATATATACTTTTTAATTAGTGCACCATATGATAGCGACGTAAAACACCAATCAACCTAGTAGCTTTTATTACTTTTTTCAGTGATCTCAAAAGAAAGGTACCCTGGATCCTCTTCTTTATCCAATTTAGATGTACCTCTCAGGAAATCTGGCAAGTGTAATTAACAAATTTTAAGTCAGAATAAGGCAACCTTGAAAGAATTACAGTCTCTCGTTGGGTCTTTAGCCTTCATTGGTAAAGCTTTGCCGTGTGGCAGAGCTTACTGCCGACGAATTCATGGAACAATTGCTAGTTTAAGTAAACATCACCCTACGTTACGGATTTGAAAGGAAATCAAACACCACTTCAAATGTGGCTCACTTTCCTTAAAGAACAACAACCCCCTTTCCTTCATTGAGAAGGAAATGGAACTTTGAACTAGTTCTGGGGGCCATGTGGTTGAGTGATGCTTGGTAATTTAGGTTTCTTGGTGTCCCGAAACAAAAACGATATTACATTTCTAAAGTCGGGTCACAAATGTCCTTGGTGTCTGTATTTGGGCAACTAGGCTTCAATCAAAACAATTACTATTAGACATTGAAAATTTAGTATTGGTTTAAATAGTAAAACAGAAAACGTCAGAGAACAGAAGGGTAATGGCAATGTTTATGCATCTTGTGCTGGTTGCTTTGCAACACAATATACAAATAAGAGCTACTCATGTTCCAGGTTAAATAACTGTAACCGCTTTCCCGTTTTCACTGGCACCGATTCCTCAGATTAGCACGATTGTCATACAGAGTTTTGGAACCTTCAGTGTATGAGGCATCCAGACAACTGCAAGTTTATCAGCTAACATTCAAGAACCTACAAAACGGGCCTTCAAGCTGTTGAACATTTAAGACTACAATTCGGCAGTACTCAGTGCTGGCCATTCATTGTTGATCATGCCTTAAATTTTGTAGTGTATTTATGATCAAAGAAACTGTCACATGCTACAGCAAAATATTACTTGAATGGAATTAGCAATGGATAGAGCACTTTTTCCGCGATGTGCGAGAAATTCCTTTTCACTGCTCTATTTTCACTGGCATATTTCGCATTTCGCATGGGGAGCCAGATATTACTAAAAGCTAAAATTTAAGTCTGAAAAGCATCTACAATTTACGAATCTTTCAATGGATTCTAACATGACCTTTGTCAATATCCGATGCTAAAAAAAGACCAATTTTGTAAAGGGTCTGTCATTGACACTCCTCGTTCATTGAATTGTGAAATGCATTTTGACGCAATGTCCTTAAATCTAGTCAGAATGCACACAAACTAAGGTCCTCATTTCTGTCGTGAAAATTTAAAGCTCATTAACGCATATTAATTTTCAATGATGCTACATTAGTGTCAGTAAATTTTTCGGAGTCGACACAAATACTTTCAATTCGCACACCTTCCGTATTGAGACTATAACATATCCCACAGGTTGTTGGGCCCATAAACCGATATAATTGCACCAATTGAGTACTCAATTGACCGCTCTACGTCGGTATCGCATCTGTCGTACAATCAGTATTTTTCGGTCATTGCATGTATTGTATTACTTGTTACCACATTTTATTGTACATCTCCATTGTAACTTTTGCCATCTGTCCCTTTCCCTTTCAGAAATTGACATTAGAATTGGCCGGGTATCTGACACATATCAGACTAACGTACGCCCTGATCCTGTTCATCCCATTTCAAAGTAAATGCATCTTCACTAATAGATGCAAAGTTTTGCAGGTAATATTTGGATTGTGGGATCATCTACTGTGGAAAAGGCGAGAAAATATGCACTGTCAGCTGGACTGAGCGACAACATTAGGATTGTTTCCCGTTATAATATTACTTGGAAGGGTATCAGTGGTATGATTTTGGAACATGTAATACTTACGATTAAGCAGATGTGTTCATTGCCACCCCACCAGACTTTCTCATATTGCATTTTAGTGACAATAACATTGGTGCCCTTGGCATCACATTGTAAGAATTGCTACGTTACAGGAAAGACATTATTTCAGATTTGCGTCAAATTTGTATAGGGTGATCCCATATTTTACACGGGTTAATACTATAATTCGAATAAATAGTTCACATGCCACATTTACCTTAAAGCAGGGAGGAGCTTCAATTAGATATCCAGGTGGTTTTTTTGTCATAGCAGGAAATTAATGAAAACTGATGGTGGTTCACCTTACAAAACAAGGCAACTTCCATTTCATCAATACCCTACAGGAAACTATCAATACTTTTATCAATTCATATTCTTTCATTTACCCTCTATTCTGAGTGAGACTGTTGGTTAATGTAACTTTGTAATGGCTTTAATAAATTGAACAACTAGACTATGCTAGGCAATGGCTTTAAAATATTACGAAATGTATACGTTATATTTTTGTGCACCAGATGCACATTTCAAAAGCTTACGTCTCTTTAGTTATGCTCATAGCCGAATTATTCAAATTTTAGCAAGATGTAAATATATGAAGAGCAAAGTTAAAATTAAAATGTCAGCCAAAGAATCAATGTAATGGCAGGGATATGCATGAGGGAGATAATTCTAGGTTACTTAGCCATCCTCACTGCTTAGCCATTGTTACTAGCCATGGAAGCGCTAATATTTGGGCTTTGGTAGACATGTTGGTACATATATGAAATGAAATAATAATGAAGTGCAAAATTTGCTCGCTTCAGATTTGGTGTCCTGAAACCCATTGGTCGGAATTTTGCAATACCATTTACTTGGGGGCACTGTTGTCTCCAGGCCTTTCAGTAATTCACGATGGTTTACTTGTGCAATTAACATATTTTTTGATATGATGCCAACGCTTATGGGAAAATCGACGCATAGGATATGAAGTCGTACCTTCATTTGTTTGCTATATTAAAGCCAAACAAAATTGTTGTATATTGTTATTTTATTGAAAAAATATGGTATTGATAAGTTACAGAGTCAAATGTGTTAATATTCTAAGTACAGCTATATCTTGTTTTTAGGTGCAGTTTCATTGGTTAGATTTCACATACGGGTATAGTCCGTTATAATTACAGTGTACAGGTATAGAAGTACACCTTGTCTCTTACACCATTACAAGTTCAATTTAATGTTTTAAAGAATTACTTGTCAAATAACAGTAAATCTTTGGAAACTGATGAGGGTTTATCTTTTTACGAAACTAGTCAATTCCATTTCAGAAATACCTTATAGGAAGCCATCAACACTTTCATCCCTTCTAATCCCCACATTTACGGAGCATTGTGAGTCTGGTTGTTGTTTATTGAAACTGTGTCATGGCTTTAATGATTTGGCAATAGCGCAATGTAAGCAAATGGCTTTGGAAGCCATCAATTCTAGCTATGGAGGCTCTTGAAATTTTGGGTCCGGTAGCCACATTGATACTTATTCAAAATGTAATAATTATGTGCAATTTTTTTTTCCGCTTTGGTGACATATGATTTCAAACGTGGTGTTGTACATAGTTTTTATTGAAATAGTGGTATTCATGAATTACCAAGTGAAATGTGTAAATATTCTAAGTACAGGTACATTTTGTTTGTTAGATTCTAAATACAGGTTCACTTTGTCTAACCATATACAGGTACGTTTGAGTCCGTTATAATTACAGTACACAGGCGTACCTTGTCTGTAATATGGTTTATTAAGGAATTACTTCCCGAATAACTAGTTTACCTAGTCACAGCAAATCTAGCTAACGTACAATATCTATATGTAGTACAGTTTAATCATCGAAAACAATACTGCTTACAGGTATACAAACAAATATACACATAAATCAGATACAGCAAGGTCAAGTTTATGAATGGTTCACATTAGGAGAGGATAACTATGCCACACGATGGGCTAAAAGAGAGGAAGTACAAGTCGATACTCTTTCGGAATGGATAAAATCTATTGCAGTACTGCTGAGATCAAAAATTAGAAAATTACAAGGTTCTGTAAACACCAGATTCGAATCTATTTTTAAAGATCCTGATGTTGTCAGAGAACTTACCTTCCTCCAAGAACATTATATCATTACACCAGCAGATAAAGCATCTAATAATTATACATTTACTTGTAAGAAATATTATTTTGACAGCCTAGTGAAAGAATTAGGATTAAATTCAACTCCAGGAAATCCTACTTATACTCTCACGAACTTTTCGGTTTCGGAAGTACTCGAGAATCATAAATCTGTCCTCAATACGTTTGGTATTGACTCAAATAAATTGAATTTAGAACTTCCATATTTGTACTGTATTCCAAAAATGCACAAAACTCCGTACAAACAACGCTTTATCGCTGGTTCCTCGAAGTGTTCCACAAAATCTGTATCGATGCTACTCACAAAAATATTATCAGAAATTAAATCTGGCCTTCATAGATATTGCGAAACAGTATATTCCAGAAGTGGAATTAATCAAATGTGGATCCTTAAAAATTCAAAAGAGTTGTTAGAACATCTAAAATCAAAAAGTTTTACTAAAATTCACTCCATCAAGTCTTTTGACTTTTCGACTCTGTACACAACGATCCCTCATCAGAAATTAAAAGACAGATTAGCGGAAATTATTCAAAATGCATTTACTAGTAAAAACGGAAGCCGCAAATTCAAATATATAGTAATAGGCCACGATAAAACTTACTTTGTTAGGGAAAATTCTGATTCCAAAAATAAATACACTGAAACAGCTGTCATTCAGATGTTGAACTTTCTTATCGATAACATTTTTGTGGTGTTTGGAGGTAAGGTTTTTCAACAAATTGTCGGCATTCCAATGGGCACTAACTGTGCTCCGCTTCTGACTGACATATTCCTTTATTCATACGAAGCTGAGTTCATTCAGTCTTTGCTTTCGCAAGGAAAAAAACAATTGGCTCTTGGCTTCAATTTTACTTACAGATTTATAGATGACTTGCTTTCAATTAATAATCCTTCATTCGCGGATTACCTTAGCATCATCTATCCAAGTGAACTGGAGGTCAAAGAAACCACAGAAACTAGTAATTCTACTTCGTATTTAGATATTATGTTGTCTTTCGACATTAATGGTCAATTGAACACCTCACTCTATGACAAACGTGACGATTTCAATTTCGCTATCACAAACTTTCCTTTCATAAGTAGCAACATTCCATCATCGCCCGCATACGGCGTATTCATATCTCAGTTAATACGTTATTCCAGAGCATGTTCAAATTACAATGACTTTGTTCTGAGGGCTAGGCGACTTTCAGTTAAGCTGCTCAACCAGGGTTATATATGTGCTAGACTAGCATCGTCACTGAGGAAGTTCTACGGTCGTTACGAGACTCTTATTACTCCATATGATATCTCGTTATCCAGACTTTTAAATGATATTCTGGACTGAGACCGATTCCGATCACTTTACACAGATTTGACACCTTCTATACTAGAAGGTTACCTACTTCGACTTCTCCATATATAGATACATATGGAATTCACACGATTTGACTCTTTCTACGGGGTATATGTGACGGGTGTTGCTAGCAAGCAGGAGATGCTCACTCTCCCAGGGCACCTGATCTCACTCCATCACAGGGGTTCACATATGCTCTTTAAGTAGACATATTTTGTTATTTTCCATTTGTTTTTCATTTTCACTGATTTTGTATGTCCTATGGTTTCATGATTTTTGGACTTGTGGTTTGGATTTATCCATCATCTTTACATTATAACAGAGTTCAATGGTACAGAATCTTCTGTACTATCTGATTCAAGCAGCTGAACGAATTTAAGGACAGAAAATCTTCGAAAACATATTTGTTAAGTTATGAGAGAAGGGACGATTAAACCTAAAAAGGAGTTCCTCTGTTACGTCTGATTTATACAGAGGAGATATTCGTCTTTCTAAAGGTAGATTTCTATAGGGAGTTTAAATACACAAATAATGAAATTAATGACACAATTTAAAATTACCACTACGACTGTTAAACGCATTCTCTTTGTCCAAGTATGAAACTGCCTTTTACGCTCCTTTATTCGTTGTATATCAAGTCCAATTACCAATTGCACGCTTTGTCGGTAATCGTTGGTACTATTGACTAAATCCCATCTCACCCTGCCAACAGTTACCAAGATATTACTCTGAAGGAGCTAAACAGTTTCGACCCGTCAACAAGGAGGTATGTTAGCGTTAAAACTGATGTTGTTAATATCGATTCACACATAGCAATCGTTAGGAATTAATTGAAATCAGGTAATCTTTTGACAAAAACAATACGGAAATTTCATCCTGTTTCATTCCCAGACGCGTCTGAGGTTAAAGGGTGAAGAGAAGAAAAAGTGTCGATATGTCTGTGTCTTATTCCAAACAAAGAAAGGTATGTTTTGTTACTGAGCTCATTCTTCTAGAAGTGGCAGATGTGGTTTTCGATTGGATATTTTGTGTAGCAGTTTTGAAGAACGAGCGGTATAAACAGAAGGATATAAGCAAAGTTATGCTCATATTTGCTATAATCAGCACCGTAATGTTCTTCTTCGGATTTGCCCTTACGATATCAAAAGTACGTAGATCGACACCTTGCAAAGCTGAAGACGCCATCGTCCTTATCACGACATGGATGGAAGATGTTCCTCAAATAGTGCTAGCGTTGTATGTCGCAGTTGACGTAGGGGAGCCAATCATGGGAACTGTACAGTACGCTAAGGCAGGCTTAGCGTTATTCAAATCCCTCTATAGGTGTTTATACATAGCAGTAAAATGTTGTTGTCTTAAAGATGATGAAAACGAAAGATGCTGTCCTACATTTTTCGATTGTGCGCACTCCTTTGGATATTTTTCAATAATAGGATGTGCCATTACCATTATCATTTGTTTGCTGTCATAAAATTACAAAGGAAATGATAAGACTTATATACTTGGTTCAATTACACAAAAAATGGATCTAGAGGTAATCCAGTGACGCGACGAACTCTTTCCCAAACGTAATTAATTTAGGACAATTGCTGAAAGTATTTATTGCACTGACTGATATGATTAAATCATGCAAAAATAACATAAAACCTAACATTAAACTACAAGCCCACAACAAACCAACGAACCAGTTTGGCACAGACATAACAAAGATGACAACCACGGGTGTGGTGTGGTGCTTTTCATGTACGTACGGACTGTGAGTGGTGTTACTATATCATCGTTTTTTATTGAATCTTATGGAACTACATGCTTGAAAGACCCACTCAAATGTGATATAAAGGCTGTACACTATGTATCTAAGTAATATTTAAATTTCTACATAAAGGACCTGACATCGCTCGTCGGTCAACGGTGCATGTAAATTTCTCCAGACGCCAGGCATCGCAAGTCTATGGATTGTATTCATGTATTTAGCATTTAATATGGTCTCCACACATTATTTTGGTGATTTTTTTAAAGAAAAATATTTTGATGTGTTCTCTTGTGGCTGAAAATATTATTATCACGTTGGTATATTTATACTGGACCATGGATTCTCACTAACTATATCCAAGCTTATAAAATCAGTAATTAATACTGAGCATTGTAACATTTGTTGTTTACTTTAGACTTTAGTGTTTTATTTGGATTAAATGTATATTTTCGAATTGGGTTTATGAATTCTGTGATATATTTTTCATGGACTATTTGTAATGTACTTTGATGTGGTTCGGGTCGAATAAAGGCTTTTTTTTAGTAGGAAAAGAGGCGCTGCCTAGGTTCCCAGTCACCTGCAACCTGCAATTTGAGCGGTTTACGGTTAAAAATCGCGCTATTTCATCGCTCTAAATCAGTACCGTAGCTGTCGTATAATCCAAACTTTTTGTGAGTTACTCATACATGTATCTTGTCCATTCATCATAATTCTCGTTGTACCTATGGTGGATTTTGTCATTTTAAAATATGTTTCAACACATACAACACAATATATGACACTGGTTATTTGCTAGTATACTATTCGAAGCTTTCATTATTTCTGTATATCAAATGGTGTTACTACTTACCTGGAAAATTCAGAGGCATGTTTATAACCTGTGTGACAAAACGTTTACTTTTATTATTAATAGAACTTTGATTTCTTGGACTGAGAGCACTGATGTACTTACTAATGCCCAGTTAAGCTTTAGCCAATCATACAGTACTATATACAGATGCCATATTTGCTCTAGAAACCATTGCAAAGAGGTATTTGTTTGGCAGAAAAATTGCATTGCTGTTTTATCGATTTCTAGCGTGCTTTCGACACTATTGACCGTATTAAGATGTCGCTAAATATCGACGTTGGGCAGTAGAGGAATACCTCCGAGAATCATCAGATCATTGTACAATAATGTAAAACTAAGTATTTTACTAAATGATAAAATTTCTTCCTTCTTTGTCAACAAAATCAGGGGTATTACAAGGGGAAATACTATCTCCTCTGGTCTACTCTATATATTTCAATTACTGTGAATTTATATGTAATGGTATGTCTCTTTTCATAATTGAACTAATTAGAATCATATACATATAAATTGTCTTTAAGTGTTTATGTTGGAAAAACAAAACTAACGATTTTTAGAAATGGGGGAGTTTATGTACTGAAGATGTATGATTTTATATGAATGAAAAATTGAAAATGTTGATAAATGTTGTTACCTTGTTCTTTTACTGAATTGGAATGGAAAGTCTCATATCACGCAATAACAACTATAACTACAATGCAAGAAAGCCCATTTTGTTCTTAAAAGAAGATGTTACGATATGAATCTTAATTTTGTTACATTATTATCTCTTTTTTAACACATTTGTTGGTAGTGTTGCATATTATAGATGTGAAGTATGGGGATTCCGCTGAGCACCAAATTTCGAAAAGATTCATTTTGATTTGTGTAAAATTCTGCTAGGTGTGAAGAAATCAACGCCTTATCCTTGAATACATTTTGAACTTAGTAGACTGCCTTTAGAATGTATTCGTAAAATTCATGAAATATGAGAAACTGAATTGTAAATCGACAGCGTCATCATATTGTATCGTGATAGAACGTGGTCGGTTCCTCTAAAGACGCTTATGTCCTTTGCGTAATTCAGATATTGAAGATGAGTTCCATTTTATTCTGAAATGTCCCGACTATGTTCATTTAAAAGACAACAGTTTTTGAGAAAAATATTTTATGTTAGGCCCTACATTTTTCAACTTTCACGCACAGTGAATGTAAAATGACTATGTTATTCGGGAAAATATATAAAACATGCTTTTATTTTTAGAAAAACATATTGTATAAGTCTAATTTTCATTATCAACTATTGTATATCTCACTCTCTACCTATATTTGAGTTATATTTTATTGCTGTTGCTATATTTGAATAATGGTTATGTGCAGAAATGCATATGATTAGTAAAGAATACATGGCAAAATCCGTCATTATCTCTTGTCTTCTCTCACATACAGGTGTATATTACTTCTAGACGACAGTTAAATAGCATCCATTGCCGTATAATTGTGAAAAAGATGGGGGGTTGGGTTGCGACTTGCCATGAATGCTTTTTTAGTCAGGAAATGGGGAGGGGTTGGGGTTTAAGACTGAAACCTGGCTAAAATGACACAGAATAATTGTGAAGTAGAATGTACGATTATCGGTTTCATATCAGTCCGTCGCGTAGAGAATTACAAACAATATGTATCTCTCTTTGCCTTTTTGAATGAGCGGGCGAGCGTCCTCTCCGTCCGCTTTTGAATTCTCCACTACATGGTACTGATTGCAGTATTCTCCTATCTGCTATCCAAGAAAGATGAGTTATCTGCCCATGTCTCTTCGGGTGTAACTAGCCAAACAGGAAATGCTCACTCCTCCCGGGCATCTGGTCTCACCTCTATATTTCAAGGGTCCGTAAATGTCCACTGTGGTACATTGTTGTTAGTGCCATAGTCATGTGACACCTTTTATTTTCGTATTTCACATGAATGTCACCCTTATTTCTTTTGCAGTATGGAGCTCGTAAAAAGTTCCCAGCGAAGGGTTTGACTTAAGTGTTATTATACCTTTTTTCCTGATGTTATTGGGCTGTGACGCTTTCTACACAGTGTTTGTTCACATTCATGTATATATACAGTGCTGAATTATATTGTTTCGTCTGTATGTCAGGGCATTCACGGCGGGTGTGGCTAGTCAAACAGGAGACGCTCACTCCTCCCGGGCACCTGGTCTCATCTCTGAATTTCAGGGGTACTTTAATGTCCACTGTGGTGCATTGTTGTTAGTGCCATAGTCATGTGACACCAGTTATTTTCGTAATTTACATTAACCTGTTTGTTAATTAGCTTGAATCATATCAAGAGAAAAGACATACATAAATAAATATATGTTTACAATTAGAGTAAGTGAATTGATAAATACATGCAATGATTAAATGAAGATAACTCTCGACAACGGAACAGAAATTTTAGAAAAACTGTGTAGTACCTGTTAATTCAATTTACTTTTGTGTTTTTATGGTCAACAAAATAGAAGTCAAACTTATCTTAATACTGTTAAAAGTATACTTTACAAAATTTCACGCAATAAATAGGTAATCCATCTAAGCATTGCATAATACATTTTGATTTCTGCAATGGTTCAACTCGAGTTTTTTTTCACATGCCAACGTCTACTGTAACAAAACCCCTGAATTTTTACGGAAAACCGACAACTACAAAAAAAGAAGAAAAATTTAATAAAATAAAATAATAATAATAATAATAAAAAGATAAATAAAAAAAATCGACAACCAGCTGAACACACCTGAGACCGTGATCAAATCACCATAATCCTCATTACGTCAGGTCGACTGGACTGTATAGTTTGTATGTTCAAAAGCTGAGGCACACAGCTATAAGAGATCTTAGGTATAACCATAATGAATTGGTCCGACACATTGAATCGATAAATGTAAAAGAAAACCGAGGTAAATATGACATCGTATTCACCTCAGTTTAAGTAAAATATTAAATGTATTACATGAATTTTGCGTTTTGTGACAAAATTGTTTTATTTTGTGAATATTGTTAAAGTCATCAAAATAAGAGAAACAAGAAAGAATTTGGTGCCAGCACCAAAGTGTGCACTGGAATGGGATGTTTGATAAAACTGCAAAGAATTTTTAGAACAGAATAAAGTTTTAAAATATGTATTGTACAGCTTTGTGACTGTTAATTAGCAGAAATATAAAGACCTTGATGATCGACCACAGATGTATCACTTCCGTTGATATTTCAGCAAATAGTATATAATTATGGGATCATTTACAGAGTTTATAGTCTTACGGATTAGCCTGCATATGAAATGGAAATGTACTTTAAATTTACTAGCCATATCATTTACTACATGTATTTGTTTTAAACCGGTGGGCTCAGTGGATGAGGTGACCGAAGGGTTCCGGGTTCTACTCCCGCCGTGGGCACATCGGTGTCCTGTCTTTCAGATGAGACAGTAGAAACAGAGGTCCCGTGTCACGGTAGGCGTGGCAGGTAAAAGATCCCCCACCTCTTGGTGAGGGGGGGGGGGGGTTGCTACAAAGGTATAAATTTTATGCAATGCATCAGGTAATCCCCTGTTTCATTTTGATCATACAATTTCCTCTACCTGATGATGTCATCTAGGTAGATTTAATGTCCTAATTTTTTATATTCTCCTAATCTCATTTTCCACGACACTGTGGTTTCAGTCAATCGGAGAGTGCGAAATGTTGCATTTATGTAATAATCAGGCATAACCTTTAAAATTATACCAAATTATGAACGAGAGTAATGGACCGGTCGATCCTTATCTGTGAATGTTCAGCTGGTATTCGGCATTAACAACTAAAGAGGGATTACTCTTTCAACCCTCTATAGTGGTATAAAAAGTGGTAGATAGATATGTTACTGTTTAACGTCGCACTGGGAGTATTACACCCATATAGCGACGATTACAATTTATAAATTAATGTAAGAAGATAACGTAAAATATATTGGAAAGACCAGCAGTCATTGTATACATTATATAGAAATAGAAATATAATATTTAAAATACATTTTACACTTCAATTAATATATCACAATTCAAATATATCACAGTTCAATTACATCACATTTCACAAATTTTGTGAGACAGATTAACTTCTTTTAAAAATCCAAGTATCTTACAAATATTGACCCTTTAGAACAATTCTTGCATACTAGCAGCAGAGAAGTAATTTATTCGAATTTGCGCAGTCGCAGTCAAGCAAAATATGTTTAATACTTAATGGATATCCGCAAGGGATACACTCTGGAGGAGGTTCTTCCATTAACAGGCAAGAATGTGTAATCCAAGAGTGTCCAATGCAGGGTCTACTAGTAACAATTTCATCTTTGCAAGAATTTTGATGAAAATTTATAATATATTTAAATACTGGCCTGATATCTCGAAGTTTATCATTAACAGTACGATCTCAGGCTTCCTGTGACAAAGAATGACTATAATTAAATATTGATATTTTGAAATCTGTATATGATGTTTTCCCTGTAATATTTGAGTGATTTAAGCTACCCTTTGCTGCTTTATCCGCTTTATCATTGCTTACAAAGCCTATATGACTGGGTACCCAAGAAAGTACAATATCAATTTCTCGGATATTAGTGAATTAATCTTTTCTAAAATCCCTAAAATGTATAAATTACTTAGATTCTTTGATTCACTTTTCGGTCATTTTGGCTTCAACTCTGCTTTTCATATTTTTTATATATTTTTAGAATTCCAATCATTCGGCCACGAGCATCACTAAAGGGAAATAACTTGTCGAAATGCGCATATGCTGCACAAAATTAAAAGGTTTATATGTTCTATATTTATTATAACTACTAAGCCGGTGTCACTGCTGGTGGACTGATAGTTCCCGAGGGCATTATAAGTCTAGTTTTCAGTGCTTTTGTACTGACATGAAATATAAACTTTAAATATCCAGTCATCAAATTAAGTAATCACTCTAAAACTAAGGAGTATCTCCCTCATACATAGCTTTGTCCTTAGATAAATTCTTTGGTTCACTTTTCGGTCAGTTTGGCTTCAACTTTGCTCTTCATATTTTTATATATTTTGAGAATTCCAATCATTCGGCCACGATCATCACTGAAGAGACGCCTTGTCAAAATGCGGATATAGTGCACAAAATTAAAAGATATCCTTGATCTATATTTATTATAACCACTAGGCCGGTGTCACTGCTAGTGGACTGATAGTCCCCGAGGGCATCATGTTTAGTTTTCAGTGCTTTGGTACTGACATGAAATATATACTTCAAATACCCAGTCATCAAATTAAGTAAATCACTCTAAAACTAAGGAGTATCTCCCTCATACATAGCTCTGTCCTTAGATAGATTCTTTAGTTCACTTTTCAGTCATTTTGACTTCAACTCTGCTCTTCATATTTTTATATATTTTGAGAGTTCCAATGATTCCGCCACGAGCATCACTGAAGTGACATAACTTGTCGAAATGCGCATATGGTGCACAAAATGAAAAGGTATATATGTTCTATATCTAGTATTAAAATGTTTAATTCCTTGGAGACAAGATAAAGAGTCTGAAAAAATTCGATGAATTTGAATATAGTTTAGTGATGTAATGTAAGTCAGTTTTATTCTTCTCTCATTTAAACTTGGTTCGCCTGCTTTAGCATAAAGACTTTGTACAGGTGAGGTTCTGAAAGCACCAAGACTCAAATGCAAGCCTTGGTGATGTATGGTGTCCAGAAATGGTAAATATGACTTTGTGGCCGACCCATATACAATACAACCATAGTCAGCTTCGATCGTATTAGCGACCTATAAAGCTGGAGCAAAGTTGTACTTTCAGCTCCCCACTCTGTACTGAACAAAATTTTAATATATCTAACGTTTTAAGACATTTAAGAGTTTAATACGAGGTAAAAACGATAAACCATTATCAAATAAAAGTCCAAGAAACTTGTAAAGGTTAGTACACGATTTTCAAGCACCACGAGATATGGTCCCGAGCAAAGCGAGGGCATATCGAGGGAGTGAGAAAAGAGTGTACCAACCGACTTAGTACATCATCATTGAATAATTATTGAATTCATATCATTTACAAATAGACCTCTTGCCGAACGCGTTGTTAAGTGTCCGCCATATTGTTTACGTTGCTATGTCACGTGACGACTCGGACAACAGTATGTAGCGCGCCATTTACGAAATGTTGTAACATCGCTACAAGAAAATGGCCTCTAACTTTAATTTAATGCGAGTTCCTCAGTTACGTGAGTATTTACGGGACAGAGGTATATAAGTGTCAGGCTACAATAAGCTTCAATTGACCCGATTGGCCGAGGTAGCGTGTGAAATTGGCCTGCCAACTGACGTCGACTTGCACGATTGTGTCAGCATATCAGAGAAAGTAAAGGCCCTTGGTCTTCATTTCACCGACCCGTTTAGTGTGTCTGGGTATTCAGACGATCTTACTTCCATCCCATGCATATCTTTATACGACATATTCAACTTTCTCATAGCCAGAAGGTCTGATTATGATAGGAGGAAGATAAAAGCTTACAAATCGTATGAAGACTACAGACTGTTTAATGATGGACACGTTGAAAGGGTGACTTTTAATCCACTTACATCAGATCCAAAGTACTGTCTATTCAGATGTAACGTAAAACCAACTCAAAAGGACAAGTCCTACCTTAACAAGCATACCTACGACCTGTGGATTATAATGGAAAAGACAGGGGAAATTGTCCTGGCATACTGTCAATGTCCAGGAGGGTAAGTAATTTTTTCAGTGTTATGGTATGATCGAAAATGTCTTTCATAAAACCATTAGAAAATTTACTGTACTGTTAATTTGTTTTAACTTTCAAATGAATCGTGGTAATATTATTACATAGTAACTTAGAATTTCATCTTGGTCACCACTCATAATGTTTCCATGATAATTATTATGTGTATAAGAAGCTACAGTACCACGCATATTCATGTTAGCGCATACTGCCATCTGCATTGTTCAGTGAGTACCAAATATGCACATGTATTTTATGCAAAGAAAGATGACATTGCTTTCATGTACTACTTTTTCATGAAAATGCTACATATATTATTCGGTAAGTAACATGAGAACATCTTTCGATTAAATTGATATATGACTTTTGCTATACTAAACATTGTAGAGCTGATGGTGCTTGTCTAACTATTTCGGCTGCATTTTTTGAGATTGAGGCATTCGAACCACAGTCTTGTACCGATGGAGGAAAAAAGAAGAGTTACTGGCTCAGTTATGTGGCAGACGTCACCATAGAGCTATACAATACATGAATATAAATAATATACTAGAACATATATCACATTACAAAAATATTTGATTGTAGTGCAATTACGATACCGACTTAGGACGGTCATTTAATTTGACAAAAGCCAAACAAATGGTGTGGTTAACCGGTTTACGGGCCCACCTTCCCACTCACTGTAACAGCAGAACAATCAAAGGACGTACATTTAAAAATTTATCAATAATCCTCCATGTAAGGAACAAGGGTCAACAGGTATCGCATATTGAGAGGTCATAAAAATATAAACACGTAATGTATTGTAAAATACATAATGGTATAAAAATATATGCGACATCAACATGATAAACCGTGCTCTGCCAGTCTGAAAGCGAGCTATGACCCTAGATCTGTAGGAGTCCCGACTAACAGTCAGAGGGGACGAGGTTCAGGACCATGTCTCCTCTGAAAGAGAACAAATGGCAAAAGAGACCCAGACACCATGATGAACCGGTTCCCATCCAGTCATTGAAAATTCTAACGGGAAAGTAAACAAAATTTATATATATTTCTGACTTAAATGTATGCATTGTATGTATGATGCCCATGTAGTACAAGAATAATGTACAAAGATTTCTATTGTAAAGATGATACAGAATATTTCAGATAAATTTTGTATGCATGAATGTATAGGGAATTTCAGTTTTACATGCATGCACCTATAAATAATATTAAATCTTCTTGTAGATACAAAATGGATACCGACGTGCCCGAGAGGGAGAGGCCATACAGTGATGCATATGACCCTCGACAGGCAGCACACAAGGCTGGACCAAGCGGCGAAAGTATCCAACGCTTCACACAACAGTTGAGATAGGTGTGTACTTCAGTATTGTCATTATGAGTATGCATGCAGCAAGAAATTGTTGTTCTGTATAACTTATGTGTCTGCTTTTTATCACATGATACACTTGTTATGCAGTTACAAAAAGTTATTTCATATTTCACTCAAAAAAGTTATAAAATTAATATTTTAAGTATCTTATGATATAAAGAAAGGTGAGGGGATATGAAAACACACGAGTTTCTAAAACATAGTAAGAAATGAAAATTCATTTTAGATCCTGTATATATATCCCAATATTTACACTCTCAAGGCATTTGCATGCAATGAAGCATCGGAAAACTGTGGCAAACATTTTCCAATGAATGCCGGTAATTGACCTCGACTTTTTGGCAAAAATTTGTCTCTCTAGCATAAATATACAGATAGAAGAACACGTTTTTGTATTGATTGGGAAATAAAGTGACACAGGTCACATGTAAATATTGTGAAGTGCGAAGGGCTTCTAAATAATTTACACGTCGTGAACCCGGGTCACTTTATTTCCCAATCAATACAAAGAAAAGTGTACTTAAATCCATAAATATATTCATCATGTTAAACCATATCTTGTCATTAATGTACAGTATAAATGTTACTAAAAAGATAATTATTTACAGGTCAACCCGAACACACAGGCTCTTGATATTCTCACAGAAGCAATGGACATTGACCAACCTGTTCAAGCAAACCAGACCTCTTCAAGTTCAACTCAGGATCAAGACTGCATTCAGTTGTCAATGAAAACCAAGGCACAAAATTTCATTCGGAACAGAGATTTGTCAGACAGGAATATGCAGCAAGAGTTTGTTGACAGTTTACAATTTTCACAAAGTGACATTGAACTCATAGACAGGATTACCAAGGGTCAGTCCAATAATGAAAAATGGATCGAGATGCGTAAAGGGATGATTACTGCCTCCAATTTCAGAAAAGTGGCAACGCATATGAAATCGGGCAGGAGTGCACCATCACTATTAGATAGTTTAATAGAAAGTAATTCTACTCATGACTCATCTGTTCCATCGTTAAACTGGGGGCATCAAAAGGAGGTTGTGGCTAAGTACATGTACAAAAAGTCCTTACAACAGGTCCACAAGAAACTTTCCATCAAAGAGACTGGCCTAATTGTCAGCAGTGAGCACCCTTTTCTAGCATGTAGCCCAGATGGTATTGTAACATGTCTGTGTAAGAACTCAAAACACTCTCCAAGATTACTAGAGGTAAAGTGCCCTTACAGCAGCGGAACACTTGGTGCCAAACAAGTAGCTGTGAATAAAGGCTGTATAGATGTGAATGGCTCACTGCAACTGACGAAGGACTCCGAGTACTACCACCAAATACAAGGACAGCTCGGTATTTGTGGATATGACACTTGCCATCTTGTTATATATACGACAAAGGGAATCGAGGTCATCGATGTGAAGTTTGATCCTGACTTTTACAATCAAATGGTTTGTCATCTGCATGACTATTTCAGAACAGAAATGGTGCCTGTTTTACTGAATAAGTCTTAAAACTTCATGAACAGTGCTATAGCACTGCATGATGGCATTATTTTGTATGAAAAATAGACAAATACGAAGTACCATCAAAAAATTGTGATAAAATATTTATTAACATGCTAAATATAATCAACAAGTAACATGCAAAAAAACAACATTAGCAGTAACAACAATGTAAATAAATATGATGGTAATATCATGTGAACAAGATGTGTTTGTAAAATAATATGCCTTTGATGGCAGTAACATTCAGATGAGCTGTTTCAGAATAGTTGGACATTTTTACGTCACTGAGTATGCATTCTCTATCAAAGTTCAAAAGATGTGGTTAATCTTAAAGTCAGTTACCAACAGCCAGAAAATCAAGACAACAATATCTGCTTTTAATCACTATGTACCAGGCAGCAATATAGTGCAAAAATGCTGTGGAGTATGCATATCAAATATAAGTGTCCATCATTTATGGTTCAAAAGTTATAGCCAAGGTTAAAGTTCACAACAGACACACCAACAAGGGGAAAAAATGCCTAAAATATTTTATCTGATGGCACAATATGCCCTGATCATTGTACCCATGCACAGACATAAAAAACAGTTGTCAGAGGACAACATGGCTCACTGGAGACAGTCATGTGTAATCATATGTTAACAGGAAAAAGTCAAGGTCACTAGATCAAAAGTAAAGGTATGGTGTAATTGTCTTCTAGCAAATAATGCACATGTCAACTATGAAAGCTCTATCCTGGTTCAAAAGTTAAAGCAAAGGTGAAAGTTTTTGAGGTAGGTCAAATGTCAAGGTCAGTAGGTAAAAATATGATACAGTGTGAAGTGAAGTCTTGTCACAAGGAATGTACATGTAAAATATGAGAACAGAAAAACATATATAGATGACTGTAGCGTCTGTATGTCTGTCTATTTACATTTACATTGTAGTTGCAAATTACTATCAAAGACGTGTCAGATGACAAGTGTTCCTTGAAAACTATAGGAACTTTTAAAATTCATTGAAAGAGGTTGTAATAATCTCTTTACCATGGCTGAGTTCATTATGACACAATGTGTATTCCCATATGACCTCTATAATCTACTTTACAAGTTTGGTATCTAGATTGCTCAGAGCAGCACATACAAACACAACTTGATCTAGTATTGGTCTTAAATTCATAGAAATAACACCCTGCAGAATCTTAAAAGACTTCAAACGTCCAATTGCCCTCTCTACATGGATGCGGGCATTAGCTATACGTCTGGTCTTTGTAACGGCGGCACTCGACAACTGCTTGCCCATGGCAAAGGGCGGAATATTAAGGGTAGCAAACTTCATTGTAACAGAGTCTCGGATTAAAAATCCCCTGTCCGCCATAACATCATCGCCATACTCTAATTTATCCAAAAAGCCACTCTGCTCAACAATCCTTTTATCGGAAATACTACCCGTGAATAATTTGGAAAGGAAAGTAAATGTTCAAGAGGGTGATACTCCCACAAGAAGTTTGAAAGTGTTTTGGTGCTTATAATTAGACCATGTCACTCTTTGTGATGATGGAAGACTGGGTTTCTGAACGTAGAACTCTGTACAATCAATTATTACTCTAGTGTTTGGAAAGTACTTGAAACACTTTGGTAGGTTCATACGAACTTGCTCCTTTGACGGCCATTGGACCAAAAACTGAAGATGATGGCGGAGGAAGGTTATCCAGGTAGTGAATATCCTGCTCACAGTTGAGCTTGAGACGGCAAACAATTTCCCGAGAACCTGTGTGTCCAAACCTCTTCTGCACCGAAGGAGTGTCAAGACAAGTTCTTCCTTCACGGAGAGAATCCTTCCAGCATGTCGCTGTCTTTTCTGAAATGCAGAGTTGATATTCGTAAAATAAAAAGAAATCTTAGGTCAATACAACATGACATACTGTGACATCATTAAGTACTAAAATTACCTTAAATATGTAAGTGACATATACAGTGGTATCATTATTTATTATTTACCAATCAGGAACAAACACACACTTGGCTTGTGAAGGACAATATAGGGAAAGTTTTCAGATACAATTTTTTTTTGCATAATTATGTAGCGCAAATCTACATATACATGTCTACAGTCATGTAATCGAGATATAATTTATCTTTATATTTACTTTTAATTATCATTTCATCAACAGACAATACAACAATACAATGTATGTCAAAAACAACAAGCAAAGGCAATTCATTCATAAATTATTTTTCTTGTAATTATTTTAATTTAGAGTTATCCGTCTTTGTCCTTTTTGGTAAGAGGATAGTAACTAACCCAGAACAGAAAAAGTAATTTCAGCTGTTTCTATATAATCTGTGAAGTTTGTTGCTCAGTATTTGACCATACTGGTCTCTTAGTATTAAACTTAAATTCCTATAACCATGATAATCTGTGTTTATAATGCACCAAAGTATAACCAGTTAAGGTATCCCACATTTACCTTAGTAGCATTACCTCATTGATAGTAGTATCTGATGATCTCCAATACTTTAGTGTCTCTGCTGCTGGGGATATCAGCTGCAGCAACAGATTCAGTACTACCAGTGACAATCCTGAAATAGTAAATATATACATTATATAGTAACATAAATTTCTGCTTTCAATAAAATCAAAGGGGTTTAATTCAAAGTGGATGTTTGCAGGCTTAAAGCTGACCTGGGTCTGCAAACCACAAGTTTTTCATGAAGACTGTAACATCTGCTAGTACATGTACATGTATTTCAGTAACTAGTTGCTTCAGGAATACCATGTCACCTACGCCATGGCATCACTGATACATGAGGAAGTGGCGTGACAGATAAAAGTTGTTTGTGCCACAAAAACAAATTCCAGTGCTTAATATTAACTACTAGCTGTGTATAAAGATATTACCAGTGTAAAATTTACAGGAAGACTCGTCCTTCAATACACTTTCCATGGTAAAGTGTCTCTGTAGAAGACTTGCATCTTTCAGCTGTGCATCGGTGTAACTGCTCAGATGTCCAATGTTAACATCAGTCTGTACACCCATTACCCTCTTTCTGACAGGTAGTGTAGGAGGCATTTCTTCAATTACAACCATAAAAACTTATCAGAAACAGTTACTATGAAATTAATTGAAAAAGGTAATGGTTTCATTTTTCTCCGTCGTGTCTAAATGCAATTCCAAATGTATACATTACCAGGCTTGAAAGCATATACATGTATAAGTATTTACCCTCAAATGACCTATCGGCCGGCATCTGCTCAGTGAGCAAATTGGCAGACACAACTATTTCCAAACATTTTAAGTAATTCTGAAATTTTATCTTGATTGATGCATCTACAATAATTACAAATGTACTATATTGCACCTTTACCGTGTATACCAATTACTATTATTACTTTGAACTTGTATATCGAAATAACTGGACCCTCAGCATATTCGGTACAAGAAAATATAAAAATTATGTATCATTTACAAGTATTACCTCCCTTTGGAAAGCACTGCCAACCTGGGTTGTGTTATATGCCATTTTCAAGCACATATGTACATGTACAAATGTATGCAATTACCTCCTTCTGTGCAATGTGGTGTGTTATAGTTGTGGTCATGGATGAAGTGAACTGCATGAACCCCTTCTCCATCATCGACATTATCACCATCGGCGCAACATTGTTCAGTAACCGTGACTTGTGATGTGGTTATTGCAGTCTTCACTCTGCTGCTGCTCAACATGTGCATGACTGTCAGTTTTCCGTATCTGAAAATACAGCACTTACAATGTATATGATGCAATTTACATACATGTGTAATTATAGTTTGTAGTAGTTTGAAAGTAGAAAGAAAGAAAGGTCTATATCTACATGTGATACTCCATCTTAATGTGTGAGTGCATGTACACTAAAAAGTGTAAAATTGGATGGTTTATCACTACAGTATGTGGTACAGATATGAGCCATTGCAGACCATTTTATCTACTGCATGTCTAACCAAGGTTTAAAATTACATTACATCAGCCACATGCAGTCGGCTTTTTAAGGTACAATTTTATTGTAACAGTGGACAGAAATTCTTGATGTTGGACCGAACACTTGACTTGAAACACTGTGGGGACGAATCTCGGGATTTATCGTAGTTTCCTATGAGAATTCCGATATTTTAACAATCCATTGAAGTCAGGGATAAACTCCGAGTTTGTTCCCAAACTGTCATGACGTCCAATACGGAGTGTTTCGGTTTTTATCGTATCGATGAATAAAACCGTGACGTCACGCCGACATCGAGAATTGTATATATGTATCCTGAAACCACCATTGAACATGTTGAGTTATAATTTTATATTCATGCTTAATCGTGGGGCTGATCATTATAACTGAGTAAGTGATATGTATCATACTGCTAACATAGGATAGCTACTGTAGGCAATACGGCATACCTTCCTCGACTTTGGTGTGAATGGAAATGTTGTTACATAGTCGGGCGACTTTTGCAATTTTCTCTTCTTTGGCACCTTCTCACTGGGATTCACAGAAATTATATCTGGATTCTCCTTTGTTGGTCCACGTCCACCCACAAAATGCTTACTGCAGACGTACGTGTCCTTTGAGATACGGTCAATGTTCAACTGGGAATGGGGTCTCCCACAGTGTTTTATCCATGTTAAACACTTTTCCTTGTCAGATTTAGGCTTTGGAAACGGAATGAAAAAGACCCCTTTCATGTGATCACGCTCAGCGTGTCGACTGTCTGACTTACTTGTCCCATAACAGCAATGTTTTACCATCGCGCGACAGCTCTTTGTTTACACGTTTCCAGCCATTCTGTCCGAGTGGTCACGTGACTTGCCGCTTATACCATTGCGCTTCGCTTATATCAAAAACAATTTGGAAAGAGGACTATTCATTCTTCCATGATATTTCAATATTGGGGTTGTGTCCAGCAGTATACTATGGATTTTAAATTAGAGCGCTTTCAGAATGATTATGTTATGGATATATTCACCTATAGTTTATTATTTCATCAGAAAGATTCAATTGATTTGATTTTGGTCCATCCATTACCGACTCCGAGCTAGAAAAACAACGGTACGAAAGAATACCAAAACGACAAGACAAAACAATGTTTTTGCTATGAATATGTGGAGAGCCTGGGCACAAAATCGGATTTCAAACAGAGCTAAATTATTGGCTATGCTGTTTTGTGAATGAGGCACGTCGTCAAGACGGTAAATAAATTTATCACTTATCTTTTTCATGAAATAGATAAATACTTAAAAAATTGTATCCTTTCGAAACCTGGTGAGATAATGTCAAGAAAGGCATTCGAACCCATGATCTTTTCCATATGAAAACTTACAGTTTCGGTCGAAACTAGTACAATCTTAAGTACGTATTAAGAACATCTATTGAATGTAATGTTCACTGATTAAATGTTTAAACAGAATAACAAAAACAATAATAATTTCATATCTTCAGACTATGTTTGAAGAAGCTGGAATAAATCGCAAAGTAAACAATTATTCCAGTGGAGTTTATTGTTGTTCGAAGCTTTACAATGCTGGATTTGAAGAACCAGAAATCATGCAGCGCAGTGGTCATATGAGTGCAGTTGTTCGAACGTACAAGCGGCCATCGGAAACCAAACTTCAAAATATATCTGACGCATTGCAACCGCCATTACTCAAAAATCTGACAAGGACAATATTCCGCCACTACTTCTGCCAACTCTTAACCCTCAATCAACTGAAATCAATACACAGGAGCCCTCCTCTTCTCAAACCAGAGACATATATACACAAATTGAAATTCAAATTGAAATTGAAATGCATCCACTTCATCATGTTAATTAAAAATGTAATTTTTTGTAAATTTATTATAGACGTGATGTGGTTCATGTATTTTTTCATCACGATCGAAACTGAATTAAAATCTCTTGACAGTCTTACGTATTTTTTTTTCTTCATTCAATTTGACCTATAGTCAATTCGAGCCAAAGCAGTTTTTGGCAATAACTAGATTTGGTTCGAGTGGACTCATCGTTCTATTCTATTTAAATGCAGTGAGGCGTAGAGCTTTTGACTTGGTGCGCACCTAGTGAAATATTGAAGACAATTATCTATTGTCCAAAGGTGTGAACCATGCACTAAGACTTCTTTTACTACTTTTTTTGATTGCCATCCATAAATAAATCGTTATGCATGCGCCTATTCTGACAAATATGTACACATGAAGTTTTATTTTTGGAAAATCTAAAACTATTTTCTACAGACCATTTATAAATACTATTTAAGCATAACTGAAGTTTTCTCTCAAGCATATTCATATTTTCCCCATGACAACAAATGAGAAAATCATTAACATATAATGAACCTCCGATTTCATACTTCAATACCTCAGCTAAACTATTGATTTTAACAATAAAAAGAGTAACAGAAAGTATACTCCCTTGGGTCACACCCATTTCTTGTCTAAAAGAATCAGAATTGTAAATACTAAGACGAATAATAAATGTCTATCTTTCAAGAAATTTGATATAAAAATTGGCAAATTGCCACGTAAACACATATTATATAAATCTTTTAAAATACCATATTTCCATGTAGTATCATATGCTTTTTCTGAATCAAACAATATAGAAACAACATGTTCTTTATTTATAAATGCACCCCTTATATAAGTCTCAAGTTGTACAAGATGGTCAGTTGTACTTCTTTGCTTCCTGAAGCCACACTAAATTGATGAGATTATTATGCCCCAGGAACCAGATAAGTCGCTCGTTTATCATACATTCTAGTGTTTTGCATATACAACTAGTTAACGATGTTGGTCGATTAATAATATTATAAGTATGATCCTTACCTGGTTTTGGGACAGGAATTATTATAGATTCAGGAAAATCTCCAGTACTCCAAAGGCGATTAAAGATGTCTAATAAGATAGTTAGTGATTGAATTGGAAATGTTTTAAAATTTGGTAATGTATGTTATCTGGACCAGCCGTTGTATCATTTGACTTTTCCAATGACGACATAAGTTCATCTATAGAAAAAGGTTTATTACATCTTCATTGTTAGAAGATTTGAAATTGAGGTTGAGCTTTTCAGATTTTTGTTTAATGCGCTGAAAATCTGCAAGACAATTTTGAGATGACGAATAAATGATCGTATACTGACCATACAAAATCAGTAAAAAGAGGGGGATCTGTTAACGTAAGATCTATTGAAGTATAAATACCATGTTCGAGATGTAATTAAGTACTTGACCCATCATTAAAAATACACAATGATTTTTCCGAAAACAAATCAATTATTTTACCCTTAGTATCTATTTTACAACTGCCCCACAGTGGATTATGGGCATTGAAATCACCCAGTAAAATGTAAGGCGGAATATATATGCAACAGAGAGTTATAGTTTTGTGCGATGTTACCCGAACAGCAACAGCTTGAAAGTGATAGAATAGAATTTCGAATAAGAATAGATGAACCACCCATGGCTCTGTCCTCTGGATTATATACATAAAATAATTTCTTTTAACCGAAGGTTTTTATTGACAGTAAGATAGGTTTCCTGAAGACAGAAGACCGCTGGAGAAAAATGCTGGTAAAGAGATTAAATTCATTAGTATTCACTTTGAAACCTCTACAGTTCCACTTAATTATAGAATCGTAATATTTCATGGTTATTCTAATCTTGTAAGTGAGGGCTTGCGACCCTTTTTTTAGGGGACTTACTGCAATCCCTAACGTTTGACGAGACATTCTTATCTGCAGTAGCACTATTGCAATGAATATTGTTATTTGAAGCAGCTGGAGATATACTTTCCTCCTGATGTCTACACATCATATTTATTCTTTGTGACCACATCAGGACTAGACAAGTTACATTGAGAAGTAGATTTACTTTTTGAAGTTGATTTTTGTTTTGAAGATGGATTTTTATTTGCGACGACTGATTTTTGTGAAGAAGATGTCTGACAAGATGTTGTTGACGTGATTTATGTAGGACTGAGTGGACGCTTGTGAACGACGAGGGAGAATTATTCTAAGATTAATGTGCTTATAGGTGTTTATATCGATCAGTTATTGTGAGAGTTGGTGCTTTTTGTGACAGAGATTCATTGTGTTTACTCGGATTTATACAGCAAAAAGTAATGTCGTCTTAAAGATCTCACAAAGTTTCAACGAGAAGGGTCACAAGTGTTAATATTAATACAATAGAAGTTAAAGCGACGGGTAGTGATCCCCCAACACAGTCACAAAGCCCGACCGACGTGAGCAGTGCTCTACAGCAATTATCGGGTATACAGAATAGTTTGACTGAAATAAATGCAAAGCTTGCGAAGCTTGATAAACTTGAACAAGTAGTGTTAGATACAAAGGCGGATCTATGGGGCGATGACGGAATAGACATTAAAATCAAGGAAACTGCACAACTAGCCGAGGACAACGTTGAGGACATTAAAGAACTTAGAGAAGAAAATAAATCTCTGAGAAATGATCTCGCTTTGTTGGAATCGATCGTCATTAAAATGGATAGAAAGGTAGACAATCAGGGCCGTCAAATCACCGATCTTAAAAGCAGGTCAATGAGAGAAAACATAATGATTTATAATTACGAGGAGAGACCACATGAGCGACTAGATATTGACGTACCTAGAGTGATCAAAGATCATCTTGGAATTGTTGTGGAATTTGTCAGAATCCACAGGAATGGAAGAAGGAATGGCGGGAAACCCAGACCAATAACGGGAAAAGTGATTGGGGCCTATGCAAAAAAATATGAGATCCTCAATGCGCAGAAAGAATCAAGGAAAGCAGGCAGGCAATTACCATTTACTATAACACCGCAATTGCCACCAGAGATTCAGGAAGAGCTGAAAAAACTACATGATATTAGCACGTCATATTGGAAGAACTTGGTAAAAACGAAGTTTGTCGGCAACAAGCTAGTGCTCCCGGATGGATCCACACACAAAGACAAAGTGAATCCACCAAGAGCCGAGGATGTACTGCTTTTAGACGAAAACGAAAACAAAAAAATTGAAGGAAGTGAAAGTCATCACCTCTAAAAGCGTAATCGAATCCAAAAACAAATTCAAGGCAAATGCCGTCACCATATACGTGAAATATTCGTGGTGTGACGTTAAAACAAAAATCAAATCAAAAAATTTATAGGTATAGAATCAATATCAAAGAAGTACCAAACCGTTAATCATTCTCAAAGTCCAAGGACAGAAACAAAATCGTGTAAGTTTCAAAAAGAAACTGTTGTGAACCCCGAAATACTGAAAACTTCCGAGGTGAGACCAGGTGCCCCGGGAGAGTAAGCATCTCCTGTTTGCATGCATCACCCGTCACAGCAGTTCTTAAGAAACGTCAATATCAAGAGTTTTGGTTTCCTAATTGTACATACGAACGTACAAAACTGGTATACAAAGTCATATTTGGTGTTCACTGAACAGGTCATTTAGTCGCATTCCAGAATATTATCAATCATTCTAGAAAGAGGCAGATCATATTTTCGTACAAGATCCCTATAGCGACCGTAGAACTCCCTCAGTGACGATTTCAGACGTTCTTTAACATATCCCTGCAGGAGCAACTTAGTGGCCAGTCGTTTGGCCCTTGGAATAAAACAGTCGTATAGAGAACAGCCTCTTGCGTTCCTTATAAGTTGAGATATAAAAACTCCATAGGCAGGTGAGGACGGGATATTGCTGCAAAGAAACGGAAAGTTAGTTATTTGGAAGTTAAAATCGTCACGTTTGTCATACAGAGAGGTGTCCAAATGACCATTACTGTCGAAAGTAAAAAATATATCCAGATACGAAGCGGAATTATTGCTCTCGGTTGTCTCTTTTATCTCAAGTTCATGGGGATAGATTTCATGTATGTAATCCTTAAAGTTAGGATTATTGATTGACAATACGTCGTCTATATATCTATACGTAAAATTAAACTGAGATGCAAGACTTTTTCTGCCTGTGGAGAGCATGTTTTGAATAAATTCCGCCTCATATATAGAAAATGTCAGCAAGAAGAGGGGCGCAGTTAGTTCCTATGGGAATGCCAATGATTTGCTGAAAAATGTTCCCTCCAAACACCACGAAAACTCGACTCTGAACGTTAACAGGTAAACAATAGTATGTAACGGGTATAGCTAATCTATTAGTTAACTTAATTAGTAATAAACTCCCTAGTCAAATGTCGTCCATTGACAATGCCAGGCATTGATCAATTTTGGTGACCAGTCTGTAAGCATATTAGTTAATTTTGCTTACGTTTCTCCTTTTATATGTGTTCTGTCTTATTTATGTGCTTTTGGTGTATGTATATATGTTGTTTGGATGAATTTGTAATATATAATAAGCATATAACTGACATCTCGATTTTTATATTATCAGGTGTTGGTATTATAGTCAGAATCTGGGTGTTGAGTATCTGTATTGCATTTGAATTTGAACATATTTTTCTATTTGCATATGTTTACTCATGTAAGACCATTGAGAACAGACTCTGACACGACGTACTTATGACAATATTATATGTCATTTTTCTCGATAATAACTATGAATTAATTGATCTAATTAATATATGATATGGTAACGATTAAGATCTCGTCCCTCAACTGCAGAGGTATAAGAGATGTAAGTAAACGCAAAGATCTGTTCAGCTTTTTTAGAGAAAAGAAGTCCTCAATCTATTGTTTACAAAATACCCATCTTATTGAGGATGATAATATTGTCCATGCCCAATGGGGTCTTGAGCATGTTTTAATTCCCGGTAAAACAGACTCGAGGGGTGTAATGAACTTGGTACAAATTATAATAAAGATTGTTATAATTATTTACATAATAACAATAGAAATAGTAAGGAAGCTGTAGAAAAATTGAAAAATGACTTAGACCTACTTGACCCTTGGAGAATATACCATCCTGACAAGTCTGCTTATACATGACAACGAAAAATTCCGATTAAACAAGCTCGACTTGACTTCTTCTTAATATCTCAAGAATTAATGTGTCTCATTTAAAATGTTAACAAATCCCCAGGCTACCGTACGGATCACTCATTGATTGAACTAGAAATAAAAAAAAAACATCTGAATTTGAGAGAGGTAAAGGTTTTTGGAGATTCAATAACTCGTTACTAAAAGAATCATGATTACATTAATAAAGTTTAAGAATGTATTTTAGACACAAAGAAAAATTACTCCCCTCTGGTCATCCAACATAATATGATAGAAAATATTCCAAATAATGCCTTACATCTTACAATTGATGATGACCTATTTTTGGAACTGGTCTTGATGAACATTAGAGGTGTCACTATATCATATAGTTCATGGAAGAAAAAAGAACGAGATAAAACTAAAATAGATATTAAAAATTGTATCAAAGAATTACAAGATATATATGATCAAACTCATAGAAAGGATATACTTGATCAACTATCAGAGCTCAATGAATGTCTTGAGGACATTAGAAAATATGAATTGGAGGGCTTGATATTAAGATGTAGGGCTCGTTGGATAGAAAATGGTGAGAAGCCCACAAAATATTTCTGTAATAAAAAAAAAGAAATTTTATCAATAAAACAATCACAAAACTTATTGACGATAATGGAAATATCATAAAAAAGCAAAGTGAAATTTTAAATAAAATAAAAACTTTTTATGAAGATTTATATAGAAGTAGGGACCATTTGCTAGATGATGTTGACTTGAATGAAACACTAAAGATATTCCTAAACTGTCGGAAAGTGAAAAACACAAGTTAGAAGAAAATGTTACAAAATCGGATGTTTTGGAATCTCTAAAGAGATGCAAGAATAATAAGACGCCAGGCTGTGATTGCTTTACAGCCGAATGTTTTAAGTTCTTTTGGAACGACCTCGGTGATTTTATTCATAGGTCTTTCTTGTCAATTTTTCGTAAAGGAGAATAATCTGCATCACAGAAAGTAGGAGTTTTATCAGTTACTCCTAAAGGAAACAAACCTAGGGAATGTATAAAAAATTGGAGACCTATCTCACTACTAAATGTTTCTTTAAAAATACTGTCAGGGATTATTGCTAATAAAATAAAATCCGTACTGCCCACTTTAATTCATGAAAATCAAAAAGGCTTTATAACTGGACGATATATAGGTGAAAACACTCGACTTTCATATGATGTCATGCATAGCTGTAATGAAAGAAACATACCTGGACTCATACTTATGGTAGCTTTGAGAAGGCCTTTGATTCTGTGTCTTGGAAATTTATTAGAAATGTACTTAAATTTTTCAATTTCGGTGAGAATATCCAAACATATCTAACTTCAAATTGTGTGTTATACAACTTGGTCAAATATCATCTTACTTTAAGATAGGGCGTGGCTGTCGACAAGGAGATCCGGTCTCTTCTAATATCTTTCTATTGTGCATTGAAATCATGGGGACAATGTTTAGGAAAAACAAAGATGCCAAAGGTATAAAGATTGTAAGCAAAGAGTATAAACTGCTTCAGTATGCTGATGATACAGCAATACTGTTAGATGGCTTTGAAACATCCCTTAAGAGCGCTCTTTCATTAATAGAAAAATTTTCAAAATATTCTGGTCTAAAGCCAAACTACCATAAAACACTGTGTATAAAAATAGGTTCCCCTCGAAATTCTGCCGTGGAATATACCAACGATTATGATTTAAGGTGGTCGCAAGAGCCATTTACCTTTCTGGGTATAACTTTCACTATTGACTTAGAAAACATAGTTTATATAAACTACGAAAGTAAAATAAAAGAAATAAAAAATATGATAAAATCGTGGTCAAGACGTCTTATAAGTTCAGCCGGTAAGATAACAGTGGTAAAATCTATATTGTTGCCAAAACTAATGCACTTATTTATTAGTCTGCCTAACCCTAGTAAGGAATTCATAAAGGAAATGGAAAGATTGTTTAACAAATGTATTTGGAAAAATAAGAATGATAGAATTGCAAGAAAAACACTTATACAAGATTATGGTAAAGGGGGGTTACGCATGATTTGTGTAAAATCTTTTAAAGAAAGTCTGAAAATCACATGGATACGCAGGATTATAACATTTGTAAATGTTTCTTCATTACGGTGAGTGGGAAGGTGGGCCCGTAAACCGGTTAACCACACCATTTGTTTGGCTTTTGTCAAATTAAATGACCGTCCTAAGTCGGTATCGTAATTGCACTACAATCAAATATTTTTGTAATGTGTTATATGTTCTAGTATATTATTGATATTCATGTATTGTATAGCTCCATGGTGACTTCTGCCACATAACTGAGCCAGCAACTCTTCTGTTTTCTTTCATGGTATAATTTGTTACATGACATACTTCCTTCAAATTTTATTCATCATTTAACTTTTGATAGTTCATACTTAAAGAGTTTAGCTGAAAAGACAACAAATTCTTTTTGGAAAGATGTATTTATATCTTTTTATCACTTTAGACGCATTCTTCGTAAAAGTGAACGTATAGCTTTTCAATCCATTTGGTTTAATGACACAATTAAAATAAATAGAAATATGATTCAATACAAGCAGTGGTTTGAAAAGGGTGTTAGATACATATATGATTTTCTAGATGAGAATGGTAATATTTTACAATATGTTGACTTTTGTGATAAATTTAGATTTAATCCTCCATTTACTTCATACTATGGTGTGGTTCAATGCATTCATATGTTAATTGAAGACATTGATATGACTTCTATACATACCAACATTCCTTTCAGACCAAAATTCATTGATATATTTGTAAAGAACACAAATGGTATAAGGTATATTTATGATACCTTTGTGAAAGAAATATACGAAAAACCAAAAAGTGAAAGAAAATGGAAAAATGAACTTAATGGTCACAGGAAAAGACTTTTTTCTCTCTTTGTTTTGTTGTATGTAGGTCTCAATAATCGAAATCATTTATTTTCACATTCTCATCACATTCGGCTGAATATTTATTGACCTTTTACGATTCAAGCAATTTCATTGGATTAAAGAAAATGACGTCATTTCTGCCAAACTTGAAAGAGAAAGTAATCACTTATATTGTAAATATCACGATCGTAACGCCTATTTAAATTGGAGAAAATGGATTATGACGACATGGAGTATGTTGTGAAGCCATACCAGTTTGAGCCTGACTAGTTTCAAATGTTGGAGGAGCAGGAATACGAGACAGTGATACGGAGGAATCAGCATCTGACAGTTCCGAGACACATACTGACATAGCGATGTTGAAAGCATTGCTTTAGTTTAGATCTAGATGAGTGGTACGTAAGCCAATGTTATAATATCTATCTATCTACGTATACTGCAACACCCTCTTACGAGTATTATGTGCAGATTAGACTTAGACTACTTACAGTTATATTAAGCAATCATACTTGAAAGGGGGGGGGGGCTTAATTCAAGATCCAAATACTGTGCTTTATAAATGATCAAAATTGTAATTTAAACAGTGGAAATTGGAATAACTGCGAAGAGATACTTAGGCTACAATCAATTGAAAAAAGAAAATATTACCTTGAACTTGTCGGTTTACATACAGTTTTACTATTACATATATTCAGTGACATACATACACATGTATATGTATATAGGTCTCTGATGTATTGCAATAAAAGTATATTTGATATATTTGCGTTCATAATAAGTCTTAGACAGGAACGAATATGAGGAATTATTGGGTGCCCTGTTAGCTTATCGTATGTTTGTGCTATATATGCATGTATATAATATATAAAAGCACAAGTAGGAAATATCTTTTCTTTATTTTAGTGTTGTTTCTCGATATATATATATATATATATATATATATATATATATATATATATATATATATATATATATATATATATATATATATATATATATATATATATTTATACGTGTGTGTGTGTGTTAATGCCTGCTATACCATCATGTATAGTAAAAATAAATTTTAAAATATTTTAAGTGTTTGTTTTTTTTTTCATCATCCGATGAGACGGGAAAACGAAAGGGGTCACATTACAGTACCATCTTTAACTGTAAGTCTCAGCTGAATCCTGCATAGCATCTTTAGCAAGAAATGGATTTCGTGCAAAGCAGTCAGGTGTGAAATGATCTAAACATATATGTGAGGACCTTTCTGGTATCTATAGCTTGTCCATCTAGTGCTACTTGCATCTGTACTAATGACGTGAACAAGTACAACAACCCAGTCCATATGAGCCTTTTCTCTTCCCCCTTCCATGTTCTCCGAAATTTCCGAAATTGGAAGACACTAACGTCTGAGTTCGTACTGGTATTGTTACATCCACATACTACACAGTGGACCATGTCCCCACTCAAAGATTTTATTTAATTATTGTTAACACGTGCACAGCGTCTATAGTTTCCTCTACTTTCATTTAAACAATGACAGAAATGACGTCACGCGCCGAATAAATACGGAGATTTACGAATATTACCGAAGAATTCTATAAATAACTTCTCGTTTTTGAAGAAGTACAACGATGTATCGTACATTGGAGTGAGACGGTTCTCTTTTGGTTTAAGAGATGAACAATTTTAGATGCTAAAATTGATTTATAATTTTTACATTTCCTGAGACCTTTAACTTTTACCCTGATAGGAATTGGTGGTATGAACAAAATAATTTAATTAAACTTTTAGGTGATGACATAAGCCTTAGATGGTTTCAATATAGAATTATTCACAGAATTATAGGTACAAATTCTTTACTATATAAGATAAGCATTTTAGATTCAAATTTGTGTACTTTCTGTAATAACCATATTGAAACAATTCTTCATACTTTATGGTCATGCAGTAAAGTATCTGTGATATGGGAAATGTTGTCACTTGGTTGAAAAACAATTTTGATATTGATATTACTTTTAATAAGATTGACATTATCTTTGGTAAAAATGTTAGAAAAAAATCACAAAATTTGATCAACTGTGTAATTAAAAGATATATATATATATATATATATATATATATATATATATATATATATATATATATATATATATATATATATATATATATAAGCACAGATAGAATCAGTGAAACACCTGGGAGTACTATGGACCTTGGATCTCCGAAGAAATACCTGTAGAAAATAAAGACAAATTAGACAAACATATAAAGCACAAAGACACTACAGTTAACAAGGCACCCTATATTTCACTTATATTCGTTCCCCGTCTGGGACTCGAACCCACGACCTATGGTACCGAATCACCTAGCTGTCATGCATCCGACCCTCTAACCGACTGAGCTACCCGAGCTCCACAAAAATGGAGCTTTAATAGCCAATCATTAGCTAATCGCAAGCATGACAACACGGCCGAGGAAAGTGAAGGAATTTACCCGACGTAAACGCAGGCGGATCCCCTGAGAGGATACATCACTGAAAGAGAAATAAACATATAAAGCACAAATAGAATCAGTGAAACACCTGGGAGTACTATGGACCTTGGATCTCCGAAGAAATACCTGTAGAAAATAAAGACAAATTAGACAAACATATAAAGCTTTTTTTTTTGTTTGTTTGATTATTGTTTTACGTCACTCCACGATTATTTCACGTATATGGTGACGGCATCTGCCTGATGCATTGCATACAAATTTAGACCTTTGCAACGGACCCACCCGAAGCAGTGAGGGATCTTTTACGTGCCACGCCTACCGTGACACGGGACCTCGGTTTTTACTGTCTCATCCGAAAGACAGAACACCGGTGTGCCCCGGGCGGGAGTCGAACCCGCGACCTCCCGATCACGAGCCGAGCACCTTATCCACTAGGCCACACCGGCTTAACATATAAAGCACAAAGACACTACAGTTAACAAGGCACCCTATATTTCACTTATATTCGTTCCCCGTCTGGGACTCGAACCCACGACCTATGGTACCGAATCAACTAGCTGTCATGCATCCGACCCTCTAACCGACTGAGCTACCTGAGCTCCACAAAAATGGAGCTTTAATAGCCAATCATTAGCTAATCGCATGCATGACAACACGGCCGAGGAAAGTGAAGGAATTTACCCGACGTAATCGCAGGCGGATCCCCTGAGTGGATACATCACTGAAAGAGAAATAAACATATAAAGCACAAATAGAATCAGTGAAACACCTGGGAGTACTATGGACCTTGGATCTCCGAAGAAATACCCGTAGAAAATTTGTCTTTATGTCTATAAAAAAACTATCCCAGACTTTGAGGGTGCACAAATTTTCATTGAAAATTATTTGAAAATTGATCGATTTATTCATCAAAGAAGTGTGAAAATTGATTATTTTAATAAAAAATGGGAACAATTTATAGGTTTAATCTGATAATACTAAGATTAAGTAAATACTTGTGACTATTATATAAACTTTTTAATGTATTTACAAAAAAATATCACTAAATAATATCATAAATGTATATTATTAATTATAAATATATGACTGAGTTAATACCGCATTGTAACATAGTTATTATTCACTTTATTAGAATGAGTATATGTTTATTTAATACATATATATATAAGTATAATTGTCAGTGTTTTTAGTTGATAATTGTTGATACGAAATGTATGTTGGTTGTACGCTTAAGATTCATGTATGTATTACTTGATTATTATTGAGTGAATGGAGTATGTATGATATTGTTGTCAGTGTTGTAACACTTGTCTTGTCTTATGTTTATATATGTATTGTATGATGTCATTGTAAATATATATAGTAATGAAAAAAGGATGTTGTTGACACTGATACTGATGATGTCGAATATCTAGAAGTAGAGAGGAGATCTGCACACTAACCAGTGATCTCAGTTTGACATGCGACAGACACAGTTTTCTTGATAGAAACTATAGAAGCATAGCTATTAGTAGCTGCTGAACGAGCATTAGAAGTATTGTAAAGATTTCTAACCTCAGAAAGTAGAAAACGAACAAGTACTGAAGGAAAAACCATATCTCATAGTCCATGGAATAAAAGGACAATATCGTGGTGTCATATTCATACAAATGCGAACCTCAATAAAATCGAGATGAGACCAGGTGCCCGGGAGAAGTAAACGTCCCCTGGTTGCATGCAACAACCCTTACAAAAGTCCTGCAACAACCTTTGAAGTCGACGAGGTAAATACTTAAATATACACGAAGGAGACAAGAAAACGAAATGCCTCTCTCAACCTTGATTTAATTTCTGCACAAAAAGGTTCAGAAAAAGCAAAATGGTCGTCATATTCTTCAATACCGGTGTCAACATGACCGCAACGATCACATGTTATACGACCTCTGTAGTTTCGTTGACCATGGCCAAATTTCTGGCAGGTAACACAACGAGGAGGTGACGGATAATACAAATTGAATTTGGCTCTAACTTAGAATAATTTTATGGTTGATGGCACAGTAGATGTGCTAAACGTTAAAAAGAAAATTCGTGTTTTTATTTCCTTTCCGTCATTTTTTACAACAAATCGTTTCACACCTACTACTTTTTGACTTTTCGGTTCATTTAAGACGACGTCGTCTGCCAAAAATGCTAAATTCCTGTCTATCTCTCAAAATACCTTGACTTGTGTTTAAAAATTTATGTAGAACTACCTACACTGTTATGTCACCGATGTCATCACATGTTCGTAAGTAGGCCATTTTCTAGTTACCGTTACAGTTTGGGTTTTACGCAACTTTAACATTCGACCTTGGGCAGCCTTACTTCCGGTTCTCATTGTTGTTGTGTATAAAATCTTGTTTTAATCAATATTGACGTGACGTGACAATGGATTTTGACGGAATGACCTTGTCACAGTTGAAAAAATATCTGCAAGAGAGGGGCGTGACTTGTCATCGTTACAAGAAATATCAGTTGATTAAATTGTGCAAGCTAGCTGAAGAAATGCAGCTTTAAGTTATGCAGAAATCTGAGAAAAGTTTATGAATGACTTGTTCCATGATTTAAAGTTCATATACATTACATACATTACATTATAGCTAGATAGTTTGAAGTGAATGAAATGCAGACCACATGCACTTGTTTAGTGACCACACCCTTTATTTGCTTAGTCATACTCCTAATCCCATAGAAATTCTGAGTATACATTACAAACTGAGTGTGACAATCAGACATGTGCCTTCTTGCTCCTAAATGTATGGTATTGTCATGACTGAGATGTAGACCTATGGCAATATGTGAAAATATTTGAATAAAAACTATGGGATATTTTGACTTGTAAAGTGCATTTAGTTTGACCAATGCTGATTATGAAATGTTCCAACATTTATTGATTCAATATCAAGACGGCAATTTCATGTATCTGTTTTTTTTTCAAAATGGCTTTACTATATGTACCAATACCATGTGCTGGCAGTAATTTTTTAATGCATAAAACTTGACTGCAGTTTCAAATAGGATTCAATCCTTGTCTCTTATCTTATTTGGTTGATACATGTATACAGAAGCAGTCACCATATGCCTGAAATAATCGTGGAGTGACGTAAAATAATAATCAATCAATCAATGTATAC
This sequence comes from Pteria penguin, assembly GCA_035048485.1. NCBI lineage: Eukaryota > Metazoa > Mollusca > Bivalvia > Pterioida > Pteriidae > Pteria > Pteria penguin. The sequence goes on along the minus strand of CM068583.1, from coordinate 17,147,807 downwards.
AGAAATAGGTAGTAATGTCCCTGCAATATGACTAGTCAGGGATTCCAACTCATTCTTGCAATGAAAAACTACTTGTGATAGTTGCCTATTCTTTTTTTATAACTATTTAATAGAGGTTACTGATGAAGGTGCTATTTCAAGTGAGAGGAAGAGAAAAGTATAAGTAGATACTGAAAGTGGGGAAAAGGAGATCCTTGTAGAGAATGTCTCCAAAGTTCAAGGCTGGTCGAAGAACTTGGCATCCCTACCAGACCTGGAGTCTGCAAATATAATGGTTTATTTGTACAAAAGGAATGTGGATGGGGTGATAAGTGCTTAAAATGCTACAAAAATGATAATGATTACAAACTCTCAGTGGCAAATCACATAAGCAATGTTGAGATCTGCAGAACTATTTGAGAGCTTCCTGTATCCTAGAGACTAGGCAAATTGAGCAGCCATATCAAACTTGGGTACTGTTGCAATTATCTAGCAGGATTCAATCCAGTGGTTGCACTTGTGTAGCGTAAGTTCATGTATATGTACAAATAACACTGTAAATGTATAATGAGTATGAGTACTATAAACACCATGATATTGATGCAACATAAACTATAGAGCAAAACATATGAACTATATTTTGTACTGCATACTCATATTCTGATAATCATAATTCTAATAATGATATCAGTTTTTGTTACAGATCCCATTTTCACATTCAGTTCTTCATTGTTTTTGTGGCAAGTGTGAGAAGTACATATGATGGCTTGGAATATAGCAGGTCTTACTTGCACTTGACACAATGGCTGCATTTTCAATCTAATGAATGCTGGGGACACAGAAAAGATCCTGTATATATATGGTAGGTGATGCACAGCTAGTTATTGTAAACTGTTACTTTTTAGTTTTCATCTTATCAACTTCAAGTTATGTACATTTTAAATTCTCAATTTAAATATGGTTGGATCATTCAGCGAAAAAAAAACCCCGCCAAAGTATACTGTAATGATTAATACTTTTAATTATAATTAATAACAATTACTAACTGACTAAATAAAATCAATGTAATTACATTAGTTCATACCTGACTCATTGAACATACATATATCATAAATTTAGTAAAATATGCTTCACAAATGATATATTTGTTTATACTTTCATGAGTCAATAAAACTAAAGTATTATACAGTTATTCCCTAAAATATATAAAAGAATGTTTCTTAGAGAATATGCCAAATAGGGCAATGATCGATGGAACTCCCACATATGTTTTAAACTTTTCATCACTCTCTGTTATCTTATCAACATAAAGTCTCGTAATAATTTATTTGGATTTCCAATAAGCTCCTGTTGCACGTTATATTTTCTCATATCCTCAGAGGTGATATCTGTCTGTGTTTCCATACTCCTGGTATATGGTACTTTGTCACTAGATTCCACATGATAATAGGAATGGTCAACTCCAAAGGATACTGAATTAAGCAATGAAAAAACAAAAAATGTAAGTCAAATTAATAATAATAAAAACTTTAATTAAAAGCAAAGAGGCTGACGTATGTAATGTTGTGACCAATGTAAATAATATAAATAAACTATGCCTCTTCTTGTTCTAGCTAGTATGGTAATACTTAAGGTTCATTGAAACACCATATGAAAAATTACCTGAATTTGAACTAAACAATAGAAGTAAATTATTTTTGTATATAGTCTTCCTTAACATTCAGTTAGTTGATTTATGAAGAAGAAATTCAATTTCACCGTCTAAATTTTGAAAAAGAACGGGCTTTCCATACATACCACCCTATATTGACTCTTACATTCCTAATCATCAATTCATTTAAAAGACAGTTCACATTAAAAGAGAAAAGTAGAGTTTATCTTGAAACAAAATTCATTTTTAATTCAAAGATATGTATATCATTCATAAGAAATAAGATATATATCACAGATGTTATTGATTTGGAAAATATGACTGATGATATATGGACTAGGGGCATAATATGGGATTCAAAATAACACTTGGGGGTATAAAAAAGAAATTGCATTTTTGAAACATGAAAAGTTTTTATATCATTTTTTATTACTTATTATTATCTTTATCACATGTAAAAAAGAGGAACGTACACCGTTAGATCACAAACTTATTACAAAACATTGACTACCCCTGATCTTCTTCTCCTACAATAACCTTGTAAATACAAAAAAATTAAGATTTGTAAAACATAGATAATGTATAGATGCACAGTATTATAGATTATACTGTCTGCACATTGTTGTAAGAAACAATTTTACACAAAATAAAGCAATTTTAATAAGTATTTCATTATGAAAATAACAATTCAAAGGATTCTGATGTCTCAAGTTTTCATTTAATGTTGACATCAAGATTTACTTGGCTAGCTGAATATAAAAATAAAAAAAAATATCTGTATGCATGTTGCTGGTTTCTACTCTACTAATGATGTATCTAGACTATTATTATTATTATTATTATTATTATTATTATGTTGTTTAACGTCGCACCGGGAATATTACACCCATATAGCGACGATTACAATTCTCTTATTAACATTATATAAATACAAATAACTTAAAATATTTGAAAAAAGACCAGCTTTTAATGTATATAATATATACGAATAAAAATGATACTAAAATCATTTTACAAATTCATATTACACATCGATATATATATACTATATTTTATTATACAGATTTACTTCTTTTAAAAATTCTATTATGTTCGTTATATTAACCCTCTCAAATAGCTCTTTCATATTATCTGCAGAAAAATAATTAATTCTAATATGTGCAGTATCTGCACAATCAAGTAAAATGTGTTTTACACTAAGTAAACAACCGCAAGGGATACACTCTGGAGGAGGTTCTTCCTTTAACAGGTAAGAGTGCGTGATCCAATAGTATCCAATGCGGAGTCCTCGTGAAGCTTATTATTTTCATGATCCCAGGCTTCCTGAGATAAAGTATCGATATAATTTGATATAGAAATCTTAAAATCAGTATAAGGTATTTTTCCTACAACATTTGAATTATTTAAACCATCCTTCGCTGCTTTGTCAGCTTTATCATTACCTACAGGCCCGTATGGCCAGGCACCCAACAAAATACAATGTCAAATTTCTTGGAGATAAGAAAATCTGTCTTCTCCAGTATCCTCAATATATACGGATTGTTAACATTATGATGTTTTATAGCTTGGAGACACGATAAAGAATCTGAGAATATTATACTTTTAGAAATTTTATACTGTTCAACATGAACAAGTGATAGAAGTATAGCTTTTGATTCTGCTGTAAATATAGAAGCATTATTTGGTAAACGAATTGATAAAGATGTGTCTTTATCAGTTACTACAGCAGCGGCGACTCTATCATCGACCTTAGAACCATCCGTAAAATATAGTTTATGATTTGAATATGAAGACTTGATTTCTGAAAGGAGTTGTTGATATTTAATGGAATTAGTATTTATTTTTTTTTTGTGATCTGATAATGTGAGTATAACTGTAGGTTTTCTCATCAGCCATGGCGGTGAAGAAGGTATTTAATAATTTGTTATATCAGATAATGTTATGCCAGCCTGTACAATGTGGGGTCTAATGCGTAAACCTATATTTTTAATACAATTTTGTTTTATTTTTAGAAAATTTAAAACCGTTCTTTACAGACCATTTAGATATATTATTTAAGCAAAGCTGCAGTTTTCGCTTTATCAGATTCATATTTTTTCCACAACAACAAATAAGAAAGTCATCAATATATAATGATCCGTCAATGTCATTTTTCAAAACTTCTGCCAAGCTATTAATTTTAATACTGAAAAGGGTAACACAGAGAATACTTCCTTGCGGAACACCCATTTCCTGCTCGAATGTATCTGAAGTATGTGTCTCTAGACGAACATTAAAATGTCTCTTTTTAAGAAAATTCGAAATAAAAATTGGCAAATTGCCACGTAAACCAATGGTATATAAATCTTTTAAAATGCCATACTTCCAAGTGGTATCGTATGCCTTTTCCAGATCAAAGAATATAGAAACAACATGTTCTTTATTAATAAATGCATCCCGAATATATGTTTCTAAACGAACAAGATGATCAGCTGTACTCCTTTGTTTCCTAAAACCGCACTGAATAGGAGTGATAAGATTATCATGCTCTAGGAACCCAATAAGTCTCTCATTTATCATTCTTTCTAATGTTTTACAAACACAGCTAGTACGTGATATAGGGCGATAATTAATTGGATCAGTGTTATCTTTTCCTGGTTTTGGAATAGGAATTATTATAGAATCTTTCAGGAATCTGGAAAATCTCCAGAACTCCAAATACGATTAAAAATATCGAGTAAAACGTTTAAAGACTGAATGAGAAGATGCTTTATAATCTAATAGTGAATATCGTCTGGACCTACAGCAGTGTCATTTGATTTTTCCAAGGATGTAATCAATTCATCAATGGAAAATTTCTGGTTATAGTCTTCGTTGTTAGAAGATTTAAAATTAAGTTGTACTTTTCGCTTTTCTGTTTTATACGTTTAAATTTTGGAAGGCAGTTATCTGATGAGGAGTTTTTAGAAAAAGTGCGACCTAAACAGTTAGCTATGTCATTTTTAGATGTTAAAACATGAGAATTATATTGCACATGTTTAACATTATTGGAAGTATCTTTTCCTTTTATCTTCTTTATCATTTTCCATACTTTATTAGTAGGAGTTCGTGTATTTATTTTAGAGACATATTTTCTCTATGACAATCGTTTACAATAGTTAATAGTACGCTTCGCAATAGCTCTTGTTTTGCGTACATTATTTAGATTTGTATTCAAGGGATGTCTTTTATATAGTTTTTCAGCCCTTTTACGTTCTTTGATGACATTTTTACAATCATTATCAAACCATGGGTTATGTTTGTGTTTTGGAACTGCAGAGGTTTTTGGAATATTCTGTTCACAAATTTCAACCAGAGTATGTGTAAAAGTAAGTATAGGATCAGCTTCCTCTGAAAAGTTCACTGAATTTAGATTTGTAAGACAGTCCGATTGAAATTGGTTCCAGTCTGCTTTGTTAAGCTTCCATTGTGGAATATAATTATCATTAGAAGATATGATACTCTTTAATACAAGTGGAAAGTGGTCACTTCCACATAGATCATCGTGTACTGACCAAACAAAATCTGTTAAAAGGGAAGGATCACTTATTGTAAGATCTATTGAAGAATACGTTCCATGTCCTGGATGTAAATATGTATTAGACCCATCATTAAAGATACATAAATTGTGTTTTGATATAAAGTCTTCAATTTTTTTACCTTTAGTATCTGTATGGTCACTACCCCAAATTTGATTGTGAGCATTAAAGTCTCCTAATAAAATGAAAGGTTTTGGTAACTGATCAATAAGATTATCTAGCTCTGCAGAATTGAAGTTAACACTTGGAGGAATGTATATAGAACAAAACGTGATAGTTTTCTGTAACGTGATACGGACAGCAACAGCTTGAAAATTGGTATTTAGTCGCAAAGAACTGTGTAAAATGGAATTTCGAACTAGAATAGATGAACCACCTTTGGCTCTGTCATCTGAACTATAAATATCATATTTTGTTAAATTCTTCAATTTGAGGGTATCGGTATCTTTTAGATGTGTCTCCTGAAGACAAAATACTGCTGGCGAATATTGCTGATCAAGAAGATGTATTTCATTTATATTTGCTTTTAAACCTCTACAGTTCCACTGGATTATAGAATCAAAACGATTCATTGCCTGGGGATACACTGCGATTCCTAGAACGAGATAAAGAGTTTTTAGCAAGGGTATTTGGATTATATGAAATATCTGTATCTATCGGCAGTGTATTTGAATCCTCCATTTCTACCTCAAGTGCATCAAATTTGTTGCTGACAACCACTGCAGAACTTGTGCTGGGGATACGTTTGAAAGACTTCGTTTTACTCTGTGGTTTATTCTGTTTGTTATTTTGTTTAACCGGAGATAATTTTGTATTTACAACTGGTGTTGTCTGTGATGAAGATGATGACTTTGACAACGATGACGGCTTAGAAGATGATCGTGACGTCTCAGAGAAACCAGATGCATTATCAAGATCTTTTTGCAATCCTGTAATTTCGGTTTGACAAGCTACAGATACAGTTTCCTTGGAACTAAGAACATTAGCCTAACTCTGTGATGCGCAAGAACGCAGTTGTTGGCTATTATAAATATTTCTGGCCTCAGGATAGGGAATACGTTTGTCTACTTATATTTTAATGATTTCAACTTCTTTCCTGTATGCTGGACAATCTTTTGAGGTAGATTTATGATTACCTTTGCAGTTAATACACTGCATAATAGAAGAATCACATGGTTCATCAAAGTTATCATCTTCGTATGAAGGTCCAGTGTGACCACATCGGTCGCATGTCTGATGGTTTTTACAGTGTCCTCTTGTGTGTCCAAACTTAAGACAACAAAAACAACGCAGAGGAGGATAATACTGCTCTACGTTGGCCAAAACGTAACGTAAGAAAAGTATGAGATTTAATCTCCTTACCATCACGCTTAATGATAAAGCGTTTTACACTTATAACTTTTTGATTCTTGAGGCCATCAAGAATTACATCATCAGCCAACAAATGTAAATTTCGGTCCTTGTCCCTGAGTATACCTCTACTAGTATTGAGAATGGAATGCGGTAATACTTTAAAGGGTATTTCACCGATACGGTCACACGTTTGCAAGTTCAAGGATTGTTGTTTTGATGCACATTCGACTACGAGATTGCCGTTACGTTGTTTAGTGACGTTTTTAACAGTTCCAGCAATAGACTGTATAGTCTTATCCACTAAGAATGGAGAAGCTTTCGATAAAGCCTAGTCCTCAGCAGATATAACTAAATACCTTGACCAGTCGTCATCTTGTTGTTGAGCGTTCTCTATTGTGTCAGCTAAACGCTTACGTTTGGTAATTGTTTGGTGTGGTGTTTGTGTAGAATCTATGAGAAAAGTTGTGATTCATTCCCACAGCCACCCACCCTCCAAAAGAGTGTCAACAAGGACCAGGCAATACACTGTGGATCTCAATGCACTCAATGGACAGCAATGCACTGGAATGACTGCGAGAGGATACTCGGAATATAAAGCAAAGAAACACATTAGGCTGAATATAATGTATTCTCGTGTACCAAACGAGTCCTTATCATGCGAATACTCTCCATTCATACCCGATTGACCCATAAGCCACCGCCTTCTCGCATTCAATATGTACATATCTATAACTAAGTAATGTAAATAAGGTAACGTATTACAAATATAGAGAGAGATAGAAATCTCTAGTGAATGAATACTTCTACATGAATTACGAGGGCTCGGCATGACAAAGCCGATTGATCGAGATCGGGCCCATCCGACCGCCCGTCTAGCAGAAGTAAGGGCCAAAGTAGAGTGTTGAGAATTAGCATATCGCAACATGCCAACCCCTTCAGCCACCAGGATTCCGTCCTCCCACGACACGGGTCGCATCTTACGGCAACGAAGACGCCTCATTCGGTCTTCACCCGCGGCCAGCAAGAGGGTGTTTGGGAATCACATACGAGAATTCCCCGGGTTCCTCATTTAGTCGCCTCATACGACACACAAGAGGATACGGAGGTCCTATTCTTATCACCCCGGGGACCCCACGGGGGTGTATCTAGACTAAAAGTACTTAATATGTATGGCCAAGATCACTACAAAATTTTGATACAACCATCCAACACCCCCCCCCCCTCCCATTTTCCTCAACCACCACCACAAGGTATACGTAAAGTTTGCACTGGGCATATTTTACCAGCTGATGTATATGAAGATTTCACTTACAGATTTTGTTTTGTTTTTGTATTTTTGATTGTTTACAGTTGATAAAGACAAAATGACTGAAAATTTGTGGACACTGTCACTGGATGTTTCTTGTTACTTAATTTAATTACAGTCAAGAAAATTTACCATAATAGAGAAAACATTCTGTACCCATCCACCAATAAGGTATTTGAACCCACCGCTTTCAAATGCTCAGATGATCCATAACAAATAATTTAATTCCACCGCGCCGTCAAATTATATGCTACTTTCTGTTTATTGTAAAATGCATTTACTATTTTCTTTTCATTGTTTACGTTGGGAAAATCCAGAATCTGAAACGGGTCGGAACGGGTCGCAGTTAGAGATCTATGTAGGATCTACAGTTACAGCTATATTTTTATTATTTGGATAACTCTTTTTCATATAATTAAGTCTATTTGACGGACTTTTTTTGCAAATCTCCCTTTTAATCTGTGCATTGGTTTCTTTTTCTGCTTTTCAATCTAAGTCAATATCATGTTTGAAAATGAAACGTTTATGTGATCTGTAAACAAAAAATAACTCTATTTGGGTATAAGAAAAGTAATTTTCTTTTATTGTTGTTTCAATGAACCTTAAGCTCAGTTGGTAGAGCGTCTGCATATAAATTCAAGGGTTGCGAATTTTTTGTCTCATTTGATCCCTTCCGGATTACAAAATGTATAAATAATGGCTTCATGATAAGATAATTGTTACTTTATCTTTCATAAAATATCTACTGTGGATTAATCTCAAATTAGAGAAGTGTTAAAGAGAATGCAGACATATCAATGAAAATTATTTCATTGGACCAGATTTGATACAGTTTTTTAATCAAAATTATTGTAGCTAACCATGTAATTGTTGCTATTTCACCATTCTAACGCTTGAAGTTTTTACTACAATTCTTCTTCAACATCACTTATCCCAGCATTTTCATCTGTGGTAATGTCAGCCTAAAAAATTGAAATTTTATAAAAAGTTATCAATATCTTGAAGGATAAATAATTCTTATTCAAGATAATGCAATATATCTTTCACCTTACCTTCAACCTTATATATGTAATATCATAATATTATAGTAATATAGGATGATTGTTCAAATGTAACGTTTAAAGCGTCAATCAAATATTTATTCATGTAATTGAATATGCCACATTTAACATAATTTAGACAACGTCCACATGTGGGTCTAGAAGTCGTTAAAAAAGAGGTTGCAGTTTCCCATGACTAATGTTTTGTACCATTCAGTTTGGAAAAGGGGATTGCAACCATAAAAATGGTCAAATATGACCTATCTTTGGGTTAGAACTTCCAACGAATGGGGGTTGCAACCCCCCTCTAAATCTGTTAATGATTTCATTACTTGATCAGAATAGCTTTCCCTAATTCACAAGTCACAGGAGGTCCATGGGCATGACATTTAGAGACATTGATGATATGGTGGAGATGATGCAAGCATTGATGACCCTAGCTGTGTACAATGACAGTGTACATAAATGTAATATAGTTCTATGGTACTATGTAACAAGGTTACCAAGTTGGTTATATGTAAAACATGTCAACTGTTAAAAAATTAAATACAAGTAGTTCTGAATACAGAACTGTATAATAAAGTAGTATACATTATCATCATAAAGGTTTTAATTATTCAATCTTGAATTAAAACAATGCCTTACAAAGATCTTAAATGTAAAATAGTCTCATCAAAGGAATGTGATGATAGTCATGCTGTTCCGATTCATCTTTGACTTCAGTAATCATGGTAGTACAACAAGAGTTTACACATCTGACTTCTGCTCTCTTCGCAGATGTTTCTCTAGATTTAGCGGGTTCTTTAAAAGTATTGTACACAAACGATGTGGGGTAAGGATTTTGCTCAGTGGAAGACCCATCAACAAAATTTTAGGAGCAAACTCTGTGGTAGTATGCAGGTTCGTATTTTTTCTACGAAGGACGTCCAACCATATTTTTCTTTGACGCTTTTATTTGATAGGGAAAGGAAAAAACTTCACATTTTGCATATCTTTCTCGCTTCCTCCAATCTGAGTGACAGCTCTCAGCGGCACAGTGGAACCCTATTACTCATAAAGTTATGGTTAAATATTGATCGTTTGCTTTATTTCCTGGTTGCTATGAAAACCGGAAGTCTATATGCACAAGATTTCTACGTACGCTCATTACAACAATGACTAAATGACGAGTTTATAACGGAGAAAATTTGTAACTCGAAAATGGCCTATTGAGGCCTTTTTTTTCGCATATCTAACAAGAAGGTTGACACTGCAAACAGGATGCCTGATTTGGTCTATAACCGCGACCAGCAAGAGGGTGCTTGGGAATCTTTTATAAGAATTCCCCGGGTGCCTCATTTAGTCGCCTCATACGACACGCAAGAGGTACGGAGGTCCTTTTCTTATCAGCCCGGAGACCCCATTGGGGTATAAAAAATGGGAATTCTATCTATTGATCTGTGGTTAACTGCACAAACCTGATGATGGAACAGGATATAAATTACGTTAAATGATTATACTAGATGTACTATGACTTGACTACTATGATTGCTTGGTACATGTATCAGGCAGTGAATTGCTTAACATAATAATAATAATAATAATAATATAAATAAATAATAATAATAAAATTACACATGTATCAATGACTGTTGACAACAGACTTTGTCGGTGCATGGTGGGTATTATCCGATGGATAATGCGATTTCACGGCAACATGCAGATGAAACCATAAGTATGATTTTTTAATTAAGAATTGTAAAATAAGTGTACTTTAGCAGAAAAACCTGTACTACTTGAGCAGTAATTCACTGTTTTCCCTTATGCCATTACAAACTGAACAAAAATATGTAATCAAAAATGTTGTAGCAGTAGACACATGCTGAACTCGCTGGAATCACTTTGGAGTAAGATGTTCATCCAGTTTATTTTATTTTCATTAGAGACATGTTGAGGGCTTAAAGGAAATGCAATAGTCCATGCGCAATAGTCCATCATCTCCCACAGCCAGAGGGGTCAAAGCTTCTTCATCCAAGAGTGGGACACCGTCAGCATCGAAGGTATCGATGTGCCATTGTCAACTACCGAATCAGCAGTACCAACCCCTTGTGCATCCGTTTCAGTCGAGTCAGTCAAGATACATGTGCTATAATGGGGTCAAATAAATTGTGTGTTGGGTATTTTTAAAATAAAATCAAATCAAAAGAGAAAAAAGATTACAAGTTTATCAATGGACAGATGCTTTTTTGTACTTTTTGTCTCTATCTACATCAAAAGGTTCCTAATCACATAAAAGGATTATTAAAATATTTCAGTACAATTTGCACAGGGGCATCTCGCATTTCACCTTTAGGACAGAGAGACTACGACTTGCAATTAGGATTGCGTTCTGCGTTTTTCCTTCTGTGACTTAGTAACATTTAAATCACTTACGTCAAACGTGTTTTTTCTCTACTGTTTTTGTAACTACCTCAATCTTATCAATGCGAAGTTCGTTTTGGGTTACTTTTATGGTATATTCGTCATCTGTTGATTGAAATATATCCGCATGATATAAAATACCAATATGACTCTTTTATTTAACCATATATCTTCATCGCATGGAACACATGGGAATTCTGCCATTTTCAAACTTAGCACAAGTGTCAACAACCATAATATTACGCGGTAATGACCCAGATGTACCGCTTATGGCTTGCACCACTGCAGTAAATTCTTGACACAACCGATCACAACCTTCATCGAATGAGCAGGAATTTTTACGTCATCTCTCCCTGCAATTTTTACAAAACTAATCTTTTGACGTTTATCTGCTACATCAAGTACGTTTTTAATACCTTGTCATATATTCGCATCGGATGTGTTATTTGAATTCGTTTTTAAATGATCTTGTACCAAATTTAACACGTTACAACCCAAAATTCCGTTAAGAGAGCTTGGTTGTGATACATTTGTTGACACCAGAAATCAGACGTTCATGGAACGGCAACCGCATATTTCAATATCGGTTTCTAAATATCCGAGATATGGAATTTGTAAATTGTTTGCGGCGACTAATTAAAAAACATTCCGAGTATCGCTTACTTCTACACCCGACAAATGTGCTCGGTAAAACGATTCTGAGATCGTCTAAACTTCGGATCCGGTATCTAATAAACAACAACAATCTTGATTTTTTAGTCTTATCGTTGTTGTTAGACCAGATGCGCGATTAGTTTGTTCACTAATTATGTTGGTTGAGTCGGTACAACAACTTCCCTCATCAGATCGACTCGTCACTGTGAGGGTTTTTCTTTTGGGTTAGCAGAAAAGTTTATTGCTATAGGAACCTCAATTAACTTTCTTTCGTGGCCCTCTGTATTACAATGATTACAGACAACTTTATCACTCTGATTCTGTTTTGGTCATAGCCACGTTCTCGTCCTATACGTCTAAATGTGTTTCGATTATGTGATTTTTGTTTTTCGTTTTGTCAGCTCTGTAAGCGCATCTATTTGTTTTTGTTGTTTTTCAAGAATTTCTTGTTGTTTTTTCATATGGTCAAGTAACTCATTGTTTTGAATTGCCGTTTAATGTACCGTGTGAGTGGTTTCAAGTTTAGTAGGTCTATCGTCAATCCACTGTAAAATACGACCTCTGAATCCTATAAAGGGAAGTGACGAATTGTCTATTAAGAATTTTCGAAGCTCACGTTTAGTTTGTTGATCATGTACCCCGTTAATAAAACGCTGAGTAAGTTATTTTCCAAAGACTGTTTATCCTCCTTCTTACAAATCGTATCTAGCAGTGTCATTAGCGTGAGTGGTATTCGTCTAGACTTTTCTTTTCGCCTTGAACTCGTTCATAAACTTTCTGCTTGAGTTGAGCCAATGTTTCAAAAGAGTTATAAGTTGTTTCTAATATTGATAAAATATCTTCCGCGGTCTTTTTGCATTTTTTTCGGACGTAATCTAACTTCTTGTTTTGCGCTACCAGTAATATGATCTAATACATAATCAATTTTTGCTTCATTAGAGGAAATAGTACTCAGGTGGTCACGCATATCGGATACCCATTCAGTCACCTTAGGATCATTTTCTTTTATCGGTCTCCCGGCGAATTTAGAAATTTTACGATCTGATCGAATGTACATCGGTTGAGGTTGTTTTGATTGCGTTTGTTGCTTTTTTAACGTACCGAGTTTAGCAACCATGGTTTCCAAAGCTCCTTACTTACATTGCCCAAATCATTAAAGCCATGACACAGCTTCAATATCCAACAAGCAGACTCTGAATGTTGCGTTAATGCGGAAATTGGAATGAATGAAAGTGTTGATAGCTCCCTGTAAGGTATTAATAGTTGAAGTGGCCCAGTATTGTAAGATGAAATCTCATCGGTTTCCAACAATTTACTGCAAATCGAAAAGTAATTCATTAAAATATTAAATTGTAATGATGTCAGATAACAGGTGTACTTGTATACAGATACACTGTAGTTATAACAGACTGTGCCTGTACATGAAATCTAACGAATGCAACTGCACCTAACAAATAAGATATATCTGTACGACTTCAAATCATCTGCGCCGATTTTCTCATAAGCGTTGGCTTCATAGCAAACAATATGTTAACTGGAAAAGTATATCATCGAATTACTGAAGGACCTGGAGACAACGGTACCCCAAGTAAATTGTTTTGCAAAATTCCGCCAAATGGATTTCAGGACACCAACTCTAAAGCGAACAAATTTTGCACTTCAGTATTATTACATTTCATATAGGTACGAACATGGATACAAAAGCCAAAATCATTAGCGCTTCCATGGCTAGTAACAATGGCTAAGGAGTAAGGATAGCTAAGTAACTAATGATTATCTCCCTCATGGCTAAGTAACTAATGATTATCTCCCTCATGTATAGTTCTCTCCTTAGATTGATTCTTTGGTTCTTATTTTTATCTTAACTCTGTCTTCGAATATTTACATCTTCTTAGAACTCCAATAATTCGGCCATGCGGATAACTAAAGAGACATAAGTTTCCGAAATGTGCATCTGGTACGTATTTATTTTGTAATATTTATATTAAAACCCCTGAATAACACACATTTATATTAACTAACAATCTCACTCAAGTGAAATGGGAGTTGCCCAGTTTTGTAAGACGAACTGCTATCAGTTTTTCAACAATTTACTGTTGTAAAAAACACATCTAGATATTTAATTGAGCCTCTTTCGTGCATTAGAGGTAAATGTGGCATGTGAATTATTTATTCGAATTATATTATTGTCAGTCGCCGTGCTGTTGTAAACAAGTATACAAGTTTGACGCAAATCTAAAATAGTATCTTTCATGTAACGTTGCAATTCTAACAATGTAATACCTGGGACACCAATGTTATTACCACTAAAATGCAATATGAGAACGTCTGGTGGAGGAGGCAATGGACACATCTGATTAATCGTAGGTAGTGCACGTTCCCGTCATACCACTGATACCCTTCCAAGTAATATTATAACATGAAACAATCCCAATGTTGTTGTCCAGTCCAGCTGACATTACATATTTTCCCTCCTTTTCCACAATAGGTGGTCCTACAATCCAAATGTTACCTGCAAAACTTTGCATCTATTAGTGAAGATGCATTTACTTTGAAATGGGATGAATTTGATTAAGGCAGTTGTCCGATGATATGAGTTAGATACCAGCCACCATGGGATTTAATGTCATTCTTTGAAATGGAAATGGGGCAGAAGTCACTATGGAGATGTACAAGAAAATTCAGTAACAAGTAATGCAATACATGCAATGACATTACAAAAAAATACCCCTGATTGTACGGCAGATGCGAAGCCGACTTAGGAAGGCCAATTAAGTAACAAACGGCACTCAATTAGTGTTGTTAATCACTTAACGGCCCAACAACCTGTGGGATACATGTATGTTACAGTCCCAATACGGAAGGAATGCGATTTGAAATTTGGAGTGTCGACTCCCAAAAATTGTACTGACTTATGTAGCATGGTTGAAAATTGATATGTGGTAATGCGCTTTCCATATTCATGACAGTGTTTAGGACATTGGTTTGTGTTCCTTCTGACTAGATATAAGGACATTGCGTCAAAGAACATTTCAGAATCCAATGAACGAGAATTTCAAGACCCTTTACAAATTCGGACTATTTTTGAGCATCTGATACTTACTAAGGTCATGTTAGGATCCATTGAAAGATATGTGAATTGTAGCATTTTTTCATAGCTATTTAGCATTTAGTAATAATGCGAAATATGCCAGTGAAAATAGAGCAGTGAAAAAGAATTTCTCGCACAGGGAAAACGTGGTCTATTCATTGCTTATTCCATTGAAGTAACATTCTGCAGTAGCATGTGACAATTTCCTGGATTATAAATATATTTCATAATTTCTGACATGATCAACAATGGATGGTCAGCACTGAGTACTATCAAATTGTAGTCTTAAATGTTCAAAAGCTTGAAGGCCCGTTTTGTAGGTGTCTTAGGTGTTAACTGATAAACCGGCATTAATCACTCTGGATGCCTCATCCACTTAAGGTTCCAAAAACTCTGTAGGTACTTGGCAGGGATAAAAGTTGGTACTAATCTGAGGAATCGGCACAAGATGCCTTATCATTGCCATTACGCTTATGTTCTTTGACATTTTCCGGTTTTCTATGTGAACCAATGTTAAACTGTCAACGTACAATAACTGTTTTGATTGAAGCTTAGTTGCAAAAAAAAAATAAAAAAATAAAACAACCTCTAGAAAGGACACTACGTCTCAATCCAAGAAATGTATGTCCATAAATTACCAAAACTCACTCCACCCCATGGCCCCCAGAACTATCAGAGACGTTCCAATTTTCATTATCTTCTAGTTGAAGGAAAGGGGGTTGCATGTTTGAAGGAGAGTGTGCCACATTTTAAGTAATGTTTGATTTCCTTTCAAAGCCGTAACTTCGGTAATATTTACTTAAATTAACAATTGCTCCATAAATACGTCGGCAGAAAGCTCTAACACATGGCAAAGCTTTAACAATTAACGCTAAAGACCCAAAGAGTGACTGTAATTCTTTCAAAGTTGCGTTCTTCTCACTTAAAATTTGTTTAATTACACTGCACTTTGTAAGATTTCAGGTCTTCAGACACAAGAAAAAAATGTGTGTGGTTATATTTTTCAATGTATAATAGGACGGTAACTGGTGTCACATGATTATGACACTAACAAAAATGTACCTTAGTGGACATTCCCAAACCCCTGAAATTCAAAGTTGAGACCAGGTGCCGGGGAGGAGTGAGTGTCTCCTGTTTGGCTAGCCACATCAGCCGGGAATCTCCTTACAAATTTTTCATATTTAATAACTCTACGTAACGAATAGAAAATCATAGGTGAATTCAATTATCGACATAAACATAAAAAAGAGAAATATCAGCTATAAAAACCAATATTGGTAATGAAACTAGTACGGAAATCAAAAGTAAAAGTCAAGGTGATGTGCAGAAAGAGGTACGGGAGATCGAAGACTAAAAGCAACGAGTTCTGCACCTCATATGTTTCAACTTGGAAGAATATCAGAACAATGAACATGAAATAAGGAAGGGATATGATAAAAACAACCTTCTTGAACAATGTAATAAACTCGGTGTTGAAAACCCTCAAGTAAAGTCATGTTTTCCACTAGGGAACAAGATACAAGACATAAAAAGACTTCTCAGAATTGTGATGAGTAACAAGAGACAAGGAAAAGAACTTTTAGACCCAAATTAAATTTGTTTCCAAAATTAAAAATATTCATTTGGCAGAACTCAATAGATGTATAATCACCATGGACCTTACATCACGTCAAAGAGAAATGAATAAAGAGAAAAGCTCAGTCAAAACGAAAGTAGACAAGCACGACGTAGCCATATATTCCATTCATAGAATACTTAATGGATAAATTTTTATATCAGGTAAATTATTTACATCGAAAGCTCAAAACATGAAATTTGTTGACACGGAATGACAACGAACCTCAACGTAAAACTGAAAACGCAGAAGTATAACAATATATATAGAACACATATACCTATTAATTTAGTGCACCATATGCGCATTTCGACAACTTATGTCTCTTCAGTGATACTCGTGGCCAAATAATTGGAATTCTCAAAATATATAAATATTTGAAGAGCAGTGTTGAAACCAAAATGACCGAAAAATGAACAAAAGTTCTAAGGACAGAGCTATGCATGAGGGAGATACTCCTTAGTTTCAGAGTGATTTATTTAATTTGATGACTGAAAATTTGAAGTATATTTCATGTCAGTACAAAAACACTGAAAACTAGACTTGTGATGCCCTCGGGGACTATCAGTCCATCAGCAATGACACTGGCCTAGGTGTTATAATAAATATGGAACATATATACCTATAAATTTAGTGCACCATATGCGCATTTCGACAACTGAAAGTAAAAATCACATTTTCACTTGAAAATCATTTGCATTAAAAAATCAATCAATCATAAAAATTGGCTAGATAAGCGTATATTTATCCCTTTGCGCCTCGTTTAGACTTGCGTTTTGCCCGTCCGACGAATACAAAATGTTATCAAAACGAGGCTAAAATAAAGACATGCAACTCTAGAAACAAACAATCTATAGCCTATCACATCATTGCTCCTCAAGTTAGAATTACTTATTTTCAGATATATAGACAATATTTAAATAAAACTATGACCTACATCGTCATCCCGACTCAAACAGGCTTGTGGATAGGACGTTCAGGACTTCTTAATTTGTTATCCCTCTTCCCATGTTTGTCCAAAAGTTGACTTCCGATGTCAAGTCGAAAAGTTCTAACTAATCCATCCTCGTCAACATTTGTATCCATAATACGACCGAGGCTCCACTGATATCGTACCACCTTGTCGTCTTTGACGGGTACAGTATCTGCAACGGAGAAGTTGCGCTTGATAGCTGACTACTTTTGTTGTGCTTGAAGAGTCTTAAAGTATTTTTCCTCCAAGTGTTCCAAAATTTGTTGGCAAAGTACTGAAATCGGCGCCACCTGCTTCTGGAGTATAATATAAAGATGATGGATAAATTCAAACCATAAGTCCGAAAATCATAAAACCAGAGGATATACAAAATCTGTGAAAATAAAAACCAGAAAACCAAGTAGAAAATAACGAAAAATGTCTACTTGAAGAGCATATGCGAACCCCTATGACGGAGTGAAATCAGGTGCCCGGGGAAAGTGAGCATATCTTGGTTCCTCGAAGTGTTCCACAAAATCTGTATCGATGCTACTCACAAAAATATTATCAGAAATTACATCTGGCCTTCATAGATATTGCGAAACAGTATATTCCAGAAGTGGAATTAATCAAATGTGGATCCTTAAAAATTTAAAAGAGTTGTTAGAACATCTAAAATCAAAAAGTTTTACTAAAATTCACTCCATCAAGTCTTTTGACTTTTCGACTCTGTACACAACGATCCCTCATCAGAAATTAAAAGACAGATTAGCGGAAATTATTCAAAATGCATTTACTAGTAAAAACGGAAGCCGCAAATTCAAATATATAGTAATAGGCCACGATAAAACTTACTTTGTTAGGGAAAATTCTGATTCCAAAAATAAATACACTGAAACAGCTGTCATCCAGATGTTGAACTTTCTTATCGATAACATTTTTGTGGTATTTGGAGGTAAGGTTTTTCAACAAATTGTCGGCATTCCAATGGGCACTAACTGTGCTCCGCTTCTGGCTGACATATTTCTTTATTCATACGAAGCTGAGTTCATTCAGTCTTTGCTTTCGCAAGGGAAAAAAAAACAACTGGCTCTTGGCTTCAATTTTACGTACAGATATATAGATGACTTGCTTTCAATTAATAATCCTTCATTCGCAGATTACCTTAGCATCATCTATCCAAGTGAACTGGAGGTCAAAGAAACCACAGAAACTAGTAATTCTACTTCGTATTTAGATATTATGTTGTCTTTCGACATTAATGGTCAATTACCTCTTGGAACACCTCACTCTATGACAAACGTGACGATTTCAATTTCGCTATCACAAACTTTCCTTTCATAAGTAGCAACATTCCATCATCGCCCGCATACGGCGTATTCATATCTCAGTTAATACGTTATTCCAGAGCATGTTCAAATTACAATGACTTTGTTCTGAGGGCTAGGCGACTTTCAATTAAGCTGCTCAACCAGGGTTATATATGTGCTAGACTAGCATCGTCACTGAGGAAGTTCTACGGTCGTTACGAGACTCTTATTACTCCATATGATATCTCGTTATCCAGACCTTTAAATGATATCACTTGATCTGCTAATGTTGTAGTTAGCTCCAGTAAAATGTTCAGCGCTTGAAGGATTTACACCTATATTTAAACCCACTAATGGATCTGTGGTAGAAGAATTAGTCCATGTCATGTGAGTGGTTCTATTTAGTCCTATTCCTGAGGTTGACATTACAGCCGTAGAGCTTGCCTGAAGTGGTACCAAGTCACGAGCAGATGGGTTTAATGATGAGCTACTCGCTAAGTAATGTGTGCTGAAAAGCAATCTTGATGTCAACAACAGGTGAAAGATCATGTTTACTCACGGTTGATTGTACAGGATCAAGTTGTATTTCTTACTTTGTGAGTGCAAGTAACTTGCAATAATTAGCTTTGTATCAATCGTGGGTAACAATGACTTAATTCTATGAAGCTCTTGTGTTGTGGGAAATGCTTTCAATGTTCTGTAAAACCTCTAACTTGGCTTGTGCTATATCTAATTCACTTTGGGTCCTGATTTTGGGTCCAACTCAGCCTGCTTTTGAGCTCCAATATCTATGTATTTAAGTTTAATTTAAGAAACAGCAGCTTCAATAAGAGTTTTTTGTTACTTTCTTGAGATCAATGAAGTGTCTGGTAAATATCGTGAAGAGCGTGATATACGACTTCCAGAAGTCTTACCTGATACTTTAGATAGAGTGTCTAACTCAAAATCTCCCAATAATCCGTGACGTCTTTAATAAGGAATAACAGAGATATCTGTTAATCCAATTTAATGTGAGTGAAATAGTGAGAGGTACCTCCCGTCGTCCATTTAATTAACATAAATGCCGTGGTGTATACACTGTTATCTGATTGGTGTTTGTGAAACAATGATATGTGACGTCATAGCGTCTACTGCTTCATTTCTGACAATAATTTTGAGCGAGCGCCAAATCCCACCCACCCAATCCCTTTTTAGAACCTGATTCTGCTTTGAGTTTTGTCTATTGCAGCTACTGAGATGAGATCAGAGATGGGATCCGTCTTACTCTTGGACTTTTCATGAACGTATCTGAGATCATTTAGACCGTGTGTGCATTCCATACGAACAATACATGCGTTAGACCCATCTTTGTGTATCGGATTCATCATATTCAGCGGACTTACCAAAGGACATTATAACTGTTATCGTATTTGTAAAATATTGAATCCCTTATAATGTTTTAACATGTGTACCTGCCTTTTAATTAATCATGTATCAAAATCAAATTTCACTAGATAACTTTTAGTAACTATACTTTTTTTAAATGATTAGCATTACTAATGAGTGTTATTTCATTCTTTGTCACAGCATCCGGCGTGATTCTGGGAGACCGACATAGATCTATAGGCCCATCCAGCCCAATTTATTAATAGGGACCTACCTGCCGTGCAGTAGGAGGTCCAGGACGGTGCCAATAAAAGACTGGATATAATACATTGTTGCCATGTTGTCCTCCTTGTGCCAGAGGGGACAAACTCCTCAGTCAGTCCGTGAATATTGGGAGTGGCCGGCCTCATCCGTCTGTTAGAGACAGGGAGGGGGTAGATATCGGGCAGTTAAGGGTGGGTCTTTTTATTCTGCATGATCGGTGTTTCGTGTCCGTCGTGTGCCGAAGGGACACCTGGCCTGCCCATAAGCTATATACTTGGCGGTCAGTTTCCCGGTCTCCCAGTATCATTATCTGTGGCCGTTAACTTCCAAACCATGAAAAGTAAAGTGTTGACTCGTCAAAATATTGTGTAATTGTGTAATAAATATATTCAAACTTAACTATATTATGTCATTTTATCTCGTATTAATTAGTTTCTGCTTCTATATTTCTACCCTTTTGTACTTACCTTCAAACTCATCAAATGAATGCTTATCGTCCTCAGAATAGTACTCTGAGACTCAATAAAAAGAACTTTTAGGCGTTTCGTAACTCTGCTTAGATCATTGACTGTGCTAACAATTTCACTTCTGCTTCCTCTAATTTCATCAATGTCCTTAGAACCAGATAGCAACATCTAAATATCACATACATGTTTCCTCCACTTTGACATGCTTCCTATAAACACTGATCAATCAGCCAAGTTAAATACCTGAAATTTCTCTTCATCTTCATATGATGGAATACCGCTGTTCATGGTTTCTTTCTCACATACTGTATTTGAGATCCATCAGTTGTTTCTCCTTGCCCAGAGTTATCAGGAAGACGCAAGAAGTTACCTTGATATCAGAACCATTCTCAGACATCATGAAGTATGGCAGTGCATTGTGTCAGACTATACACCTTTTCATGAATTATACATATGTTTTAAAAAATACGAAAGTAACAGATCTCACATGACAATGGCACTAACAATGTATCACAGTGGATATTCACACTGAAAAAAAAACTGGTTTAAGGGTTAAGTCCAGCATCAATAAATTTAGATAAAATAACAGTTTGTAAAGTAATATAGGTAGATATATGTTGGTTCCCTTATTAATAATGCAAAATGCTGTATAAAGTTTCAGAGTGAGATTTTACAATTTCAATGTTAAAATAATTTAATGCGCCTTTAAATTTTGATGCATAAATGTAAAGATTATGGATAAATCTAAACAGTAAGTTTAAAAATCATGAAACCAGAAGACATACAAAATTAGTGAAAATGAAAACCAAGTGGAAAATAACAAAATATGTCTACTTGAAGAGGATATGTGAACCGCTATGATGGTGTGAGATCAGGTGCCCGGGGAGAGTGAGCATCTCCTGCTTGCGAGCAACACCCGTCACATATACCCAGTAGAAAGAATCAAATCGTGTAAATTCCATACGTATTTATATATGGAGAAGTCAAAGTAGGTAACCTTCTAGTATAGAAGGTGTCAAATCTGTGTAAAATGATCGGAATCGGTCTCCGTCCAGAATATCATTTAAAAGTCTGGATTAATGGAATCTATCACTAGTTTGAGTTCTAGATAGAAAAAGATCAGTCGAGGGTTTGATGAATCAACAAATCTCAATCGAGGCGTTAGCAGAGGTTGAGATATGTTGCTTCATCTAGTCCGAGACATGCGGCACCAGTACACGATTGCGTTAACGGCGCGTAATATTTCGGCACCGAAGAAGAAAGCACCATTAACCAGAAATCCCTTTCCCTTTGTACGAGGTGAAAAATTTTGAATCAAGTACTCTCAACATCGGCGCTTTGGTGGCTAAAGTAACTCAAGATTTGCAGAAAAACACAACACGGAAATGGCTAATAATTGTCTCAGAATGCAACATTTGCATCCGATATTCAAAACATTTTTCAGGAAAGGCCTTTGGGGAGTCGAAACCCTTCCCTCCTTGGCGCTTCTCATATGCCCGGCAGTGGACCGTCTCGATCCGCCACTAATAGAAATCCTGGAATCACAAGTAACTCGGACCGTGGAAAACTCGGCCCGTAATAGGTCCCCTCAGACCATAAACATAGGGTAACTCGGCTTACAACATTTAAAAGTAGAATTTTTGAATAATAAAAAAGGCTCTTAAAAATCATTAGACATTAAGATATTCATTTGTTTTATCGTTATATGTGTTTATAATTAAAACCTTCCAATTCAGCTGTGTAGGAACTCTGACATATCATGACTCTAGCAATTTCATTAATTACAACATTTGACATTACTCGCAGGATCTGTATTTTGTAAACCTATTGTTGGCCTGGTAGGAGTGTCAAGACGGCTTAGAAGACCTTCTTGTAATCTTTCTTGTGCTTGCCCGACATAAATACGAAAAGTAGTGGTAGTTGCTTCATGTTGCCGTCGGCTTTGATGAATCGATGAATACTCAATAGTTGCGTGAATGGTTTGGCGACTGTCTTGAACATATCATCGATGTACCAGATGTGGGCATTTTTTAGCATATCTAGTTATCGCTCAGTAGCCATGAGTAGATGACGGTTCAAATACGTTCTTCTTAGCCTGTAATTGGATCTGAAATAGAAATAAGAATAATGAATTAGTGTCAAAATTAAAATATAAGTAAGTTTTTAACTATAATCATGGGGTTACCTTGCATTTCATTTCCTTCCGATCAGAAGGTGATGCGGGAATCTCACTCGCTGTTACGAAGTGAGGAAATTCTGTTGGGGCACGTGGGGCCCAGTTTTGTTTTGATTCTTTGTTTATTTGAATTTTGGCGTTTAACTTATATTTTTATATTTTTTGTTTTCTTATATTTTTTTAACGTTCGATTTTAACTCTGGTATTAACTTCTGGTTGCGCTTGGTGAAGATGGGATCTGCTGTTGACGGTGAAGATGTCTGTAGAACGGTGAGTGGACAGTGACTGTGTTGTTGCGTGTAGCGCATCGCTATTGGGTAGCTGACTTGAATTCTGTCTTGAACGCATAGGTGTTACCAGCTTACGTTTGGACCTTTGTCTTTGAGTAGCTGACTCGACTATCTGGTAAGTGACCTCAGACCCAGGTGGGGTGTACCATTTAGAATTGTCTTTGATTTGATCTTTTTTCAACATTGAACAATTTTACGTATTATCACTGTTATAATTGACAATTTCAACACTCTTCATATGCATCTTGTCCGTAGTTGATTCTTTGGCCATCAAATTGACGTTCCACTTTTACATTTTTTGTCTGCTGTCGGTCCTAATCACACTTCCATTCTAAAAGAGTAAAGAGACTCCCTTTTAATAATATATACTCGCACAATGATCAACAGAAGACTTGAAGGTGAACAAATTTAGAGACAGTGCTGGAGGTTCAACAGAAAAATAAATATATAAAATTTGAAGATGTAATAAGGGAGATAAAATTGTACCAAGCAAATGGCTTTTTTGGCAACATTCTAGGCACAAAATACATTAAACAGTTGACTAATACTTGACTTTCACACGTCTCCCCTCCCTCTTCGGAAATCCTGCATAGGCAAATGCTTAGCGCACAGGGGGTGACTCATGTTTTATATATAAAACTAAATTGGTTAAATAACATTTACATTTTGCGCATATAAGCTTTTTTGAACCACTAGCTTCATGAAGTAAATGTGCTATTGCATTATGAAAATATACTTATGCATACGATATGCACTACCAACCATTATTAACTTTTGATACGACCCCTTATCTTTTTATTGTAAAGTACGCGTCCAAGTACGAGTACGAGCTCGAGTCCGCGAGATCTGAAGATGTCTAATTATCGATCTATAAGTCTTGCATCAACTGGAAAGCATGGTAAAAAGCGCTATTATGGAGGGGTTTTTCAACCCAGTCAGATTTTTTTACCTTAACCTTGGAGCAAGGGATTTTTTTTCCAGAAGACCCAGAGCAAGAATTTTTTTTTTCACCAATAGAATATTAATATATTCTGCTCAAACCAAACTCAGCTATGTTATACGCATTTAGTCTATCATAATGAGGCCATATACTGAAATGAAGTGAAACTAGAAGCAGGAAGGTGAGGAATTAGGGATTGAGGGTAGGAGTGTGTGAAGGAAAGAGGGCTACTCTGGGTAAAAAAAAAACAAACTAAACTGTCCCAACGGGACAAATACTTCCGGCGGCAACAAAATGGAAGTAGGACGAAGACCCAGGTAAATGTTACGAGTTCAAAAAGTTTTTCAAATGAGATGAGATTATCGGACATTTTAACCGTTCTTAGTTGTATTTAATGCCACCGTATCCAATGGATATGTGAAATGTTATTTTCCAAATTCCGATACAAGCTCTAAAATAAGAGTTATACAAACAGTTTTTTCCCAAAATTTTGGTGAACAGTTGGAAAGTACGGAAAGCCGATACGACATGCTTCTTGTGTTTTGCGTTTTACATTTTGCATTCTGCTTTTTCTTTTTGCATCTTCTTACTTCATTTGTATGTAAATTAACGGAATAGAAAGGTACTTTATTTATTTTTAAAATTTCACTTTTCGCTTTGCTATTATCAGCAGAAATGCGGCAGAAATCGAACTTGAATAACTGATGTTGTTTAGCTAACATTGTGAAAATTTACTAGAGCTGTCCAAACGGGACAAATATCCCTTCGTAACAAATCGAAAAATGCATCATTCATCTTAAAATACACCACTAGTTTGTGTGCACTCTGACATTGACCTTGTAAATATGACCTAGGTTCAAGATCAATACACATCCTTGGGTCAAGGACAACAATTGTATGAAATATAATTTTCCTGCAACGTAACAGCAAGAAGTAATCGCTCGGACAATAATTCTGGACACAGTGTGCAATGTGACCTGGACCTTGTATATATGATCTTAGTTGATGACTTATAACAAGGATTTTGACCATGCATGCACTGTGACCTTCACCTTGGAGATATCATCTTGAGTTAGGTCGTGACACACCCTTGAGTCATGGGTAACAATTGTATGAAATATTATTACCAGATCCAAACCGGCAATAAGAAGTTATGACACATACAAAGATTTTGGCTTTTTGTGCACTGTGACCTTGAACTTAAAGATATGACCATAAGTCAAGGTCATGACACATCCTTGGGCCATGTACAACAAGTTTGTGAAATATTATTCAGATCCAACAAGGGAGTAAGAGGTTATGGCCCGGACAAATTGAACAGACGAACAGACAGAAAGATAGACAGGGTGATTCCTATATACCCTCAAATTTTGTTTGCGGGGGTATAATAAATGATCGTGCGTAAAACAAATTGTTTCACTTTTGAAATGTGAAATTCATTCCTTCGAGGGAACTTTAACCCTTCCTATGAGGCTTCCTGCAATAGCTAACAGAAACTTTAAGGGAAGTCATATGCACCAAAGTACGTATATCATTTTAGTTGCGTAGCGCCTTTAACGCAATTATGATAATGATTAATATTTTCATGTATTTGAATGTATACTATTCTTGTCAATTTTATCGTTCGCAATGTTTGTATGGAATTTGGTTCTATCAAAATGCTAAAATCGCTGTGATTTCGACGAGTTTCGCCCCTAACTCTGATCCCCTTCCCAGGGATTCAACTTGGACCCACTTGGGACTTTTATGGCAGCCCGGGGGAACCTGTCTGTTTGTTCTATTATTATTATTATTATTGTTATTATTATTATTATTATCAATATTACATATATTATTATTATTAATATCATCATAATAATTATCATCATCATCATCATCATCATCCTCATTATTATTATTATTATTATTATTATTATTATTATTATTATTATTATTATTTTAAATCTACAAGTGCAAGCGTAAGGTTTTCTGGGTTTAAATAGTTGATTGATTGATTTTTGCTTTACGTCACACCACGAATATTTCACGTATATGGTGACGGCATCTGCCTGATGCGGGGCATACAAATTTTGACCTTTGCAACGGACCCACCCGAAGCAGTGAGGGATCTTTAACGTGCCATGCATACCACGACACGGGGCCTCGGTTTTTACTGTCTCATCCGAAAGACATGACACTGGCATGACCAGAGCGGGACTCGAACTCCGGCCTGCCGATCAGGAGTCCGACGCGATACCACTAGGCCACGCCGGTTTGGGTTTAAATAGAAACGAGACGAAGATGCCAACCCAATTCATGGAAAAAGCGTAATTGATGTTTTATGTTACTTATGTAATCTAGAAAATTGCCCGTCAATGGTTGATAGATTAAGCAAATAGAAGGGAGCTTTTCATGCAGACACCACAAGCTAAAAATATCAACTCCCTTCAAACATAACTAGTTTTCCTAGTCAAGCAGCCACTCTTACATGAAAAGCATGTTAAATATATTTTTCAATGTTACACAATTCTTTTGTATTATCTCAGCAAAGCAGCTGAACTCATTTAAGGGCACTGGGCACCTGGTATCGACTTCGACCTCTGAATTTCAGGGGTACTTGAATGTCCACTATGGTAAATTTTTGTTAGTGCTATAGTCATGTGACACCAGTTACTTTCGCATTATACATTGAAACAAATAACCAAATAATTTTTGTCCCCGAAGACAGGATTTTATCACCGTCCAGTGTAATTAACAAATTTTAAGTCAGAATAAGGCAACCTTGAAAGAATTACAGTCTCTCGTTGGGTCTTTAGCCTTCATTGGTAAAGCTTTGCCGTGTGGCAGAGCTTACTGCCGACGAATTCATGGAACAATTGCTAGTTTAAGTAAACATCACCCTACGTTACGGATTTGAAAGGAAATCAAACACGACTTCAAATGTGGCTCACTTTCCTTAAAAAATAACAACCCCCTTTCCTTCCTTGAGAAGGAAATGGAACTTTGAACTAGTTCTGGGGGCCATGTGGTTGAGTGATGCTTGGTAATTTAGGTTTCTTGGTGTCCCGAAACAAAAACGATATTACATTTCTAAAGTCGGGTCACAAATGTCCTTGGTGTCTGTATTTGGACAACTAGGCTTCAATCAAAACATTTACTATTGCACATTGAATATTTAGTATTGGTTTACATTGTAAAACAGAAAACGTCAGAGAACAGAAGGGTAATGGCAATGTTAATGCATCTTGTGCTGGTTGCTTTGCAACACAATATACTAATAAGAGCTACTCATGTTCCAGGTTAAATAACTGTGACCGCTTTCCCGTTTTCTCTGGCACCCATTCCTCAGATTAGCACGATGGGCCAACTTTTATCCATGCCAAGTACATACAGAGTTTTGGAACCTTCAGCGGATGAGGCATCCAGACTACTGCAAGTTTATCAGCTAACATTCAAGAACCTACAAAACGAGTCTTCAAGCTGTTGAACATTTAAGACTACAATTCGGCAGTACTCAGTGCTGGCCATTCATTGTTGATCATGCCATAAATTTTGTAGTGTATTTATGATCCAAGAAACTGTCACATGCTACAGCAAAATATTACTTGAATGGAATTAGCAATGGATAGAGCACATTTTCCGCGATGTGCGAGAAATTCCTTTTCACTGCTCTATTTTCACTGGCATATGTCGCATTTCGCATGGGAAGCCAGATGTTACTAAAAGCTAAAATTTAAGTCTGAAAAGCATCTACAATTTACGTATCTTTCAATGGATTCTAACATGACCTTTGTCAATATCCGATGCTCAAAAACAGACCAATTTTGTAAAGGGTCTGTCATTGACACTCTTCGTTCATTGAATTGTGAAATGCATTTTGACGCAATGTCCTTAAATCTAGTCAGAATGCACACAAACTAAGGTCCTCATTTCTGTCGTGAAAATTTAAAGCTCATTAACGCATATCAATTTTCAATGATGCTACATTAGTGTCAGTAAAAATTTTCGGAGTCAACACAAATACTTTCAATTCGCACACCTTCCGTATTGAGACTATAACATATCCCACAGGTTGTTGGGCCCATAAACCGATGTAATTGCACCAATTGAGTACTCATTTGACCGCTCTACGTCGGTATCGCATCTGTCGTACAATCAGTATTTTTCGGTCATTGCATTTATTGTATTACTTGTTACCACATTTTATTGTACATCTCCATTGTAACTTTTGCCATCTGTCCCTTTCCCTTTCAGAAATTGACATTAAAATTGGCCGGGTATCTGACGCATATCAGACTAAGGTACGCCCTGATCTTGTTCATTCCATTTCAAAGTAAATGCATCTTCACTAATGGATGCAAAGTTTTGCAGGTAATATTTAGATTGTGGGATCATTTACTGTGGAAAAGGCGAGAAAATATGCACTGTCAGCTGGACTGGGCGACAACATTGGGATTGTTTCCCGTTATAATATTACTTGGAAGGGTATCAGTGGTATGATTTTGGAACATGTAATACTTACGATTAATCAGATGTGTTCATTGCCACCCCCACCAGACTTTCTCATATTGCATTTTAGTGACAATAACATTGGTGCCCTTGGCATCACATTGTAAGAATTGCTACGTTACAGGAAAGACACTATTTCAGATTTGCGTCAAATTTGTATAGGGTGATCCCATATTTTACACGGGTTAATACTATAAATCGAATAAATAGTTCACATGCCACATTTACCTTAAAGCAGGGAGGAGCTTCAATTAGATATCCAGGTGGTTTTTTTGTCATAGCAGGAAATTAATGAAAACTGATGGTGGTTCACCTTACAAAATAGGGCAACTTCCATTTCATCAATACCCTACAGGAAACTATCAATACTTTTATCAATTCAAATTCTTTCATTTACCCTCTATTCTGAGTGAGACTGTTGGTTAATGTAACTTTGTAATGGCTTTAATAAATTGAACAACTAGGCTATGCTAGGCAATGGCTTTAAAATATTACGAAATGTATACATGTACGTTATTTTTGTGCACCAGATGCACATTTCAAAAACTTACGTCTCTTTAGTTATGCTCATGGCCGAATTATTGAAATTTATTGTAAATATCTGAAGAGCACAGTTAAAATTAAAATGTCAGCCAAAGAATCAATGTTATGACAGGGATATGCATGAGGGAGATAATTCTGTTACTTAGCCATCCTCACTGCTTAGCCATTGTAACTAGCCATGGAAGCGCTGATATTTGGACTTTGGTAGACATGTTGGTACATACATGAAATGAAATAATAATGAAGTGCAAAATTTGCTCTGAAATTATTGTCCTGAAACCCATTGATCGGAATTTTGCAATACCATTTACTTGGGGGCATTGTTGTCTCCAGGCCTTTCAGTAATTCACGATGGTTTACTTGTGCAATTAACATATTTTTTTGCTATTATGCCAACGCTTATGGGAAAATCGACGCCTAGTATATGAAGTCGTACTTTCATTTGTTTGCTATATTAAAGCCAAACAAAATTGTTGTATATTGTTGTTTTATTGAAAAAATATGGTATTGATAAGTTACAGAGTCAAATGTATTAATATTCTAAGTACAGCTATATCTTGTTTTTAGGTGCAGTTTCATTGGTTAGATTTCACATACAGGTATAGTCCGTTATAATTACAGTGTACTGGTATAGAAGTACACCTTGTCTCTTACACCATTACAAGTTCAATGTAATGTTTTAAAGAATTACTTGTCGAATAACAGTAAATTGTTGGAAACCGATGAGGGTTTATCTTATTACGAAACTAGTCAATTCCATCTCAGAAATACCTTATAGGAAGCCATCAACACTTTCATCCCTTCTAATTCCCACATTTACGGAGCATTGTGAGTCTGGTTGTTGTTTATTTGAACTGTGTCATGGCTTTAATGATTTGGCAATAGCGCAATATAAGCAAATGGCTTTGGAAGCCATCAATTCTAGCTATGGAGGCTCTTAAAATTTTGGGTCCGGTAGCCACATTGGTACTTATTCAAAATGTAATAATTATGTGCAAATTTTTTCCGCTTTGGTAACATATGATTGCTAACGTGGTGTTGTACACACTTAGTTTTTATTGAAATAGTGGTATTCATGAATTACCAAGTGAAATGTGTAAATATTCTAAGTACAGGTACATTTTGTTTGTTAAATTCAGTACAGGTTCACTTTGTCTAACCGTATACAGGTACGTTTGAGTCCGTTATAATTACAGTACACAGGCGTACCTTGTCTGTAATATGGTTTATTAAGGAATTACTTCCCGAATAACTAGTTTACCTAGTCACAGCAAATCTAGCTAACGTACAACATATATATGTAGTACAGTTTAATCATCGAAAACAATACTGCTTACAGGTATACAAACAAATATACACATAAATCAGATACAGCAAGGTCAAGTTTATGAATGGTTCACATTAGGAGAGGTCAACTTATAACACAGTTCAATGGTTACAGAATCTTCTGCACTATCTGATTCAAGCAGCTGAACGAATTTAAGGACAGAAAATCTTCGAAAATATATGTTTTAAGTTATGAGAGAAGGGACGATTAAACCTAAAAAGGAGTTCCTCTGTTACGTCTGATTTATACAGAGGACATATTCGTCTTTCTAAAGGTAGATTTCTATAGGGATTTTAAATACACAAATAATGAAATTAATGACGCAATTTACCATTACCAGTACGACTGTTAAAACACATTCTCTTTGTCCAACTATGAAACTGCCTTTTACGCTCCTTTATTCGTTGTATATCAAGTCCAATTACCAATTGCACGCTTTGCCGGTAATCGTTGGTACTATTGACTAAATCCCATCTCACCCTGCCAACAGTTACCAAGATATTACTCTGAAGGAGCTAAACAGTTTCGACCCGTCAACAAGGAGGTATGTTAGCTTTAAAACTGATGTTGTTTATATCGATTCACACATAGCAATCGATAGGAATTAATTGAAATCAGGTAATCTTTTGACAAAAACAATACGGAAATTTCATCCTGTTTCATTCCCAGACGCGTCTGAGGTTAAAGGCTGAAGAAAAGAAAAAGTGTCGATATGTCTGTGTCTTATTCCAAACAAAGAAAGGTATGTTTTGTTACTGAGCTCATTCTACTTGAAGTGGCAGATGTGGTTTTCGATTGGATATTTTGTGTAGCAGTTTTGAAGAACGAGCGGTATAAACAGAAGGATATAAGCAAAGTTATGCTCATATTTGCTATATTCAGCACCGTAATGTTCTTCTTCGGATTTGCCCTAACGATATCAAAAGTACGTAGATCGACACCTTGCAAAGCTGAAGACGCCATCGTCCTTATCACGACATGGATGGAGGATGTTCCTCAAATAGTGCTAGCGTTGTATGTCGCAGTTGACGTAGGGGAGCCAATCATGGAAACTGTACAGTACGCTAAGGCAAGCTTAGCGTTCTTCAAATCCCTCTATAGGTGTTTAAGCATACTAGTAAAATGTTGTTCTCATAAAGATGATGAAAACGGAAGATGCTGTCCTACATTTTTCGATTGTGCGCACTCCTTTGGATATTTTTCAATAATAGGATGTGCCATTACCATTGCCATTTGTTTGCGGTTATAAAATTACAAAGGAAATGATAAGACTTATATACCTGGTTCAATTACACAAAAAATGGATCTAGAGGTTATCCAGTGACGCGACGAACTCTTTCCCAAACGTAATTAATTTAGGACAATTGCGGAAAGTATTTATTGCACTGACTGATATGATTAAATCATGCAAAAGTAACATAAAACATAACATTAAACTACAAGCCCACAACAAACCACAGTTTGGCACAGATATAACAAAGATGACAACCACGGGTGTGGTGTGGTGCTTTTCATGTACGGACTGTGAGTGGTGTTACTATATCATCGTTTTTTATTGAATCTTATGGAACTACATGTTGAAAGACCCACTCAAATGTGATATAAAGGCTGTACACTTTGTATCTATTATTATTATTATATGTTGTTTAACGTCGCACCAGGAATATTGCACCCATATAGCGACGATTACAATTCTCATATTAACATTATATAAATATAAATAAGTTAAAATATATGAAAAAAGACCAGCTTTTAATGTATATAATATATACAAATAAAAATGATACTAAAATCATTTTACAAATTCATATTATACATCGATACCATGATAAGAAATATATATATACATATATATATATATATATATATATATATATATATATATATATATATATATATATATATATATATATATATATATATATATATATATATATATATATATAACCATTCAATATACTATATTTTATTATTCAAATTTACTTCTTTTAAAAATTCTATTATGTTAGTTATATTAACCCTCTCAAATAGCTCTTTCATATTATCTACAGAAAAATAATTAATTCTAATATGTGCAGTATCTGCACAATCAAGTAAAATGTATTTTATACTAAGTAGACATCCGCAAGGGATACACTCTGGAGGAGGTGTCTTTTCGACAGTCATGAAAATAATGTATTTTATTTTTAAATATTGGCTTGACCCCGTGAAGCTTATTATTATTTTCACGATCCCAGGCTTCCTGAGATAAAGTATCGATATAATTTGATATTGAAGTCTTAAAATCAGTATAAGGTATTTTTCCTACAACATTTGAATTATTTAAA
Source organism: Pteria penguin (assembly GCA_035048485.1). Classification (NCBI taxonomy): domain Eukaryota; kingdom Metazoa; phylum Mollusca; class Bivalvia; order Pterioida; family Pteriidae; genus Pteria; species Pteria penguin. The sequence goes on along the minus strand of CM068583.1, from coordinate 17,114,712 downwards.
CCATCCTTCGCTGCTTTGTCAGCTTTATCATTACCTACAAGGCCCGTATGACCAGGCACCCAACAAAATACAATGTCAAATTTCTTAGAGATAAGAAAATCTATCTTCTCCAGTATCCTCAATATATACGGATGGTTAACATTACGATGTTTTATAGCTTGGAGACACGATAAAGAATCTGAAAATATTATGCTTTTAGAAATTTTATTCTGTTCAACATGAACAAGTGATAGAAGTATAGCCTTTGATTCTGCTGTAAATATAGAAGCATTATTTGGTAAACGAATTGATAAAGATGTGTCTTTATCAGTTACTACAGCAGCGGCGACTCTATCATCGACCTTAGAACCATCCGTAAAATATAATGTATGATTTGAATATGAAGACTTGATTTCTGAAAGGAGTTGTTGAGATTTAATGGAATTAGTATTTATTTTCTTGTGATCTGATAATGTGAGTATAACTGTAGGTTTTCTCATCAGCCATGGCGGTCAAGAAGGTATTTCATAATTTGTTATATCAGAAAATGTTTTGCCAGCCTGTACAATATGGGGTCTAATACGTAAACCTATATTTTTAATACAATTTTGTTTATTATTGTATAAAACTTCATGTTTAGGTTGAAATACACAGTCAAAAGCAGGATTTAATGGATTTGAATATAGTTTCGTTATGTATTGCAAGGTAAGTTTAAGTCTTCTCTCTTTTAAAGATGGTTCGCCTGCCTTAGCATATAAACTCTGCACAGGTGAGGTCCTGAAATCATCAAGACTTAATCGTAAGCCTTGGTGATGTATGGTGTCCGGAAGCTGTAAATAAGACTTTCTGGCCGAACCATAAACAATACAACCGTAGTCCAGCTTCGATCGGACCAGCGATATATAAAGCTGAAGCAAGGTTGTACTTTCAGCACCCCATTCCGTACTAGATAAAACTTTTAAAATATACAAGGTTTTAATACACCTAAGTTTCAAATATTTAATATGTGGTAAAAAGATAAACGATTATTAAATATAATTCCAAGGAACTTGACTTCTTTAACTACTTTTATTTGGTCTCCATCTAAGAAAAGCTCAGGGTCATTGTGCATACGTTTCATCTGACAAATATGTACACACGAGGTTTTATTTTTAGAAAATTTAAAACCGTTCTCTACAGACCATTTATATATATTATTTAAGCAAAGCTGCAGTTTTCGCTCTATCAGATTCATATTTTTTCCACGACAACAAACAAGAAAGGCATCAACATATAATGATCCGTCAATGTCATTTTTCAAAACTTCAGCCAAGCTATTAATTTTGATACTGAAAAGGGTAACAGAGAGAATACTACCTTGGGGAACACCCATTTTCTGCTCGAATGTATCGGAAGTATGTGCCCCTAGACGAACATTAAAATGTCTATTTTTAAGAAAATTCGAAATAAAAATTGGCAAATTGCCACGTAAACCCATGGTATATAAGTCTTTTAATATGCCATACTTCCAAGTGGTATCGTATGCCTTTTCCAGATCAAAGAATATAGAAACAACATGTTCTTTATTAATAAATGCATCTCGAATATATGTTTCTAAACGAACAAGATTATCAGCTGTACTCCTTTGCTTCCTAAAACCGCACTGAATAGGAGTGATAAGATTATTATGGAGTGATAAGATTATTATGCTCTAGGAACCAAATAAGTCTTTCATTTATCATTCTTTCTAATGTTTTACAAACACAGCTAGTAAGTGATATAGGCCGATAATTAATTGGATCAGCGTTATCTTTTCCTGGTTTTGGAATAGGAATATATTTCCAGGAATCTGGAAAATCTCCAGAACTCCAAATACGATTAAAAATATCGAGTAAAATGTTTAAAGATTGAATGGGAAGATGCTTTATAATCTGATAGTGAATATCGTCTGGACCTACAGCAGTTTCATTTGATTTTTCCAAGGATGTAATCAATTCATCAATGGAAAATTTCTGGTTATAATCTTCATTGTTAGAAGATTTAAAATTAAGTTGTATTTTTTTCGCTTTTCTGTTTTATACGTTTAAATTTTGGAAGGCAGTTATCTGATGAGGAGTTTTTAGAAAAAGTGCGACCTAAACAGTTAGCTATATCATTTTTAGATGTTAAAACATGAGAATTATATTGCAGATGTTTAACATTATTGGAAGTATCTTTTCCTTTTATCTTCTTTATCATTTTCCATACTTTATTAGTAGGAGTTCGTGTATTTATTTTAGAGACATATTTTCTCCATGACAATCGTTTACAATGGTTAATAGTACGCTTCGCAATAGCTCTAGTTTTGCGTAAATTATTTAGATTTGTATTCAAGGGATGTCTTTTATATAGTTTTTCAGCCCTTTTACGTTCTTTGATGACATTTTTACAATCATCATCAAACCATGGGTTATGTTTGTGTTTTGGAACTGCAGAGGTTTTTGGAATATTCTGTTCACAAATTTCAACCAGAGTATGTGTAAAAGCAAGTATAGGATCAGCTTCCTCTGAAAAGTTCACTGAATTTAGATTTGTAAGACAGTCCGATTGGAATTGGTTCCAGTCTGCTTTGTTAAGCTTCTATTGTGGAATATAATTTTCATTAGAAGATATGAAACTCTTCAATACAAGTGGAAAGTGGTCACTTCCACATAGATCATCGTGTACTGACCAAACAAAAAAAAAAAAAAAAAAAAAAAAAAAGGGAAGGATAACTTATTGTAAGATCTATTGAAGAATACGTTCCATGTCCTGGATGTAAAAATGTATTAGACCCATCATTAAAGATACCTAAATTGTGTTTTGATATAAAGTCTTCAATTTTTTTACCTTTAGTATCTGTATGGTCACTACCCCAAATTTGATTGTGAGCATTAAAGTCTCCTAATAAAATGAAAGGTTTTGGTAACTGATCAATAAGATTATCTAGCTCTGCAGAATTGAAGTTAACACTTGGAGGAATGTATGTAGAACAAAACGTGATAGTTTTCTGTAACGTGATACGGACAGCAACAGCTTGAAAATTGGTATTTAGTCACAAAGAACTGTGTAAAATGGAATTTCGAACTAGAATAGATGAACCACCTATGGCTCTGTCATCTGAACTAAAAATATCATATTTTGCAAAAATTCTTTAATTTGAGGGTATCGGTATCTTTTGGATGTGTCTCCTGAAGACAAAATACTGCTGGCGAATATTGCTGATCAAGAAGATGTATTTCATTTATATTTGTTTTTAAACCTCTACAGTTCCACTGGATTATAGAATCAAAACGATTCATGTTGTTTTTAATCTAGGAAGAGAAGTTTTTCGACCCCTTTTGCCTGGGGATACACTACGATCCCTAGAACGAGATAAAGAGTTTTTAGCAAGGGTATTTGAATTATATGAAATATCTGTATCTATCGGAGGTGTATTTGAATCCTCCATTTCTACCTCAAGTGCATCAAATTTGTTGCTGAGAACCACTGCAGAACTTGTGCTGGGAATACGTTTGATAGACTTCGTTTTACTCTGTGGTTTATTCTTTTTGTTATTTTGTTTAACTGAAGATAATTTTGTATTTACAACTGGTGTTGTCTGTGATGAAGATGATGACTTTGACAACGATGACGGCTTAGAAGATGATCGTGACGTCTTAGAGAAACCAGATGCATTATCAAGATCTTTTTGCAATCCTGTAATTTCGGTTTGACAAGCTACAGATACAGTTTTCTTGGAACTAAGAACATAAGCGTAACTCTGTGATGCGCAAGAACGCAGTTGTTGGCTATTATAAATATTTCTGGCCTCAGGATAGGGAATACGTTTGTCTATTTTTATTTTAATGATTTCAACTTCTTTCTTGTATGCTGGACAATCTTTTGAGGTAGATTTATGATTACCTTTGCAGTTAATACACTGCATAATAGAAGAATCACATGGTTCATCAAAGTGATCATCTTCGTATGAAGGTCCAGTGTGACCACATCGGTCGCATGTCTGATGGTTTTTACAGTGTCCTCTTGTGTGTCCAAACTTAAGACAACAAAAACAACGCAGAGGAGAAGGATAATACTGCTCTACTTTGGCCAAAACGTAATCGAGTTTAATTTTTGTAGGTACAGTAGACGTACTAAACGTCAGAAGAAAAGTATGAGATTTAATCTCCTTACCATCACGCTTAATGATAAAGCGTTTTACAGCTATAACCTTTTGATTCTTGAGGCCATCAAGAATTACATCATCAGCCAACAAATGTAAATTTCGGTCCTTGTCCCTGAGTATACCTCTACTAGTATTGAGAATGGAATGCGGTAATACTTTAACGGGTATTTCACCGATATGATCACACGTTTGCAAGTTCAAGGATTGTTGTTTTGATGCACATTCGACTACGAGATTGCCGTTACGTTGTTTAGTGACGTTTTTAACAGTTCCAGCAATAGACTGTATAGTCTTATCCACTAATAATGGAGAAGCTTTCGATAAAGCGTAGTCCTCAGCAGATATAACTAAATACCTTGACCAGTCGTCATCTTGTTGTTGAGCGTTCTCTATTGTGTCAGCTAAACGCTTACGTTTGGTAATTGTTTGGTGTGGTGTTTGTGGAGAATCCATGAGAAAAGTTGTGATTCATTCTCGCAGCCACCCACCCTCCAAGGAGTGTCAACAAGGACCAGGCAATACATTGTGGATCTCCGACAGCAATGACACTGGAATGACTGCGAGAGGATACTCGGAATATAAAGCAAAGAAACACATTAGGCTGAATATAATGTATTCTCGTGTACCAAACGAGAAAACAACAATATAGTCCTTATCGTGCAAATACTCTACATTCATACCCGATTGACCCATAAGCCACCGCCTTCTCGCATTCAATATGTACATATCTATAACTAAGTAATGTAAAGAAGGTAACGTATTACAAATATAGAGAGAGATAGATATCTTTAGTAAATGAATACTTCTACATGAATTACGAGGGCTCGGCATGACAAAGCCGATTGATCGATATCGGGCCCATCCGACCGCCCGTCTAGCAGAAGTAAGGGCCAAAGTAGAGTGTTGAGAATTAGCATATCGCAACATGCCAACCCCCTCAGCCACCAGGATTCCGTCCTCCCACGACATGGGTCGCATCTTACGGCAACGAAGACGCCTCATTCCGTCTTCACCCGCGGCCAGCAAGAGGGTGTTAGGGAATCTCATACGAGAATTCCCCGGGTTCCTCATTTAGTCGCCTCATACGACACGCAAGAGGATACGGAGGTCCTATTCTTATCACCCCGGGGACCCCACGGGGGCACTATGTATCTAAGTAATATTTAAATTTCTACATAAAGGACCTGACATCACTCGTCGGTCAACGGTGCATGTAAATTTCTCCAGACGCCAGGCATCGCAAGTCTATGGATTGTATTCATGTATTTAGCATTTAATATGGTCTCCACACATTTTTTTTTTTTTTTTGGTGATTTTTTTAAAGAAAAATATTTTGATGTGTTCTCTTGTGGTTGAAAATATTATTATCACGTTGGTATATTTATACTGGACCATGGATTCTCACTAACTATATCCAAGCTTATAAAATCAGTAATTAATACTGAGCATTGTAACATTTGTTGTTTACTTTAGACTTTAGTGTTTTATTTGGATTAAATGTATATTTTCGAATTGGGTTTATGAATTCTGTGATATATTTTTCATGGACTATTTGTAATGTACTTTGATGTGGTTCGGGTCGAATAAAGGTTTTTTTAGTAGGAAAAGAGGCGCTGCCTAGGTTCCTAGTCACCTGCAACCTGCAATTTGAGCGGTTTACGGTTAAAACATCGCGCTATTTTACCGCTCTAAATCAGTACCGTAGCTGTCGTATAATCCAAACTTTTTTGTGAGTTACTCATATCTTGTCCATACATCATAATTCTCGTTGTACCTATGGTGGATTTTGTCATTTAATATGTTTCAACATATTCAACACAATATATGACACTGGTTATTTGCTAGTATACTATTCGAAGCTCTCATTATTTCTGTATATCAAATGGTGTTACTACTTACCTGGAAAATTCAGAGGCATAAGTTTATAAGCTGTGTGACAAAACGTTTACTTTTATTATTAATAGAACTTTGATGTCCTTACTAATGCTCAAATAAGCTTTAGCCAATCATACAGTACTATATACAGATGCCATATTTGCTCTAGAAACCATTGCTAAGAGGTATCGCTTTCATATCAGTCCGTCGCGTAGAGAATTACAAACAATATGTATGAGGGGGCGAACGTCCTCTCCGTCCGCGTTTGAATTCTCCACTACATGGTATCGTTCACATTGTAGTATTCCCCTATCTGCTATCCAAGAAAGATGAGTTATCTGCCCATGCTCACTCCTCCCCGGCAGCTGGTCTCACCTCTATATTTCAAGGGTCCGTAAATGTCCACTGTGGTACATTGTTGTTAGTGCCATAGTCATGTGACACCTTTTATTTTATATGAACGTCACCCTTATTCCTTTTGCAGTGTGGAGCTCGTAAAAAGTTCCCAGCGGAGGGTTTGACTTATATTATGTTATTATACCCTTTTTCCTGATGTTATGTGGCTGTGATGCTTTCTACACAGTGTTTGTTCACATTCATGTATATATACAGTGCTGAATTATATTGTTTCGTCTGTATGTCAGGGCATTTACGGCGGGTGTGACTTGCCAAAACAGGAGACGCTCACTCCTTCTGGGCACCTGGTCTCATCTCTGAATTTCAGGGGTGCTTTAATGTCCACTGTGGTACATTGTTGTTAGTGTCATAGTCATGTGACACCAGTTATTTTCGTAATTTACATTAACCTGTTTGCTAATTAGCTTGAATCATATCAAGAGAAAAGACATACATAAATAAATACATGTTTACAATTAGAGTAAGTGGATTGATAATACATGCAATGATTAACTGAAGATAACCCCCGACAACGGAACAGAAATTACATAAAATCTGTGTACTACCTGTTAATTCAATTTACTTTTGTGTTTTTATGGTCAACAAAATAGAAGTCAACCTTATCTTAATACTATTAAAAGTATACTTTACAAAATTTCACGCAATAAATAGGTAATCCATCTTAAGCATTGCATAATACATTTTGATTTCTGCAATGGTTCAACTCGAGTTTCTTTCACATGCCAACGTCTACTTTAACAAAACCCCCGAATTTTTACAGAAAACCGACAACCAAAAAAAAAAAATAATAAATAAATAAATAAATAAATAAATAAATAAATAAAAAAAAAATAAAATAAAATAAAATAATAATAATAATAATGAAAATAAAAATCGACAACCAGCTGAACCCACCTGAGACCGTGATCAAATCACCATACTCCTCATTACGTCTTCGACTGGACTGTATAATTTGTATGTTCAAAAGCTGAGGCACAAAGCTATAAGAGATCTTATATAACCATATAACCATAATGAATTGGTTCCACACATTGAATCGATAAATGTAATGAAAACCGAGGTAAATATGACATCGTCTTCACCCCAGTTAAAGTAAAATATTAGTTGTATTACATGAATTTTGCGTTTCGTGACAAAATTGTTATTTTGTGAATATTGTTAAAGTCATCAAAATAAGAGAAACAAAAAACAATTTGGTACAAGCACCAAAGTGTGGACTGGAATGTGATGTTTGATAAAACTGCAAAGAATTTTTAGAACAGAATAAAGTTTTAAAATATGTATTGTACAGCTATGTGATTGTTAATCAGCAGAAATATAAAGACCTTGATGATCGACCACAGATGTATCACTTCCGTTGATATTTCAGCAAATAGTATATAATTATGGAGAGTTTATAGTCTTACGGATTAGCCTGAATATGATATGGAAATGTACTTTTAAAATTACAAGCCATATCATTTACTACATGTATTTGTTTTAAACCGGTGGGCTCAGTGGATGAGGTGACCGAAAGGTTCCGGGTTCGACTCCCGCCGTGGGCACATCGGTGTCCTGTCTTTCAGATGAGACTGTAGAAACAGAGGTCCCGTGTCACGGTAGGCGTAGCAGATAAAAGATCCCCCACCTCTTGGTGAGGGTAAGGGGGGGGGGGGGTTTCTGCTACAAAGGTATAAATTTTTATGCAATGCATCAGGCAATCCCCGTGCTCCATTTTGATCATACAATTTCCTCTACGTGATGACGTCATCTAGGTAGATTTAATGTTCTAGTTTTTTATATTCTCGTAATCCCATTTTCCATTTTACGCATACTCTTTCCTGTCGGAATATTATAATTACCTTCATGACGTCATCCTGGTAAATATAATGTCCATTTCACGACGCTGTGATTTCAGTCAGTCGGAGAGTGCGAAATGTTGCATTTAAGTAATAATCAGGCATAACATTTAAAAATTATACCAAATTATGAACGAGAGTAATGGACCGGTCGATCCTTATCTGTGAATGTTCAGCTGGTATTCGGCATTAACAACTAAAGAGGGATTACTCTTTCAACCCTCTATAGTGGTATAAAAAGTGGTAGATAGATATGTTACTGTTTAACGTCGCACTGGGAGTATTACACCCATATAGCGACGATTACAATTTATAAATTAATGTAAGAAGATAACGTAAAATGTATTGGAAAGACCAGCAGTCATTGTATACATTATATACAAATAAAAATATAATATTTAAAATACATTTTACACTTCAATTAACTTCTTTTAAAAATCCAAGTATCTTACAAATATTGACCCTTTAGAACAATTCTTGCATACTAGCAGCAAAGAAGTAATTTATTCAAATTTGCGCAGTATCTACGCAGTCAAGCAAAATATGTTTAATACTTAATGGATATCCGCAAGGGATACACTCTGGAGGAGGTTCTTCCATTAACAGGCAAGAATGTGTAATCCAAGAGTGTCCAATGCAGGGTCTACTAGTAACAATTTCATCTTTGCAAAAATTATGATGAAAATTTATAATTTATTTAAATACTGGCCTGATATCTCGAGGTTTATCATTAACAGTACGATCCCAGGCTTCCTGTGACAAAGAATGACTATAATTAAATATTGATATTTTGAAATCTGTATATTTTCCTAGTCAAGCAGCCACTCTTACATCAAAAGCATGTTAAATATATTTTTCAATGTTACACAATTCTTTTGTATTATCTCAGCAAAGCAGCTAAACTCATTTAAGGGCAGGAGGTCTTCGAAAATAGCAAGGTTTCAAAAATTATGATAGAAGAGGCATTTCAAAATAAAGTGGAATTCCTCATCTATGTGGACATATTCGTCTCTCTAACGGTAGATTTCTATAGTGACCCGTTTCATACACAATGAAATGGAAGACGCTATATACCGCTAGAAGCCTCATGGCGGCCTTCAGACCACACGCCGATTGTTGAAGACACACATTTTTGGTAGAAATACGCCACTGCACTTTACGCGCTCTTTTTCATTATATGTCAAGTTCAGTTACCAATTGTACGCTTGGTCGTTTTAAGCTGGTGTCACTGATGTGATGCCATTCCAGCCTGGCAATGGTTACCAGTGACATTACTCTGAAGAGGCTATCTGTTTCGACAAGAAGTAATGCTTTAGGTAAACATTACAACTGATGTTGTTAATATTGATTCACACACTTAGCATTCGTTAGTAATGAAGGGCTCATCCTGTGACCCAAAACGTTATGCCACAATGAAGACATTAGATATACAATTGCAATTGCTACAGCTGTTTGTCTACTTATCATGTTATACAAGTCCAAGATAACTTCAGTTATGGGATGGTAGCACCTGACTGATACATGGTATCATAACTTTAATCCATTCCAAAGGACAACCGAAGCAGTGAGGCAAGGGGCCTCCGTTTATATTGTCTCTTCGGAAGGATAGAGAGGGAGATACAGGTTGATAAATTACTCGAAAAAAAAATACAACCACCCACCCCCCCCCCCCCCCGAAAAAAAAAAAAACAAAACAAAAAAACAAAGAAACAAATAAATAAATAAAAGAAAACCGACACGACAGCTGGTATCGATCCCCTAATTCGACTAGAAATCCAATGTCGATACTACTGGGTTAATTTGACACTTTCTATACTAGAAGGTTATCTACTTCGACTTCTCTATATATAAATACATATGGAATTTACACGATCTGACTCTTTCTACGGGGTATATGTGACGGGTGTTGCTAGCAAGCAGGAGATGCTCACTCTCCCCGGGCACCTGATCTCACTCCATCACAGGGGTTCACATATGCTCTTCAAGTAGACATATTTTGTTATTTTCCTTTGTTTTTCATTTTCACTGATTTTGTATATCCTCTGGTTTTATGATTTTTGGACTTGTGCTTTGGATTTATCCATCATCTTTACATGTTCTACTGCCAAAACTCACTGTAACAGTTGTTCTCAGAAATATATCGAAAGTGAAACCGAAAACAATTACTTTTTGAAATCTGTATAAAAATGGCATCTGTAAGGAAATCAATAAAATTTATAGATTTGAATGAAAAACTAAAAATGAAATAATGTGAATAAATATATAATTCTCCTACATGTCGAACGTTCATGCCAAATCCGGTTGTGGACTTAGAATCTTTGCAAATCGTACCATAAAGTAAATTTGATCAGTAAGTGAAACAGGAGAAAAGAAGATAAAGAAAGCGAGTGTCGATATGCCTCTATATTATTCCAAAACAAGAAGGGTATTAATTGTTATTCAGTTCATTCTATTTGAATTGACAGATTTGGTTTTTGATTGGGATTTTTATGCAGAAGTTTCGAAGAACGAGCAGTATAAAGAAAGTGTTATACTTAAGTTGGTGCTCGCATTTGCTATCTTGGGCACCATATTGTTCCTTATTGGATTAGCGTGCATGATAGAAGAAGTACGTAAGGAGAGATTTTGCGAGGCTGATGACTTCATCGTTTTTATCACGACTTGGACAGAGGATGTTCCTCAGATGGTGCTAGCGTTGATTGTCGCAGTTGACGTAGGGGAACCCATCACGGATTGGGTACAGTATACAAAGGCAATTTTAGCGATCGCAGAATCCCTCTTTAGGTGCCTCATCATACTAGCCAAACGTTGCTGTTACAAAGAAGATGATGGATACAGATGTTGTCCAAAATTTTTCGATTATGCGACCTTCATTGGATATTTTGTGACAATGGGATGTGCCGTAACAATCATACTTTGCTTGCAGTTGTAAAATTACTATGCTTAATGGACAGAGGAAATGAGAAGACTGTTTTATGCCGGGATCAAGAAAAAAAAAAACAACAGTGGATCTAAAAAATACAAAGTGAGGAGGAGATTACTTCCACAAATGTGATTACTTTTAAAAAGACAATTGATGAAGGTATTTTATTGCACTGATATGATTAAATCATGTACATGTAACAACGAAAATGCCACAATTAACAATAAGCCTAGAAAGAACTACGAGTTGTGTTTTGCACAGATATGAGAATGATGATAACCTGGGATGTGGTTGTGGTACTGGTCATGCACGTACTATGAGCAGTGTTATTACGTCATGCACAATCTGTGAGCACTTATTACGTCATCGTTGTTGCGTTGAGTCGCGTGTAACTGCAGGCTTGAAAGACGCTTTTAAGTGAGATATCATGGATATACACTATATATGGTTCAATTTCTACATAAAAGTGGCGTGACTTCACTTGTTAGTCAGCGGTGCTTGTATATTTCTCTAGACGCTAAACATCAGAAATCTATGGTTTGTAATTATGTATTCAGCATTCCATATGTTTTCCACACATTCTTTTGGTAAACATTTTTAGAAAAATATGTCAATTTTTTTTTGGTCACTGAAAATATTTTACCACATTGGCAGATTTATACTGGACCATAAATTCCTTCTTATAGGTAAAGATACATAAAATATATAAGGATTTCTTCAATATCTTTTTCAATTTGAGTTATTATGCAATCAGTAATCAATGCTGTGTATTGTTATACGTGTTGTTTACTCTAGACGTTATATTGTTTTATGTTGCTAAAATGTATGTTTTTCGATTCGGATTTATGTTTACGAATTCTGTGATTTACTTTTGTAGATGATTGATAATTGTATTTTGATCTGATTAATTTATTATTTTTTAAAATGTCATGTTTTTGAAAAATGCAATAAAACTTGACAGAATGACAATAGTTATTTTTGAAATAATGATTACGTAGTTGCTTTGAATATGTGACTATTTATATTCTAGTTCTATGAATAGATCCGTAATTTCCCCGTCTAAAGATAGCATTCATTAAACTGCCAAGGAATTCGATCTATGATGTATGATTTATGAATTCTGTGATTTACTTTTCATGGATTATTGATAATGGTACTTTGATCTGCTTAATTTATTATCTAAAATGTCATTTGAATGAAAACTGAAAATAAAAAGATGAGGATGACAACAGTTATGTTTATACCCCACAAACAAAGTTTGGGGGGGTTATATAGGAATCACCATATCTCTTTCTGTCTGTCTGTCTGTCTGTTCACATCTTGTCCCGGTCATAACTTCTTACCTCCTTGTCGGATCTGGATAATATTTCACCGAATTGTTGCCCATGACCCAAATGTGTCATGACCTTGACCCAACTTATATTTTTAAAGTCACAGTGCACACATAGCAAAAATCCTTGTACGGGCGACAACTTCTTACTTCCTAGTCGGATCTGGATAATATTTCACACAACTGTTGTCCATGGCCCAAAAGGTGTGTCATTACCTTGAACCATCGTCATATCTACAAGGACAAAGTCACAGTACACACATAGCCAGAATCCTTGTCGTGGCCATAGCTTCCGACTGTATAATTGCAGGGAGAGTATTATTTCACATAAGTGTTGTTCATGACCAAAGGGTATGCCATGGCCTTCAACCAAGGTCATATCTGCAAAGTCAAGCTCATAGTGCACACACAGCAAAATTTTTGGGCGGGACATAACTTCTTCCTGTTTTGTTGGAGATTATATTTTACTCAATTGTTGTCCGTGACCAAGGCTGTGTCATGACCTTGAACCCGAATATCTACAAAGTTATGCAATTGTCCAACTTGAGATTCTTTCACATACCAACATCTACCAGGACAAAAAACCCATTGATTTATACAATAAACGAATAACTTGAGTGGAACCCAAGATAATGCCGTCTAGTCCGAAATGCCAGACCCAAAAATGAGACTTGTTCAAGTTCTCATGCTTTAGTATGACATTTTGGACTGAGTCGCCGTGAGCTAATCACCATAATCACCATATCAGGCCGGCTGGACTACTTGATGTTATGAGGACGTTACAACCATGGTGTGACTTCTTCGTTTTCGGTGTATGTGAACTAAACTTTTATGTTCAGGGTTCAAAAATAAAATCGTCACTCTTGTCAGTTCTGAATGAAGATAAAGGTCAAAACCTAAAAAGGACTTGTATTTCATGTAAGCAAAATTTCCCATAATAATCTTATCTACGTAAAGAAATGAAAATCATATGTAAATAAACAAACATAAGTCTGCCTGCAGTAAAGCACAACCTTTCAATTATAGACATTAACATAAACAATAAGGTGAAAACAGCTATAAATACCGATAAAGTTGATGTGCGGAACTAGGTGGTTTGGGAGATCGAACCCAAAATCAACGAGTTATGGACCTCATATGTTTCAACTTAGAAGAATGTCAGAGCAATCTGAAATAATGAAGGGATATGATATAAATAAATTTCTTGAAGAGTGTAATCAACTGGGTGTGGAAAACCCGCAAGTGAAGTCATGTTTTCGACCAGGGAGCAAGAAATATGGCATAAAAAATCGTGATGAATAACCTGAAACAAGGAAAAGAGATTTTGGATTATGTTTCCCAAATATAAAAATACTCAGAAGATGTACAATTGTCAAAGATCTGACATCACGTCAAAGAGATATGGATAAAAAGTGACGCTTAGCCAAAACAAAATGTAAACGACGTTTGCAGCCATACATTTCATTCATAGAAAATGAAGTGATTAAACTATTACAAAAGGTAAATGATGTGAAAGAAGATCGATGATCTAAAAAAATCTCCAAAATTTTACATCTCAAAATAATTGGTTGTAATGCAGTTGCGGTGCGGACTTAGTACGGTACATTTGGTGTGGTTCATCGGTTTATAGGCTCACCTTCTTCACACATCCAAAAAGCAGAACACTCATTTAAAATATAGAACAGAACTCATAAAAAATGACATATAGCATTGTTGCATAAAGTTCACACTTAAAATGACAGCAACATGAGTTAACCCTGTCCAGCCTGTGAGTCAACAGTCAGATGGAACAGGATCCAGAACCTAATGTTCTCTGAAAAGTTTTTAAGTCCCTTCATAGATGCAACGCTCAAGAAAGTCTTCATTGAGTGGTAGAGGGACATATTACACTGTTCTTAGTGTGTATGTAACGCCACCGTATTAAATGGATATGTGAAAAGTGATTTTCAAATTTCGATATAAGACCTGAATAAGATTTACACATACTTTTTACTTTTTTCCGAAACTTTTTCAGTGAAAAGTTGGAAAGTAATCTTACAATTCTTTGTAAGGATATCTAAAAGGTTGGTGTAGGGTCTATGAAACCAACTGAGAAATATATATACCATATGATGAGAACATGGGAATATCGCAATCTAACAAGTGGAAAAGTACAATGCAAAATCCACAATCGCCACACATATCATAATTGGTAGTATAAATATTGCTGGTTTGTTAATGTGTAATGTGCAAGAAGTCTGCTTCTGATCAGATATATTGGGGGTGTTTAATGGAAGTTCAGGTGGATAAATGTCACCGATGTGTCTTTCAAGTTCCGGACTGTCAATTATTAATATGTAAACATGTCATTCAACATCTTAGTAAGAACACAAAGTTTAGAGTTTTGAAATTGATGCATAAAATCTCTCTCGATTTCATCCGATAATTTTATCTGGTCAAGTTTCAAAATAATGGAACGCCTTCGTCATCAACTTTATGACTAGGGGATCCTAAAAAGACAATTAGTTTTGTATTGAGCCCTTCTACAGCCATATACAGACTTTCACTTGAATACACACATTAACTGGCCGAGGAGACATGGTTCTGAACCTTGTCCCTTCTGACTATTAGTTGGGGCTCTTACAGATCAAAGCTCTGAGCTCGCTTCCAGATCGACAGAGCATGGTTAACTCATGTTGATGTCAATTTAAACATATTTTTGATATCTTAATCTTCCATTACTATACGTGTTTATAGTTTTATTACCTCTCAAATTGAGAAACTTGTTGATCTATATGGATAACTTATATATTTTTTATGTATGTCCTTTGATAATACTGCTCTTGTGGTGAGTGGGAAGGTGGATCTTGAACCTGTTAATCACACCAATTGATTAAGTACCGTCATATTAATTTGACCGTGATGTTCTTATGTTTTTCTCTTCAAATTATTACACTATAAACAGTGCATTTCCGTGGTGACTTCTGGCATATGGCTGAGTCAGTTGCCTTTATCTTTTCCCTCGTAACAATTCACATTTCAATTGTCTCTCCATGTAGGTACTACAACTGCATTTCATATTTTTGTGATGTCTTTTTGTCAGCTATAAACAATTATTACTATCAGCATGTCCCTGGCGATATTTCTCAACCGAGTCAGATATCTTTATTCCTATTTCTGTCACTCTAAGAACCTGAGTCGAAGCTACCGTGAGCTACTGTGAAATATACGAAAGTAAGTGTGTCATGCCTCCGTCCGTAAGGCATATACCTTTCATGCATTTTGAGCTCTTCTTCATAATTTCTACAGGTAGGGATGAAGTACTCTATGTCTCCTATAAGTGTGACTACTTTTTACTTTTTTGGCCAGATCCGTTTAGGGTTGATCCAGAGCGGGGCGACATAAGCTTCAAAGAGTACCCATCTTTGAGCTACTTCTTCAAACTAGATGCATAGACCATTACATAGGCTGTATTATAGTGATCAAGTTGAATGTTTAAGACGTGTTTTGGTTCATTCTGATATCAGTTTTAAACATTCCTTTGGTGACGTCTTAGTCATTGTTGATTTGGTACAGTTGCATGTGCTTTCTTAATTTTCATTATGTAGGAGTGTTTTAGAATGAATATGATATTAGTTTGGTTCAAGTTTGGAATAAAGTTATGAGAAGGATACTTTCGTTAGGGAACAATCTTCTACTTTCTAAGTTTCTCATGTGCTCAAGGTGCTTAGGTGAGCGAAAAGTCCACTTCGGCCTCTTGTTATAGAACAGCTGCATCTGTCTGGTACATGGCATTATAAATTTGTTCCATGCAACAGGTTAATTAGTTCCTTTATGTGGAAACGTATATCGTACATAGGTCATCGATTTTTGTTTTTTCATTCGAAAGGCAGATAGAGAAGCAGAATATCCGAGGCTGAGGAGAAATTCTGTACAGACATCAATGAGATAACATGTCCATTGATACAATCGTAATAGTTATTTTCAGAAATGTAACCAAAGTGAAACCGAAGCTAACAATTCATGGAGAAAAGGGCAACTATAAGTAAATCAATAATGTTGATGAATTTCGAATAGAAGATATGAAACAGTGAGATTTTTCGTGGATTATTCTCATACATGGGAACATTTATGTCGAGATCAGGATGCCGGCATATCAATTAAACTACAATTAAATCACATGGAGGGATATATAAAAAGACACCAGATAAAAAAATCCACGCTGCTATTTTTAGGACAGGGAAGTCCTGGTCTCATGTCAAAATACGTATTGCAATGTTGCGATAACACATCTTCGGTCAGTTGGTGAAACAATCAAGTCAGTAAACTGATAGGGAAGGAACGAGAGTCGTCACTTTTTCGCTATGTTTCTCAATCCTTCCAACACGAAGAGGATATTAATATTTTTCAGGTCATTGTGCTTGTATGTGAATTGATAGACATGTATTGTGATTGGGATTTTTATTTAGCTCTTTCGAAGAGCGACCGGTATGAAGAGAAGGCAATACCTAAGACAGTGATGTCGTTTGCTATAATTGGCACCATACTGTTCGTCATAGGATTAGTATCTATGATGATAGAACTACGGAAAAAGGAACCTATCCTGGCTACTGACGTCATTGTCATTCTGACGACATGGATAGAGGATGTTCCTCAAATTGTGATCGCGTTGTATTTAGCAATTGACGTAGGACAACCTATCACGAGCTTTGTACAGTATACAAAGGCAAGCCTAGCGATCACAGTATCATTCATTAGGTGTCTTATTATTCGAGCCAAATATTTTTGTTTCAAAGAAGATAATCAACACAGGTGGTGCCCAAAATTTTTCGATTTTGCCAACATCATTGGACTTTTTGTGATAACAGTATGTGCGGTGAGCATTATATTTTGCTTGAAGTTGTAAAATTACTGTGCTTAATTAACAAAGGAAATGACAAGACTGTTGTACACATTTTTCAATAAGAAATACAGTCATGGAAACATAGAAACGAGATAACAACGTGATAACAATGTGGTATAGGTTATTGCTTTATTTCACTTATGTATTTTACTCATGCATAAGTAATAAAGAAAACGAAACATCAATATACACCAATAAGCCTATCATAAACAACGCATTTTGGAATAAATGTGACAATGAGGATCACCGGACTGTACTTACCAAAGAACTCTTTCATGAAAGGCACATACTGTGAGCCATGTGACTACGTCATCGTCGATGATTTGAAATCCATACAACCATATGCCCGAAAGACACTATTAATTGTAATATCGAGGAAGTACATTTTAAAGACATATTCACATCTCCGCGAATTGGGCGTGATTTGGCAGTTCATGAAAATTTCTGTGGACCTCAGGTATCACGAATCTATGGCTTGTGTTCATGTATTCAAAATTTTTTATAGTTCTTCAGTAAACATATAAATTTGCTCTTGTGGCTGAAAATATTACAATCGTATGGGTACGATTAGACGATTTAGACTGGATAGTGGAATCGCTCTCATTTCTTAAAAAATACAAACGTATATAAGAACTTACATAATCTCTTTTTCAAACTGTGTTGTAATAACTATTGGGTGTGTACAGCGGCTGTCGATTGTTAGTGCCCGGTGGTGTCATCAATCCAGTTTTCATATATACATGGAATGTACTTTGATAGTATGTGAAAAACAAAACAAAGAAAATAAAGATAATATAATACGAAGGAGCATCTCCCTCATATTGTTGTTGTTGTTGTTGTTGTTGTTGTTGTTGTTATTATTATTATTATTATTATTATTATTATTCTATGAATAATTACGCCATCAATAATTAATGTTGATCATTGTAACAAGTGCTGTTTACTCTAGATTTAAGCATTCTAAGCTGTTAAAATGTATGGTATTCGAACTAGATAAAGTAGTAGTTCTCTTATTTATCATTCCTTGAAATATGGTACTTTGATGTGATTAATAAGTTAGTTTTAAAAGATGTTATTTGTATCTGATACTCTGAGTAATGTATATAAATTCTTCAGTATGAAAAAAAAATGTTAAAATAAAGATAACATGGTTGTTATATATATGTGTGTCTATTTATAAATACCGTGTTATGAATACATCTTCAAGTTCCCCATTTAGATATAACATTTATTAATACTATGCTATGTACTAAAATAATACCTTTCCTTGACAGCAATATGCAGAAAGTGATAGGGCTCTTATCAAAGACAGCCAGTCACCTTATTGAAATGTCCCTTACTTAAAGCAGTTTACAAGCGTAATAATTTAAAATATTGTCCTGACCATCTGACAATGTTCATGATTTTAACACAAAACAATGCACGTTTATTCATCTGGGGACGATGCATACCTGTAGCCAGTTTCACTTACAGTTATATACATATCCGTAACTGATCGCGTAAATAAGATACTTGTGCGATCAACTACGAATTCGTATTTCACGTAGCTCTCGGTGAAATTTCATCTTAAGTCTACGCTTACGATTTAGTGAAACGCATTTTCACCGTAATTTGCGGTTACGGGCACAACTACCTTTACGGGTTCACTTACGATTTTTAGTGAAACGGGCTATTGGTTAATAATGCCATACTTATTCTCAAATGCAACCAACGAACTCGAACTAAAATAATACTACATTCCAATGGTTTCCGTGAGAAAAGACCTTAGTTTTTACAGTACATGCATCGGCAGGACTCCACTGAGATTCGAATCCAGAACAGTTCGACTATGAGCGAGGCACCATAACTATAAGCACCGAGTCACGACGGTTCGAAATTGTTCTTGCGTACGTTCAATATCTGACAAAGCAAAAACAAAAAAGGAAAGCAACAGCAGAAGTATTCACCCTTCTACAAAACATAATTTTACATTGCGATGACGTCATCTGAGCGTCCGATAACCTCCGGCAAATGACGTATTTGCTTATGACGTCATAAATAGACAATTTGAATGTACTCCGAATGCCACCTTTGTGGAAGAGGGCAGGGGATGGGAAGTACAACCATGATAACTGACTGCGATATGTTGGAAGAGTAAATGAGAAGACAGAAGACATCTGACCCAGCTGTATGACACGTATCACCAAGGCCATGTACATAAAACATGGTAATAGTCAAATACACAGAAAAGGACATTACAAATTGTAAAATTAAACTTTGTAGCGTTGTATTTTTCACAATTTTCAAAGTTTACGTTATTCTAGTACAGATAACTTTATGCCATATTAAGACAACAAAATTAAAACTATCATATATGCTCTTTACTGTATAATTCAACAAATGTAAAAAAAGAGAAAAAAATTTTCAGCGAGCGATGAGAGATTTGTTTTGCAAAACTTTGCAAAACTGTTTTAATCATCAATAACTCGCCAGTTCTCCACTGTGTAACCCTAGGTGAAATTCGTCCTGTTTGCAGCAACTAAACAAATAAACAAATTTAGATTAATTATAAGTTATTTATAAATTGTTTGACAGGCTAAATTTTACAAGATTTATTCAATAAATTAAAACGACAGTTTTACCTTAGGATCTATTTGTAATAATGATTTTTTAAAAAGTCTTGATGATTTAAACTAGCAAAGGTACCAAAAAAACCCCCAAAAAACAAACATGGAAACAAGTTGTGATACCGTTAAGACATTTTGGTTCGTTTTGATCAATGACCCAAGCGCGAATGGGCGGAGTTACCTTTTATGAGTCCAAAACTTAACTTAATTATACTATACATATATTATACCTACCTTTTATTACACCAGTGGCAAAGATCTCCACACCGACAGGCTTTATATGTAACATAGATGATAAAAGAAGCCATTCCTACTATAGTCACACTCAACACAACAATCCAAGCAACGTTTCGGGTGTCTTCTAAGAAGGTAAGTAATCTCTCGGGAGATGTCGTATACGAAGGCGTCGTGTACTCCGGAATCACTACTATAATGTTGCACGTGCCTGTTAATCCACCTGAATTTTAAAGATAGATAGATAGATAGATAGATAGATAGATAGATAGATAGATAGATAGATAGATAGATAGATAGATAGATAGACAGACAAACAGACAGACAGATAGATAGATAGATAGATTTCAATTCCATGATATATAACTGGAGTGTTGAAATTTTGTGCTTATATCTATTGAATTGTACATTATATAATTCTCCAAACTAAAAGAGAAAACAGAAGACATCTGACAAAGCTGTATGACACAAATCACCAAGGGCCTGCACACAAAACATGATAATAGTAGAATATACATAGAAAGATACAGCCATTAAAACAGTGGTGTCTTATCTTTCGAATAAGACTCCGTGTTTACAGTAGGAATTGATACCTAAAAGATTGTTCACTGCCTTAGATTAGCCGTAGATAGGATTTATGTTTCTTTGTACAGGTTTTCAAAAAGTGAAAAAAAAAATGGTCGTGACGTGAAGACATAAACAAAGTAAGTATAAACTACTTATTTAAAACAGATAAAAAAGTAAGTATTAGACAAAAATCAAATCTGTATAGAAATACAGTGTATGTGTATGATATCCAAGAAGTATAGAAAATGCACATATATGTAAATAAAACTCGCATTTAGTCATACTAAAACTGACAATAATTCACCTGGGTGCAATTGTATCATGCAATTTTTAATCATGATCTACACCTTGCTGTCAGACTGTACCCAAATATTCATGATCAATCACGTTTAAAATGTATGGAAAACATTCCTGAATACTTAGTCAACAAAGAGAACATACCTGTATCTGTCGCTGTAACTGGAATTGTTAGTGTATGTCCAGAATAAAACGAAGAAATATCTTCTTTGACATACACCACGCCATTAAACTGTACTCCAAAGTATTCTTTAGTTAGGTTTGACTGATCAAGACTGTAATTTACAATACCTGTTTTTAGAAAAAACATAGTTACAGCCATAGGTAAGCTCAAATCTATCTCATTGATTCACAACTCGGAGTTCATAAATTCAAAGTTCATATGAAAAACACCATTTGTTGCTTTTGCATTTTGTAAAATTAAATCAATGTTAAGAGTAAAAACACCTAAGACGTAGCATAAGCTCTAGTGAAAAAGTGGGTTGGATTAAATAAATGTATATTTTGCAAACTCATGATTGCTAGAAGCCCTTTTCAAGCTCACAAGTGGCTCGAATACAGTACGGAAATAGGAAAACATTGAATAGAGGTAAGTGAGGCGTAGTCTCAACGTTTACTGTCCCATCCAAAAGTTAAGGCATCGATGTTACTCGAATTTGGAACTTCTACAACACGAATCAAATTCTTTCTGATGACATGGGCTATGCCAGATCAAAAGTCAAAAGAAACATTTTTCTAATTGTCTTAACATACCATAAGCTCCAGTGTCAGAATCAGGAGCTGAAACAGTGCCCAATGTAGCACCAATCCCTATCGTTGCCGAGGTGTAAAATACATAGGTTGGTTGAGTAAAGGTCGGTGTGTTGTCATTCTTATCATTAATAGTTATAAATAGCTGGCAGGTGTCTGTGAGGGAGCCATCGGATACTGTTACTGTGCAAGTCTCTGTTGTACTAACTCCTGGGGAGTCGGTGTCATAATCCGCGCTGAACGCTACAGCCCCAGTGGTAGAATCCATGATAAAGTTAGCACAGTCTATGCTGTATGATAACGTGTCTCCTGTGTCCGGATCTGTGACGACAAACCCTGGTGCTCCAACAGAATCCCCTGCCTAGATTTGAGGAAAGATTGTTCTATATATAATTTAAAATATTTATCGCTATATAGTGGTTTCTTATTTATCATATCAAAGAGAGTGCCAGCTTGAATGCAAGCAGTCAAAATATACAAAACAGTCGCATCCCTACAGATATTTCAAATTCATTTAAATGCAGATCACCCTTGTTTATAATGTAAAAGTTTTCAAACTATTAACAATTAAAATTACAAAAGTTTTACTCTACGGTTTATAATGAATGAAAATAAAAATATTGTAACAAATGAAATTATTTGAACAAAATGTTAATTTTCAAAAGTCATGCATTGTAATATTTGTTGTTATTTCTTATATCGCAGATGTAGCTAACCATACAGGAGATACCTACTCATCTGGTTTTATATTTAATTTCTAGGGATCAATTAATGTCAAACGTGGTACATTTTTGTGAGTGCCACAGTCACATGACAGCATTTATTCTAGTGATTTATGTTGGCTATTTTACACGTCAATAATTATACATTATATCATATATTATATATAATTATATATGTATTTCTATCACAGATTTAGCTTGACAAACTCTCTGGTGTAACATTATCTTCAGATACATAATAATGAAAAATAAAATTTAATGAATATCTTTTACTTTTACCATATGCATTGAATATAAATCAGATACCATTAAGCAAGTAGAGATAGGAGATTTAAAACCGCGATTGCTCTCTTACCTGTCCTTCGTCACCAGAAAGAGAATACGAAGCTCTGTCGAATTGAGGTGCCTCGTTGACATTGATGCAGTTAATGATGAGGTTTTGTGTGTCAGTGGCTTTCCCATCAGAAACTGTACAAGCTATAGTTATAGTTGTACTACTCAGGGCTTCATAGTTTAGGAGTGTTAATGCAGTAGTAAGCCGTCCAGCTAAGATTGCAAATTAACATACATTTCCAAATATAGCTTATATGTATTAATTGCATATGTCCTACTGTATTGATTTCTTATTTAGAACAAATTTTTACTGTAATACAGATTTTGTTTCTCATATGGAATGTTGATCATGTATTAACATCATTATATATTGTTTCACACTGTAAAATGTCGTTACAAGTGACTTGAAATGCATCATGGTATTGTACCAAAGACATGAAAGTAAAAAACGAAGAAGTACCGAAGGGTAAACCATATCTCATAGTCCATGGAATAAAGGGGACAATATCGTGTTTAGTGTCATATTCAGACAAATGCGAACCCCAATAAAATCGAGGTGAGACCAGGAGCCCGAGAGGAGTAAGCGTCCCCTGGTTGCATGCAACACCCGTCGCAAAAGTCCTGCAATAACCTTTCAAATCGAGAAGGTAAATACATAGATATACACGCATGAACATACGAAGGAGACAGGAACACGAAGTCAAAATTTCCATTCAAGGCAAGAAATGCTGCCTGTCTGAAATTCCGGTGTCGGAAACGCAGGTTAACAAATATCTGTATATACATGTATACACGTATTATGTCAAATCAAGTAGTCAAAAAGTTAAGATGGTTATTTAGTATGTTCAGGTCTCAAAATATCGGTTAACATTCTTGAAAGAGGAATCTGAAATTGCAATATATCCCTATAACGACCATACAACTTCCTAAGTGACAATTTCAAACGTTCATCAATATATGCTTGTGAGAGTAGTTTCATGGCAAGAAGCCTCGCTCTCAGGACGAATTTTTCGTATTCAGAGCATGCCCTGGCATAGCATATACGTTGTGAAATGAAGACGCCATGTGCGGGAGAGGAAGGTATGTTGCTACTCAGAAAAGGGAAGTTGGTAATAATGAAATTGAAATCGTCACGTTTATCATAGAGAGAGATTACTAATGAACTATCGTCACTAATAAGTAGCAGTATATCGAGGTATGAAGCAGAAACTAAGGTAAAAATCAAAAGTCAAAATGACAAAAGGTATTTCCCTGACCATATCTTCCGCCTTAACATTGAAACAAGGTCACATATACAATTCCACTCGTCACAGAAGCGATGAATCTTGCTGGATGAGATTGGGTATATTTTTCCACATTATTGTATTAATTATAAAAGAAATCCAGTGAATCATTATGCAGATTGAATTTTTCTTGCCATTTTATTGTTAATTAAATATGATAAGATCGCAAATATACGTTATAGTATCCTGAATATTTCCAATGAATTTCGAATAAACGCAATGTGATTCCAAATACGAGCAATATTATCGTGGATATAGGATATATCACTGGGATTTTTTGAGAAAAAAAAACATTTTAAATATAACACAAAGTACTTCCGTAAAGCGCATACACAACGGTCAATCATTATCAACGACTATATGTATGATCGCCTCCAGCAAAATGTCAAGTTACTTAAAATAACTTATCAAAAACCCTATGTTTACTTACTTGTACCGTCAAAATTAAAGTAACCTGAGGCAGAATTTGGAGTAAAGACAGCTGAGTACGTGATTATATCCTGACTGTTAGGGTCTGTGGATATAAGTTGGTATATAACAGTTCCCAGAGCTGTATTTTCAGCGACGGATACAGCAGAGCTTAAAGGTATGTTAGTGAAAGCCGGTGCTACATTGATATCTGTAATTATATACATTCTGTTATGGACAGATACATTTGGAAAACAAAGCTTGTTTTTCATTTTTCAGTTTGTTTAATAGAAATGGGAAAAGATACCTTAATCGATTCTTTTTTCTTTTTGGGGGGGGGGGGGGGGGGGGTAGGGGTGATACCTATATGAATTTACATCTGATGCTGAAACGTACCTGAAGGGCTGAAACCTTTATTAATGTAAATTACGAAAATAACTGGTGTTACATGACAATGGCACTATCAACAATGTACCACATTGGACATTCACGGACCACTGAAATTCAGAGGTGAGACCAGGTGCCCGGGAGGAGTGAGCGTCTCCTGTTTGGCTAGCCACACCCGCCGTGAATGCCCTGACATACAGACGATGCAATATAATTCAGCATTGTATTTATACATGAATGTGAACAACCACTGTGTAGAAAGTGTCACAGCCACATAACATCAGGAAAAAGGGTATAATAACACTTAAGTCAAACCCTCCGCGGGGAACTTTTTTACGAGCTCCACACTGCAAAGGGAATAAGTGTGACGATTATGTAAAATACGAAAATAACTGCTGTCACATTACTATGGCACTAACAACAATGTACCACAGTGGACATTCACGGACCCCGCACATCCGATTATTTAAGTAGTTGAATTGCAGATTTGAGATGCTAGATAGTGTTTATACTCATTTGGACAATACTCTATCTAAAACTATGGCCGCCTGAAAGTACTGATATTGAAATATTGAATAATAATGTTATCAGTGAAGTTGTACGGGATGATACAGGGTAAGCAAATGTGAAGGCTCGAATTTACAAAATCTGTAGTCTATTAAATTTAATCAATACCGTATACTAATAACGGAATAGATATAACATACGTGTGACGTGCTTTATCCAATCCATGTTGATTTCATGACAATTTAACTAAAACTGGTGCACTGAGTTCAATTGCAGTGGTTCTTCACAGGTACTAATAGACCGTTTGTATTGATACTGACATATTGTGAAATGAAAACTTACCTGTTACAATAATTGTCAAGGTTCTTGGTCCTACTAACGTCTTGTTGTCATATACATATACATACAGATTGTAAGCAGGTAGTACATACGATGCTAGATCGGACGTTGCCTTTACATTGCCAGCTTCAAAACATATCAACATATATAAGATACAACAAATGAGTATCAATTTATCAAACGTGGAAAAAATATGCATTCAAAATGCTGTAAATAGCTTCTGACTTTTGAATTAGTAACAGCCCGCATTTTCTTTACAAATCTAAATACATTCAACATTTTCCAAGCATTTTCTTTTCATTTTGATGAAATAAATAATTTTAATATACCGGTTCGTCACTTACATTTCGGTTTCAGTTGAAATGGACATGGGCTTTGGTCACATGTCATGCTATAGTATAGAGTATCGCCTTCGGGATCAGAACCTGTGACTTGGTAAATAGTATCTCCAGAAGATGTAGAAGTCGATATTGCGACCATCGCTTAGAAAGGTAAATTCAAGTATGATAATTTGAAAATAATTTCTGGAAATACATACATGTATTTTTTCTATTCAACTCGAAGTGTCAAAAAAGTTATAGAAGGATTTCAATAATTGTAATAATGACGGTGATGAAGAATGATGCTGTAACAGCAAAGATAAATGGATTTAAACTAAAAATACTCTAAAACATAGTTTATATTACATTATTTCTACGGTTAAACTGTTTATTTGATTCTTATTTTACGCCACACCAATCTTATTGCAGATCATCGCTGAGACCATAGGTCTTGTATTGGGTCCCTCTACAACCCAATGCAGACTTTTACTTGAGCGTTGCACGCTGACCAACAGGGCGGTGGGGACTCTATGACGGGCCTTGTCCAAAACCTTTTCAGAGGAGACAAGGTCCTGATCCTCGTCCCCTCTGACTGTTAGTCGGGACTCCTATTGATCAAGGATCTGAGCTCGCTTACAGACGGGCAAAGCACGGTAGAGAATATAGCGGCATATCCAAATGACACAACAAGAAAACCATACTCAAACACAACAGAATAAATTCAAGAATAACGTGTCAGTCTTTTTATCAAAAAGATTATGTATGTCGGACACTCAAACCGTATCAGAGTTTAGCACATATGACTAAGAGTAATACTAGCTCAATAATGTGGAATCATAGCGAGTATCATCGGTCAGCAGAGGATGCTTACTTTCCCATGGTATCTGATCCCACCTCTTGTTCTTTCAGGGTATTCGTGATAGTCTATATCTCTTTCTTGTCTAGTAAATTGAGTGTTCCTTATTGAATACCGCTCAGTATCTTAACATTTTACTTTTTAATTAAAGTGATAGTATAAAAATCTTGAATGTTGTGTGAATAAATCAATAAATAAATAGATAAATAAATAAAAAATAAATAAATAAATAATAATAAACAATTGTATATATATTTTAGGTAATTGTTTCAGAATGAAATGATCTGTCATACCTCCATTTGGTAGGTTCGTGATGGAAGGAGCCTCATTTCTGGTAAGGAATACAATGAATTCTCCTGAATCGGATTCTTTGGAATCTGAACAAGTGATAGTGAGGGTGTACTTTTTATTGACATCGTAATTCAGAGTTGGATTAGCATTCAGGTAGATACCCGTAGCTGTAAAATTCAAATATGACATGTTATCTAAAATGACGTACCTATATCATCATTTATAGAGACTTCACATATAGCACTCGATGAGTGCTATTAATCAAAGCAGATCGGGTAACCATTATTCTATGTATGAGTGTTCCTATTAAACAGATATTGAATAAGAACTCGTTCTGTGTGCACTGAGGAACTACAATACAAACAATATTCTATTAAATACCAAGGCTTATGTTTTCATATAATGGAAATTTAAAAATTGCACTTCAAATCTCTTAAGCTAAATATAGATATATATGAATACATACACAGTAAATGTTTACTTTCTTCAATTCGAATTCGATGAATAATATTATAAAATGAACAGTTAAATATGCCTGTCATATAATACGATTTACATAATTCAAGTACATAAAACATACAAAATAATATCATAGCCGTGATTTAAGGTTTTGACACTTGCAAAACCCATACAGATTACCAAAACATACCCTACAGATTACACCACAATGTAGTTTACTATTTATATTAAGATACTGAATATAATTCAGAGAGACAAGGTACACGCACTTCTCCAAAACACATTAGAGAACATTTATTCCTTTCCCTCGAAAACTTCCTTTACACAAAATACATTGCAACCCCTTTTTCCATCAAAATCAATTTGTCTGTCCTCTCTTCGATTTGATGTTTTATTATTTCTTTACATTCTGTATAAGAGACACATACCGGCTATACCGCCAGATCCGACACCCATACTGAAATCTGACGACGTAGGACTGACATTTGAGACTGAGCAGGTAATGGTATCGGCCGGGGAATTGTCCGTCACAGATACTGTGTATAGTAAAGTTGATGCAGTCTCGTCCTCACTTACTTCCGCTGTACTTTGCAGATTAGTTATAGATGGTGGCTGTAAAATTTATTCAAATATTTTCATGATACATGATGTGAAAGGAAGGAAAGAAGGCATTGGACACGGGTGCATGAGGAAAGTCCCCACGAACGTGTAGATAATTAAAGAATGCACACACAAAATGCATCAGAATAATTATTCGATCGAAATGCAGTTGTAGTACCGACATAGGACGGTCAATTGGAATAATAACCGTCACATAGTCGGTGAATGAACAGATCTGGACGTAATTTGGTCAGAAGCTTACATATACACGTAGACTTCAAGACACTACGATGAAATTCAACTCTTCTACAAGGCCTACGTGGGTTTGAACCAAACTCTAAATCCACATAAAACAACATTTACTGTAATAGATCATCACCTATTTTAAAAGACATTTATGGGATTTTTATACACTTATGTAGTCCTTTAATTCATTTAGTTCCATCTTTGGTAAAATAATGTTGTTGGCTGTATAGAGAAAATTCATTTTGAGATGACTGTGAAAAAGAGATTGTTTAACATTGAATGACTATAATAGTGAATTTGTGGATGTACTGAACAATTTAATCTGAAATATAATAATTCATATATTTATAAATGAGCAAAATACTGGTGAATGAGACATCGTCTAACGATGTCCATGAGAAGTCGTGGAAGAATTTCAATGGGCCCAATTTATATAAAATATGATGAATTTTGACCCCATTTACGTCTATGATTTTAAGACCATTAGTAGAACTCCGCTTCGAGTCACAACTATGGGTAGGAACTCTCAGAGGATAGCCATGTATCCGGCTCCCGACTATAGCTTTTCGGTATTTATATTTTTCTGAAGTTTCTCTAAATTCTAAAACCGATTAGCAAATTGTAAAACATCAACATATTTTCATTTCTTTCATACATCGTATTTTTATCATAAAGAAATGCTGGTTAAGCTTCTAAACATTGTAACCTTTTTACCGATTTTGACTACGAAAATGCCGTAACCACCTCATAGACTTTATGTTATACAAGCTCAAATGATTTTATGCCGTCATGATGGATGTGGCCTTGACCCTGTCAGCAGGGAATGCTCACACCTCTTTGACACCTGATCCCACATCTAGTTTTTCATGGGATCTGTCTATATCCCTATTTTGTTTAGCATAATGGATATTCTTTACTTATTTCCGCTCGGTGTTCGATTTTCAACATACTGATAATTTATTTAGTTATTCTTCTTAATCATGAGTGGATCAAACAATTTAACAAGAGCAATGCCTAGCGTGGCTTATTACGCCCGTCGCTTACTTTGGACGGGATTAATGTGAACGTATGATTCTAATACCCCCAAACTTGGGTCTCTTTGATAATACTTTTATGAAGTATTGAAATCCAAAAAGAGGGATCCAAGTCCCATAACTATGTAACGACAAAATTGGATTTGCTCAGAACTAAAAGGTGGATTTCCCTACACTATTTAAGCATTCTGTACGAGTTTCATGAAACACAGCTGACATTTACTTAAGTTATCGCGTTACATAGCATCTTGATAGGATCTTATCATAGTAAAAAAATCCAAGTTCCATAACTCCGTAACGACATATCAGAATTTGCTCAATATCGAAAGGCAGCTTCCCCTACCCCATCGCGTTCCATAGCAGACGGACAGACGGACATCACCATACCATAATACGTCCCGTCTTTCGACGGGCGTATAAAAAAGGATGGGGAGATTAAATATTAATTGTTTTGAAGGTCCAGTTCTTTTAGATATCCACAAAACGTGGCCCTTTTTTGTTGAAAGGGCCACAATTCCTTACGGTTTGTTTACTTGCAATTTTGATAAACAGATCGGTCGGCAAGATCCGGTGCAATCCGGCATCAAAATGATGAAAATATCATTAATGCATAAAAATTAAGCAGAAGAGCCTGCAATATTTCTTCTACCCAGGAGATGCATTCAGATGATTCTGACTACATGTAAACAAAACTTCAAATTTGACACAAATTGTAGAGAAGACTGTATATTGCCCTCTAGTGATAGATCAATCTGATTAAAACAATATCTTTATTCCGCTTGTCTATTTGTCCAATTAAATAAAGATAAAGATCTGGCTAAACCCGTAGGTCATTTTCTGGTAACTCTGATGACGTTTCAGTCACCGAAACCGTGATTTCCCACACCCATAAATGACTCGGCTAGGCACATGATAGTGACGCAATATGTAACAAACACTGTTCAAACACTACCTTAAGGATCACGCACGTTGGGGATGTTTATTTCAATCCTAGGAATTTGTAGCCAATCCACTGATTTGCTGAAAATCAGAGTTCACCAGAACATGACCCCTTTCGGGGTTTCGCCAGATCTTTATCCGCAAAATAAGCGGAATAAAGATATAGTTTAAATCAGATTGGTGATAGATTGGTAGAAAAGTGATATTGTCGGTCGTTTGCTAAATGTTTATATATGCATTGTATTTGCTCTTTTAATGCTGGAATGCAATGATAATTGCCGGTCGATTCGTTCGTCTACATTGCAAATTTATGCAATAACTTATTTTCAAGATAGGCCACATATTGTGACTTTTGTCGAAATAGATAGGCAAATCTCTAAGGATATCGCCTCAATTATAGGAACGTCACTTCTATATCTATCAAAGCCGTTTTTGTAATATACCATACATACTCACATTGTTTTTTACTTTGATTTCGAGCTGACCATTGTCTGTATTGCCGCAATCATCGGTGACGCGGAAGGATATGGTGGTGGTCGACGTAGCAGTAGAGGAGGTAGGTAGGTTTCCCGAAGATCTCAGTTCCACTAAGAAGACCCGGTATTAGTATGTTTGCCAATCAAATAAACATTAAAACATTACATTAGAGGGCGGAGAGGGGTACGGTCAAATCTGACTTTAAGGTCCTCTAAAAGCTTTATTGTGAAGCATAGTTGAAATATATGCACTTGTACTTCCATGGAAAAGGCATGCAATTTTAGCCTTTCCCCCCATTTTCCTATTTGTCATAAATGCTACATAACGCATGGATTCATAAATAATTGTCATATAACAAAACCATCGGATAAAACATTTCACAAGTAAAACTGAAGCAGCGAGAATTATTTAGATGTATTTACAATGATGTGAAACATTACGGAAAAAGTATATACATTTATGTCTTGTACGTCAACATAAATTTACTTAAGGGTTCTCGATCCTTGGATGACGCCATATATGTTCCGTCAAAAGAAGGGGTAGGGGAAATGAAACTGTGTTGATTTTTCTTCGTAAAAATAGCATATATGTTATAGTAGTAACAAAATAAAGTAAAACTGTGGGTCTTAAACATATTTCTGATTTATTATAACTTACCAAATCCTACAAGTTGTTTGCATAAATTTTGTGCCAAAATAAGAGGGTGTTGTTCTTTTATTTTGTTTATTTTTTAGCATGGTTATATGAAAAATATTTATGTTAAAAAATCTGATATTGCAGAAAAAGTGCAGTGTAAAAATATGAACCACACATATAACTGATCTAGAGACTTATCTAAAAGCTGTCCTCTCGTTGTTTTTTCAATGATTTGGGGACAAAATAGGGAGTAGGGCAATAAAATCTTACTTTGCACGATATCTAACCTGATACTGAATCAAGAAGGAAAGATATTACTAGTATACTGCAAATAAGAAAGGTTTATAATCTGCTGATTTACATAAAATTGGGCGGTCAATGCAAAGTATTAGATGAGATGTTTGACTCAAAAATTACAAAAATATGAATAAAGCATGTTAAGACTCCATAAGTTTGATTTCTTGCTCAAACGAAAACAAATATGTGTCGGTTATGTTTCATGCCACCAATGTATGTGTCTTATATGTTCCTCTAATAAAAAAGGAATCTTTGAAAAAGCACGTATTTTTACTAGAATTTCCTTAGGGATCGATAAACCCTTAAATACATTTATGAAATTTTGTTTGACGCTACTTGGGGATCACTGTAATTATATGGTGGCGGCACCTGCCTGGTACATTGCCTTATATTTCGTTGTATATTATAGACCTACCCGAAGAAGTAAGGGATATTTTTACGTGTGTTGGTATATCGTGACACGGGACCTCGATTGATACTCTCTCACTTGGAAGAAATAGCGATGATAAATTACTTTAGAAAATCCAGACCGACATTTGGAATCGACCTTGAATATGATAATTGGACATACTAAAATCAATTCACAGATTCTAGTCCCCGCTTTATGAAACAAGAAAAAAAAAACATAAAACTTGGTCATCTTACATGTTGCTGTATCAAACGTGAAAGATGACGTTGTAGTGGTCATGGAAAACGTCAAGACGTCCAACGTATCGGCGTCAGTGGCGGTAACTGTTTTAATCAATGAACCGGATGCTAAATCGTCAAAAAATTCCACAGCAGTCAAATGGCCGGAGAAACTCGGTGAATTAGCTGTAAGGAGTAAATAATGGAAAGCAATTTGAAATGTTTTATTTCCTTATATATCATGTGTATTTGATTAGCTACAATAAATAGTTTTCGATTGCATGAAATTTAAATTGAGATTACTTTCCTTTTCCGCCTGTGAAAACATTTGGACATTGTTCAATAGTTTTATTATTGCAAAACAAATGCAAAAATATGGTTTGGAGAAATTCCTTACACTATATGGTTGATGTACGCACAAATGTTCGGTCATATACCGCCTAGATAGCGGAAAAGGGAAGTAACTCCAGCTAAATTTTATGCATTCGAAAACTATTTATTGCCAGTTAACATAAGCTATATATATATTATTCACAGCGATTGTCAAATTATGCATTTGCGAGTACATGTAATATTAACGTGTCAACAATCACGCCAAAGCCTGTGTTCAAGTTAAAGAGTTCAATTACTGTAATTTGGATATCCTGAAGATTAGTAAGTACTGAAAAGTAGCTAAATAAAGCATCATTTTGTAACAGGTTTTGACGGTTTTTGATCAATTGGAATACCGATTTCCACTTTGAACAAGCATTTGGACAGGCTTAAAGACCTTTCTTTAAACAATTTGGACGTCATATATGTACGTGTATTTCTTGTATCTTGATACGCGGAGAGATACATTGTAAAATAATTTACGACAGGAAACTTCTTATGTCTTACAATGGCAGGAACTCGTTAAAGAGGCTTTTGTTGATGTTTTTCAAGTCTTTGCTGTCAGTTGAAATCAGGACAAGTTTTATTGTGTGACTAACTGCAACACGTAGACAGGCCAATTAGGACTCCGATATGGATCCGATAATCGTATTTCAAATGTGAAAAAATTATATAATTCCATTCCTTACTGTATGCAACATTTATACCAAAACATACATATTACTTCTGTAAACCTACTACAACCGTGTTCAAATATGGATAAAAGACTTACGGCTACTTAAATATGCGTTGATGGCATAGTCTCTTCCAACTTGCTGCGAGGACCAGCCGTATGTGTCTCCTACAGTCTTACTGCCTATGCTGTAATCCAAATGATAACCATGATTTTGAGATCCTGCTCCATTTCCTCCTTCATTTTTGTATGTTACAATTGCATTTCCAGGGCAGTATCTATTGAAGTAAGTATGGGCATTTGAAAGAATATTCGTTTTGGTGCTCATGCATTTTATTTTCGTTTTTTTTCAAACATATGTTCTAGGTCGATATTCTGTCTCGTTTTTGATAATTTAGTGATAATCAGTCATCCGACGCGGCACATGTTGGTACTTTTTTATAATGACGTAATAAATAAGTAGTCTATCAAACATTAATTAAGTTGTGTCGCTACTACGTATGGAGTGTGTAAAAAGTTGGATCTCTCGATCCCTAAACTGGGAGGGTAAATGTTTCGTCCATTAGTACAGTGAACGACAATAAAAATTGTACGGCGAACTCTTTTATCATTTATAATATTTATTCATTTTATTTCATTTCATACTGGCCACTAAGTTGCTCATGCAGGGATATGTTAAAGAACGTCTGAAATCGTCACTGAGGAAGTTCTACGGTCGCTATGGGGATCTTGTACGAAAATATGATGTGCCCCTTTCTAGAATGATTGATAATATTCTGGAATGCGACTAAATGACCTGTTCAGTGAACACCAAATATGACTTTGTATACCAGTTTTGTACTTTCGTATGTACAATAAGGAAACCAAAACTCTTGATTTTGACATGTTTCTTAAGAAATGCTGTGACGGGTGATGTATGCAAACAGGAGACGCTTACTCTCCCCGGGCACCTGGTCTCACCTCGGAATTTTTCAGTATTTCGGGGTTCACAACAGTTTCTTTTTGAAACTTACACGATTTTGTATCTGTCCTTGGACTTTGAGAATGATTAACGGTTTGGTACTTCTTCGATATTGATTCAATGTCTAATTATATATAAAAGTGAATGTTAGTTAACTATTTTATTTTTGAACAATCACTGAAATGTGATAATTAAAAAATGTTTACAAAGTAAGTTTACATTAATATGAAGATTTTGAAAGTGATTTAAACATCAGAAACACTTTATACATGTATATGACGTAAACAGTAGACGGTGAAATCCCCCATTTTGATGGCAATAACGGCTGTCACAGTCATATTTATGTACGTTTGTATTTTGTGAATAGATTTCAACCATCTTGTTATTTATCGTTGTAATAGATAATATTTAAGGAGCATAATAATGGTAAAATAAGGTCAATAAGATATTATGGTTATTCAAGGTAAGCAGAAATAAAATTTTCGCTGTATGGGAATTCCAAATTACGCTTTATCTGTCTAATTAAGATGCATGTATTGTGACCGGATTTTTCAAGAAAATGTTTTGTCAGATAAACAGACACGATAACAAATCAATAAGAAAATACAAATCTTTGCTGCGTTTCAGGTATCCCTAACGGGATTAAATTATTCTGACGTAAGACATCTAGTCAAATATAAAAGAAAAGTCATTCTAAAATAAAGAATTATTCTACGAATAATGTTTGGGACAAAGTGTTACGAACACACTATTTGCACTCCCCCTTCAAAACTGGGGAGCCAGTAATACCCCTTCACATTCCCTCCCTTGTCGTTCCCTCTGTTCATAAGGCATATATCGCAAAGTATAGAAATAATTCAGAGTTAAGTATGCTGAAATATGTCATTATTTTCTTTAATAATAGAATATACCTGTAACTGTATTGTTGTCACACAGTACTAGAGCATATGGTAAAAAATTGATAAAACAACCCCCCCCCAAACCCAAAAAACAAAAAAACAACCCAATATTTGAAAGTCAAAAAAGGAAAGAAAAAAATAGAATAAATAGTTATTTGATTGCTATTTAGATCTGAAAATAAATTTTTATTCTATTTTTCTGCGTATCTCAGTCTATCATGGTCTCCGTTTAAGTATAAGAGGTTGTGAGATCGAGAACGATCGCCGGCTTATCCTATCATATACATTTGTTTATTCGTGAAATTGTGCAATACAGTAAATGGAATTATAATACAAACATAAGATAAATAATCGTTTGAGAATGTTGGGTAGGAAAATTAAAGTACATGTATCACTATTTAATCATCTGATGACAAGTATGCATTAAATGTATAATCGAACACAGAATTATGGATGGGTGCATAAATAGAGATATATTGAATGAAATAATGAAAATTGCTTCGATCGGGGGGTGGGGATGGTATTGTAGACATCCTATTGATAATTCAAGTTTACAATACTATTGAAACCGATTCAATTCAAAATGTAGAAAGGCAACTAAATTAATACTTATTAGTTTGTCATTTCACAATGTTTAACATTGAAATTTTGATGGTCATAACTGTTATAAGTAAATAATGTCGCATTCAACACACTTTAAATGAGAGAGCAAGGACAAAATTATTGTATTGAGTACCCTCAGTAATACAATATGAGGAAGATTGAAAGAGAAAACAGAAGATGTCTGACAAAGCTGTATGACACAAATCACCAGGGACATGCAATATAAAAGAAGCCTATAAAAATTGTATATATCAAGGTATTTTACATGAGTTATAGTCAAAAATTCCTTTCCATATGTACATTGTCAGAATTGATTAAGGAGATATTACTCCTATATATATTAATGTCATTTTTGCTATAATAAAAAACAAAAACAAACAAACAAACCAATAAACAAGAAGAAAAACAAAAACAGAAAACAAAAAAACACCTCTCCAAAACGCAAAAAACCAAAACAAAACAAATAAATAACTCCCCCACCCTAAAAATAGCAAAAAGAAACAGCACACATACACACACACACAAATCACACACATACATACACACACACGAACACAAAAGGAAACACAAAGAAAATAAAGAAATATATAAAAATATATAAAAGAAAGACATAAAGAACAAATAAATTATAAATGAATAAATAAATGTAAAAAGTGACAAAAATTTCTACTTTGATCTACGTATCTCAGTCTGTTATGCGCTCAGTGCTTATGAACAAGAGGTCGTGAGGTCGAGAACCATCGCTGGCTCATTTGTTGCCTATCAATTGGATGAACCAGTAAACACCACGGATGAAATGTTACAGATCTATTCTGCTTCGTGGGAACCTGTTGCACAATTGTATTTGATTCAAGTTTAGAGGAATGTCTTACATGCCGATGACATCACCGCTGTCCACTAATATTTGATCATTTGCTGGAATGGTGATTGTGATCTCTTTGTGAGCTTCGCTATCTGGTGTAAAACAACATTACAAATGAATTCAATATGAAATGAAAGGTATTGAATCACATATAGATTACAAAATCATTTTTAACATTACAACAGAGAAGACAGAAGATATCTGATAAAGATGTTTGACACAAATCACCAAGACATGCACACAGAATATGATAATAGTAAAATATACAAAACATTCGATTGTACTGCGGTTACGATACCGACCTAGGACGGTCAATTAAAGTAACACACGTCATTCAATAGGTGTGGTTAACCGGTTTACGGGCGCCTACCTTCCAACTCAACGCAAAAGCAGCACAATCAAAGGACATAAATTTAAAAATTCATAAATAATCCTGATTGATGAAAGCCAATTTGGGAAGCCAGTACATTTGACGCACTTATATCAAAGTGAAACTAAATTTGATACTCCCCTGGTGCAATTTTACAGACTTTATTCATGGTAACTACACAGACTCGTAGGAACCGGGACCAGAAAGGAGGGTGCCCTTCGTAATTTTGGCCGATCATGAACCGATTTTTATCACGTTACGAAACGAAACGAAATTCCAGTTTTGTCCCCCCCCCTTTTTTTTGTTTGTTTTTGAATATGCTTCCTACGACCCTGCTACAGTTTTACATTATCCATTATGGGATATAGCACTTCAGTGTAGTTGGTTAGCTACAACTCTGGAAGTAAGAAATCTATAGTTGCTGATCAATACGCTATCTAGTGAATTTTGTCACAAAGAGTTCTTATCCTGACATTTTTAAATCCTGGATTCGCTACTGATACTTTCTAGGACTAATACTTACTTGGTACGGAGTACAAGTTCTGACCACGTAGTTCCCATGTTGCACCAGTGTTTCTCCAAACTTGCAGGTAAACATCACCTGCATACTCTGCAAAAATTTCCCAAGATGAAATGCGTCCGCAGCAGTAAAATGTATACTCGTTGTCGTCTGCTTCCAGCAGTACACCCATATCTGAATATACATTTAAAAAAAACCCGCCAGATTATATAAATTGTAAAAAATGAAAGGATGTAACTAAGCTCTTTACTGTTAGTTCTTGATATAGAATCGTCATCAATGACATTCCTATATTTGCATGATTAAATCATCAAAATGTTTCTATAAACTTTGCTATTTTGAACATAAAACCTTATGATGGTTGGTTGATTAATTGGAGTTTTAGGCCGTTTTCAACAATTTCTCACTTCTACCGCGACATGGAACCTGATGGTAACAATCTTTTAAACATAGTGGCGCAATTCAGGATTTGAACCCGGATCGTCGGTGCCGCAAGCTAGGTAGTTAACAATTACTCCAAGCCTGCCCCACTAATGAGGTTAATAAGGTAGATCGCCTCGAAAATTTGAAAACTTTATTTGACGGTATAGTCGCTTATACGCCTCTTCTAAATTTTCTTTTATATACTAAAACAAGTAAAAGTTTTTCACAGTGAAATCGTTGTATAATAAAAAAAAAAACCTTTTTCAGAAATTTTAGGCCACATGACCTTTAACTGGTGAAATAACATTGATTATTTCACTTGATAAAGGACAGGTGGTCCGAAAATTTGTTTAAAAAAGTGCCTTTTATTTATTATTTCCTCTATATTTTTAATGAAAATTGAAGCTTTGCGAAAGGGCTAAGGTCATTAACAATAGTGCGACGGCCTCGAATTTGAGGGATTTTTCAAAATAAAAATTTTAAGATTTTATGTCCCTGATTTACTTAAGTAAGACTTATATTTTCATGTACTAACAAGGAATAGTAAAAAGAAACCCCCCCAAACATTGATATTCATGTGCTACAGGACGATGAAGAAGCGCATGATAGAAGAAAATGTCAAAAATCAACGAGACTTTTAGTTTCACAAGGAAAATTAGAACTTGCCCCATGAATGTTCATTGACAAAATTTCGCATATTTGTGAGAAATAAAGAATCCGATCATACTACAAAATATTTTGAAAGAAAAAAGAGGAATTACTGGCTCAGTTATGTGGCAGAAGTCACCATAGAGCTATACAATACCTGAATATAAATAATATACTAAAATATATATCACATTACAAAAATATTTGATTGTAGTGCAATTACGATACCGACTTAGGACGGTCATTTAATTTGACAAAAGCCAAACAAATGGTGTGGTTAACCGGTTTACGGGCCCACCTTCCCACTCACCGTAACAGCAGAACAATCAAAGGACGTACATTTAAAAATTTATAAATAATCCTCCAAGTAAAGAACAAGGGTCAACAGGTATCGCATATTGAGAGGTCATAAAAATATAAACACGTAAGGTATTGTAAAATACATAATGGTATAAAAATATATGCGACATCAACATGATAAACCGTGCTCTGCCAGTCTGAAAGCGAGCTAAGACCCTAGATCTGTAGGAGTCCCGACTAACAGTCAGAGGGGGCGAGGTTCAGGACCATGTCTCCTCTGAAAGAGGTTTGGACAAGGCCCGTCATATAGTCCCCACCGCCCTGTTAGTCAGCGTGCAACGTTCAAATAAAAGTCTGCATAAGGCTGTAGAGGGGCCAAATACAAGACCTATATTCTTTTTGATGATCTCAATATCATATTGTCTATTTATAAGACGTTTGATTATTTTATTACATGATAAAATAACGTTATCGGAGCCTTTTACTTTCCTTGGTTTATATACGAGATCACCGTAAAAATAAGGATGTAAAATTCCATTGGATACATACTGTTGAAAAGAAATATTTCCAAATTTAGATAGAAGTTCTGAATAAGATCTGAAGAATTTGCTGAATGTTTTTCTTAACTTGTGATATCTGTAACCCTGAGTTAAAAGTTTAGTAGTAATTTGTAAATTTCGTTTATGAAAGTCCAAAACATCGGTGCAGCCTCTGACAAATCGAACTAATTGAGATATATAGATACCATATGATGGGAGTCGAGGAACATCGCCATCCAAGTAAGGGAAATTTACAAAATGAACACTTGTGGGCCAACCTTAAAATAAAACTTGTTAAAAACATCGCGTGTAAAAGTTTCCGTATTCTCCGGAACTGAGTTTCACCTTAATATTTTCAGCAGATGAAGATCAAAGCATAATAATTTCTTTTTTTCCCATAGGGTCCCATGATAAATTACCAAACTTCAAGCAAGAGTTACACAACTTTCTGCATCTTAGCTTTGTATAACCCATATATCAAAACGTTTGATAGATCCTCCTCTATCACAATTTTAACAGTTTACTTGATTTCGAGAAAATCTTGCTGGAAAGGAGTCAACCCTAACCCCACCCCACCCCCAAATGGCCAAATTTCAAATATAAAGTACTTTTTTTAGGTCATAAAACCTTTATATTAGCGAAATGTTAAAATTTGTGATTTGTGATTTTACCGCACAATCAGTCTTTATTTATAGATTGATCACAAATAATTTCATCCAATCATAGCCCCTGATACAATGAAATAGTAGTCCCTCTCCCCTTACTGCAGATCAGCCAATTACGCGTCTCGTAAATAACCATTCTTCGACCTATACAAGACCATAGACTATAGTTTTTTTATCCCCTTGCAACAGCGTTGCAAGGGGAATTACTGTTATGATACCGTCGTATGTGAGTGGGTGCATGGGTGAACGTGTCTGAAACAAAACCTCGTAGACACCCTAGACGTCACAGTCTTGGCCCTATTGGGATGATACTTAATATAATGAGAGAAAGATCCCTATTGATTTTGGGGTTAAAAGGTCAAAGATTAAGGTCACTAGAGGGCATCATAGAAAAACCATGTAGACACGCTAGAAGTCACAGTTTTGGCCCTATTGGGTTCATACTTCACATATGGCTTAAGAAACGTCCCTATTTACTTGGGAGTCAACAGGTCAAAGGCCAGGGTCAATGTAGTACCATAATTTTGCTGCCGTTTGAGTGGATGCTACGTTTGGCGTTGATCTCGTTCCTGTTGTTTGCTTTGTAGATGGCTATTAAAAAATCATTGCCAAATCCCATTGCCAATCCGCTTAATTTTTTTTCGGAGATTTATGCATGTTGTTATATTACATAAGAGCTGTCATTTATTCTTCTGCAGTAAAATTTGCATACGTTAAATTCAGAATATCTATCAATATATATCTTGACCCCTATGACCCTACTCTTTTACTTTTTAGTGATTATTTCCAGAAATCCATGATTTTCCATTAACAAGAGCAACGCCAACATAGCATAATACGTCGATCATATATTATTTCAAACGCAACAAATATCTAAATGTAAATATTTTAAAAAGATTTAATCAATCAAATGCACTGTGACCTTGACCTTGGAGGTATGACCTTCGTCAAGGTCATGCCACAACATTGAGACATGGGCAACAATTCTATGAGACAATATTCAGATCGATGAAGGCTGTAAAAAGTTATGGCCCAGACAAATTCTACCCATCTAATATACTGTGACATTGACTTCGGAGGTATAACCTTAGCTCAAGGTCATAGCACACCGTCTTCCCATAATGACCATTTCTACAAACTATGAAGTTAATCTAACAGAGTATATAGAAACTATGCCTTAGACAAAATGTTACCTTCATTGGATTCCAAAAATCTGTGATATTTCATCCAGATTCAAACTTTTGCCTTCAAATTTATAAAATATGAGAAATAAAGCATGAAAACTTCCTCAAATACCTAAATTCAACATTTTCTATCAGAAAAACAACAAAAGCTTTGTTTTCAAAGTAGGGCAAAATTAAGCCATTACTGACCCTGGTCCTTTCAGGATATGTCGAAAAGCTAAGACAATCGTGTATCTATAATCTACTATAACTTACCACTACCAGTGTCTATTTCGTTATCTTTTGATTTTGGGTCATTTTCTCCAGTGTCGGCGTTGTTGTTACATGAGGCACCTGGTAACACAAAGTAATATACTGCTGATGTAAGCTGCCGCGGCACAAAGAATTGGCGGTGGCATATTCCACAATCGTGAGACCAACCTCCCTTTTAACGTCTATTACAAATTATATCAGAGAGAGAGAGAGAGAGAGAGAGAGAGATAGAGAGAATTAATTTGTTTATTCCTGATTCAGCGAAATATCAAATAGAATTAATATACAGCCACATGATTAAATAAATAATTGTTGGAGAAATTTAGGTCAATCAAAGTACATGCATCATTATTAAATCATTAAGAAATTATATGCTTTTGAAAGCATTTACAGTTGATTTAAAAATATCTTTTTATGGGTAAATACAAATACAACTTGAACATACTAAAAATGTTTGGCAAACATACATTCTCTTCACAATAAAATAGATCTTAAAAAAAAGATAAAGAATAAAAAAAAAAACACCTCAATCCAACCAGGAAAACATTTCAGGATTTGAAAATTAGAGTAAAACAATTCAATAAATGAAATAAAATGAATTAATAAGATAAAATCTGATGTAAAACTTTATCGTCGTCCGATGCATACTTGCAAGTCTCTCTAACTTAAACTGGAAATTCATCTGTTTCAAGCCTTGTCATATAACCGAATTCATTTACTAGTATATTTATTAGAAAGAAGAAAATGTGAAAAAGAAAAAGAGTACAAAAACAAAGAAAAGAAAGAAACAAAAGCAAAGAAAAACCTACAACAAAAACAAACAACAAAAAGGCACGTCTCAAAGACAAAACGTTAATTTTTGGCTTATTTTTAGTAAGCAATATGGCTTATAATCATATATAACGTTTCCTTTACACCGATTACAGATATAAAAGTTTAATATAAATATAACTTACCGTATACAATGTAAAGACATT
>CM068583.1:16206840-16401840 GCA_035048485.1 Pteria penguin | reverse complement strand
AGTCTTGTTACACTATTACACCGACATTTCAGTTAAGTCGGTACTACAACTCTATTACTGTTTTGTAATGATTTTTTAAGTACTGTAGGTTTTCTTTCTAATTATTACATTATTAACAGAGCATTTCTCTGATGACTTCTGTCATACGGCTGAGTCAGACGCTTTGATCTTTTCCTTTCTTTTCTATACCGTCACCGTGACAATGTTTTTCATACAGCTAAACTAAACCAGATGTCTTCTCTAATTTCTACTGCGATAACATCAAATCACGCCTTCTTTTTTCATACTCGATATAACTAATGACTCGGTCTATTATGTATACGTAATATGTGTAAATATATATCGTCTGTACTGTACTACTGTAAAGCTTCTCTAAGATAAGGATCTGATCGATTAGGTTTAATCGAGAGAGAGAATTCCGTAAACAGAGTATTGTGATCCACATATATACATGAATAATGCTCTTGAATTTTTATTCATGTTAATGTTCTCTCTAAAATAGCATTTGATTCAGTCATTCCTTCAGTCCCTTAAATGTACTGGAGAAACAAATATGTTTTAAATGTTCTAACATAACAAATATCAATTATGAAATACTAATTTTATGAAATATTTAGCAAATCAGTTTTATTTTATTTTTGCGATCATTATTTTCGCAAGAAGCCATATACGTGAAATTACTTTGAAAAATAATGTCCTTGTGGATTAAAAGTGATTTTTATATTCAAATTCCTTTGTACTGAACAATTTTACACGAATCTACATTTATTCCAGCAGCCACTTGAACAATAAGTACAATCTGTCTTAAAAGTAAAA
This sequence comes from Pteria penguin, assembly GCA_035048485.1. Taxonomy (NCBI): domain Eukaryota; kingdom Metazoa; phylum Mollusca; class Bivalvia; order Pterioida; family Pteriidae; genus Pteria; species Pteria penguin. The sequence goes on along the minus strand of CM068583.1, from coordinate 16,401,024 downwards.
AACGAAGAAGTACCGAAGGGTAAACCATATCTCATAGTCCATGGAATAAAGGGGACAAAGTAAATCACTGATCTGCAAAATCAGTTAATAATTGTATCATTGCTTGGAAACGATACCATATTGGTGTTCTTATAAATGAAATACACTCTACTAGTACATATGTGTAAATTCAATTATTGAAAGACAACGTCATTTTTAAAATCCCACGGCTTTCAATACGATTTCAAAATTAACATCGTAAAACAGATCTTCCAACTAGTACTGGCTCTCACAATTACACTAAATTTCATATAAATAACGTTTGTAATCAATTCTAATACTATATTTCATGACATATTACTTCCCCTCAAGCATAGAAAGGAAGACAACTCGAGATAAGTTGAACATACTCAATTCCTTGTATATGTCTTTGTTTAGCATGTGTGTTCTGAGATCACATGATGATCAGAATCCAGATCTAATTACTTTGCCTTTAAAGTCATGTTACATTGAGAAACCAAATATATGCCTAAAACAAAATACGTTCGAATTCATTTCAAGACATATGTATCTATATGCCATATTATTTACTTGCCAATTATAACGGTATCTTTGTGTTTCACCTTCAAGTAATTCGAATATAGCATTACGTTAAAGCAAATTCAAGTTACACTTGCTTTGTTCAGAAGACAAAGCGACATTCAGATAAGCTGCTGAGCGAGAGATAAGTAGGTGGTAGACTTACAACGTCACTGAGACAATCATATGGTCGATACGAGAGTCTTATTATACAATACGGTATTTCGTAAGTAAGAATACTGAAATATATTCTGTATCAATATCTATTATGAACACCGAAATTTACATTATCCATACTTACAATTAGTCGATTCGACAATGTCTACGGGGCATTAGTGACTGATGTTGCTAGCCAGCAGCATATTTCTCCTTCACCCCATACACTTAAAATCACTTCTTTTAGGCGCTAGGATACTATTTGGTTTCTTTTATTATTGCTTTTTCATGTCTTGGAGCTTTAAAACTAGTCAGTTAAAGTATTGATTACTGACTGTTAATAAATTCGCTGGTGATTTTTTTCTATTTGTTGACTGCGGACACAGTAAGATTTATTGACCGTGTAAGCACGTACGGCGGACTGTACATAACGCTACACGAGGTCATTGGTTAATTGTATTAATCGTCATCAATAACGATCTGTAAATAAATACGATTTTTAAATTAGCATTTGAAAATACGATGAATTGAAACTGTTAAAATAAAATACAAATGTAATTGAAAATTACCGAAATTTGCAAACTGCAAATTCTGCTAGTTTAATTTAACGATGAACTATACTTAGAGGATAACATTTTAGTCTCTGAATCATTTGCAGGCATAAATTTTATCATTTTATTGCTGGAAATCCCGTTTAACAGCAAAGCGATGTGTTAACACCACTCTTATTCAATTTTCTTAAACGCACGTTTAACATGGTTTCATGACGTTACTATGTAGCTTCTCGTCGATTTCAAGACATAAGAGTGTTAAAAGTGTTTAGCAAAAACAGGCCAAGCTATTGATATACTTCAATAAAAAGAAATCAACAAATGGCAGAATTTCTCAAAACGTCATTAGACGCCAAATGCCATATGAACGACATTATCCGTCCTGGGTCCGGCGCCAAACTTAGAATATACTTGATTCATAATTTCATATTCTTCTGTTCAGCAATGAATTTTATTAAAATAACTGGGATTTGGATTTTATTTAGTTTTATTCTAGTGATAGATAGAATTAAACCATTCTGCATTAAAATTTATTTGAACGTTTGATAATGGAATAAATTGAAATGAACTTTAGATCCAGTTTCGATAAACAAGGACGATTTCTCGCACAGGTATTATTGGACTTGTATCAATTATTCTATTTATAACATAGCCTATAGATACACATAGTTTAACAGATAAATATCATATTAGTAATCAGGGAATATGTCTTAATCTAATGTCTTAATCTCAATGGTGACTCCTGCCACATAACTGAGCCAGTAACTCCTCTTTTTTCTTTAAAATGTCGTCTGGGATTTTCGGAGGGTGTTGGATGTTGGGGGCAGATATTTATTTTTTCATATGTTTACAAATCACTGACTAATTTCAAACATATACTCAATATATGTTCAACATGTTCAATATTTTTGTTTTCATTTTGCTTTTGTGTCTGTGATGACTGAGTCAGGTGTCTTTATTTTCTTTCTTTCATTGAAAAACGATTCAGTTGGGAATACTTTTACCTTATTTTACAAAGGGCACAGCTAGGCGGAGACTAAAATACATTTATTTTATTATTATTATTTTTTTTTTATCTTATTTTTTTTTCTTTTTATCAAATGCAATTACTTAATAAATATTCAGTAATTATGTATTCTATTCACTTTATTTTAGAGAAACGTGCCTAGATAGTTTTGTTCATAGGTCCGTTCACCTTATACTGTGCGACTGTCCTTTTGACTGCAAGACTCTTCACTGCTTCAAAATAACGTTAGCGGCAATCACTGTTTTTTTTCCTGATGTTAAAAAAATAAACAAGGAACTTTTTTCATTTGAAAACCCAAACGCCAGTCCTGATCTAAATGTGAATATTTTGGGGGTTTGTTTGTTTATTTGTTGAGGGAGGGGGGGGTTTAATGGGGGTTACAATTAATCGCTTACAAATTGGTTTTAAATAGTTTGCGAATATTTTAATATTTCGTACATAAATATTTCACATTTATAATACAATATAGAATAAATGCGTTATTTTATGCTGAAATGAAGATTATTATCAAAATTCTTTAAAGTTTGAGAGGCATTTTAAGACTTTGTGTTGTTTATTCTATATATTTTATTTTTTACAAGAGGTCCATTGGGACATCAGTATTATAGAACAATTCCATGAACCATTAAGTATAATGCTCAACTTTTGAGTATTCTTCGAAATGTAAGAAGAAGAAACCCAATACAATACAAATCTAAACAATTGATATTTGCAATACAGAATATATTTACTTCACAGTTCAATGATTCGACACTAAATAAAGCAAATGTGAATGTAATAATACCACACATTTACAATTTTAACCGATGGAAATCGCTATAGATTTATGTAATAAACATCACATGGCAAAGCTGAAAATATATTAAATAACAGCAATGCCAATGATATTTGTAATAACAATGGCTGATATGAATGCCCGACAGTTTAAATTTTCATTGATCAATAACATATATAAATAAATAACACGAAAGATCAATATGGAAATAAAATGCAAAGCTGTAAAATATTGACTACCAAGAAGAAAAAATCGACCTTCCTCTCCATTCTGGTGATCTATATACTTTCGTATAAAAGTTCATCAGCAGTACTGTAAACATCGCTTGTGAAAATAACATAACTGCAATAAAGCTGTGAGATGAAATATAAAAATCAATTTAGGATATGCAGCATTGTAGAATATATATACCTTATAATTTAGTGCACCATATGCGCATTTCGACAACTTGTGTCTCTTCAGTGATGCTCTTGGCCAAATGATTGGAATTCTCAAAATATATAAATATTTGAAAAGCAGTGTTGAAACCAAAATGACCGAAAAGTGAAGCAAAGATTCTATAGGATAGAGCTATGCATGAGAGAGATACTCCTTAGTTTAGTGATTTCATGGCTTTAATAATTTTATAAGAAAATAATTACTACTAACCATGAAAATATATATTATACCTGTATTAATTTATTGGATCATATGCCCATTTCTTTATAGTGAAATTTAAAGCCCAACAATGAAAATCAAAACAAAATTGAAAAACAAACTAATAATAAAATTTACTTTACATAAGAGCCTAACAATAACTCTAAGGACAGAACTTTAGAACGTTGAAAGATACTATCATGCATAAGCTTTCACCACAGTAGACTTTAAACTATATATACCAAATGTTGTCAAATTTATCATGTAAGAAATTATGACAACAACAGTATTTCCACTATATGATCATCTTGTTTGAGCATGAAAATGTGATGTGATCATAGAATAGAACGAGAAGATATCTGATAGACATCACAAAAATATTCACTTATAATGCAATTGTAGTACTGACATAAGCGGTTAATTGAGGTAGTGACAATCGTTACTCATTGATAACCAGTTTACGGGCCGCAATACTGGGGTCTTATTCACAAAGAAACTTAAGTCTGTCTAAGAATTGAAACCTATATGGTAGCATGTGTCTTAATGGTTAGATTTAATAAAAAGTTTCTGTAAACAGTATATCTGACAAACTATTCACAGGCTAACTTTCTATAAAATCGTAGAATAATTACACATGATATTTTAAGTCTCAATTCTTAGACTTAGACTTAAGTTTCTGTGTGAATAAGACTCCTGGACTCTAGTTAATTGGTTTCAGCTACTTGGTTACTGCATGTACTTTGTTTGGTTGTAGAATCACTTATGATGGTATGTAATCTGATAAATGTACGTTTTGGATATTTATGGTGTCATATTTTCTGAAATGCCTCGACACTAATCAATGTTCTTGGAAAACATTTTCGAATCTGCCAATAATTTTATATCATACAAAAAAATTTAAATATTTCGTTTTCAAATTTGAGAAATTTATATATATATATATATGAACCTCATCGTCGCATAAAAAAGTTGGCGTACTATGCTATACGCTGGGGTCTGTCTGTCTGTCTGTCTATCCCACCTATCTTGTCTTTGCAACTCCTACCAAACCCTTAAGAGATTTTGATGAAATTTGGTACAATGAAAGAACGCCATTTGCATATTGGAAGAAATATTACAGGACTTATGGTCCTTGGACTTACATTTTCTTAAAATACATTGTCTTCTCTACTTCTCCTAAATCCTTTTGGGGGATTTTGATGAAACTTAGTACAAAGGAAGAACACCTTATGAAGATTTGGATATTGAAAGGGGAATGCTGTTCAAAAAACAATTACGAGAGTTATGGCCCTTTGACTTATAACTTGTTAGATGTTTCTATGCAAAAATATCCTGTCTTCGCAACTTCTCCTAAACCCATTGAGGATTTTGATGAAACATGACACAAAGAATCAACACCATATAAAAATGCGCATAATGGAAGGGGAATGCTGTTCAAAAACATTACAGGAGTTCTGACCCTTGGACCTAAATTTTCTATGCAAAATACCTTCTCCTAAAACGGCCCTTTGGGTATTTTGATGAAACGTGGTACAAAGAAAGATAACATTATGAAGACCTGCATACTGAACAAGATTTTTCGCATTTCGTCAATGTTTGATACATTTGTAGTCGGTGTATTTTTGAAAAGAAAGGGGTGTCAACATGGAAATGGGATGGATGTGGGAAGAATATTAATTAACCCACAAACATTTGGGGGAAAAAGCTGAACTATTTTACCAGTATCGAAGGTACTTTATATACCACAATTAGATTAGATATATCATTCTAGTGTGTATGACACCTAGGATAATGAAATGCGGGCGTATTATATACCTTTCAACGGTGCTCTGTTTCTTTTTTCCAGATCCTAGACATTCTTCAGCGCCGTTACAAGCAACTCTCTATCGTCGTCGCTTTTTTCGAGTATGTTCCTTTTCATGAAAGTAACCGTGCTTTGCGATACAGAGGAAAGCAAGTTCTGCATGACTGTCTGGAAATTTTATGTGAAATTGAAACTGCACTTAGCGAGGCCTCCTCGGGTACCCTGGAATATGTGTCCTCGCGCGTGGTACCGGACGAATACCGATTCCTAACAAAGTCACAAAGAGTATCTTGGACTTACATCCTTATCAGAGATACACTTAGATTTATTCGTCAAATGCACAATCAGTTTCACATATTTGAGGGTTACTGAACTTGATTTGTTCGTTTATCATATGATTAGGGACTTCATAGATGGTAAATATACTGTGATATTGACCAGAAAAATAATACTGATGAGATTCTTATATATGATATGATGAATCAGCGCTTATTATATATTTTCAAGTTACATTAATTTAGACTGTGTTTTGAGCAACGAAAAGGCGATATTATTGTTTTATATATTTATCTATTTGCTTATTTAATTTAGTTTATGATTAAAAATGCGCCATATTAACTTTGTATTTAAATGTCTGCATTTATGAGCAGATGTTAACTTCTCTTTATAATTACATTTAATCTTGTACCTTTTAAAATAAATAATTATAAAACTAAATCATTTCTTTATTTAATAATTCATAAGGTAATGCTACATACAATAGTGACTTATCTTATTATGTATATTTCATTACTGGATGTTTATTCATTTAAGGAATGCATCTATTCTTTTCGTTAGATGGATGTATACCACGAAAAAAGACTGAAAATGCATCATTGCTCGTATCGTATACCACGAACAAATTAGATTCATTCCTTGTCATTTATTTCCTTTCAAACATGTTTTATATTCTCAGAAATTGGTACGTTTTATCTGCACTATTTTTTAACATCTCTAAATTTCTACCGCGGCGGTGTCAATGTATTGACGATACGAAAACACGGGAAATTATGTGGGTAAGAAAAAAAAACGGTGGATGAGATATATCACTAATTTTCAAACCAATCAAAATGCGTGTTACATCTAAAATTAAATTACAATTGTCACAGAAGAGAAAGTGGCAGACTTGTAGAAGTGGATAAGTCCTTGTCCTTTGGTGAAGGCGATCCGGGTAGGATTCCTGGATAGAGCCACTATCATTAAAGGGTTGGTTATCTCCTACTCCTAAGCCAAATTTCCGATAGGTCTCATAGATTTGTTAAAGTGCTATAAGAATGTACACAATTTTTCTGTACAATGTGCGTATCTACATACAAAAGCCGCTGACAAAAAAAAAATTGCATTGCTGCATGACTCCAATCACAAGATATATACAATAACCATGAACAGCTCGGTGGTGTTTTCAGTCGGTAATCTCCGTAATATAATATATAACGTCAGAAGTTGTACCTATGCTACTTTTCATTTGGTTTTAATTATGACGTTAATGTTTTCATTGTGACGTCACGGTATAATGACGTTGAAAGTTGTACAACAAGTAGTACAGGAAGCCTTTATTTTACTCGGTTTTTCCCGTAAAATCGGCAAAATGGATATTTTTAGATATCTCTCAGAAAAATACTGAAGTAGTAGGTGCAGTAATTTTTTTTTAATTTATAATAATTCAATTAGGATTTTAAGAAAATGCAAAATACTCCAACATTCTAATAGCACTGTCAATGCGACGTAAAAGGACAGTCCACCAATCAACCATAAAGGAGGTGATGGAATTGTGTGCTTTTCTCAAGTTCCATGACGGTCAATCTTCGACCTAAAAACGTTTCGGTCTCCTACATTAACACTCTAATTGCAAGTACATGTGATAATAGCACTGTAAATGCGACGTAAAAGGACAGTCCACCAATCAAACATTAAGGAGGTGATGGAATTGTGTGCTTTTCTCAAGTTCCATGACGGTCAATCTTCGACCAAAAAACGTTTTGGTCTCCTACATCAACACTCTCTCAACACTGCAAGTACATGTGATAGGATGATATGACATGTGGTATTGTGGTTCTTCAAGGGAAAGGGAGAGGCATCTGACTTAGCTGTAAGGCAGAAGTTACCGCGGAGACTAACAATAAAACAAGAAATAATGCAATACCTGCAATGTCATTATAAAAATATTGATTGTCCGACAAATGTGAATCCGACTTAGGACGGTCAATATAAGTAAAATCTTATGAAAGAAATAGAAAACATCATTGTGTGAAACACAATTGCATCTTTTCGTTATAAAGAGTTATCATACCAACCAGGTATCTGACGTAGGGAAACTGTGACGTAAACTAGATTTATGAAAACCAATTCAAAATTACAGGAAATGAATTGACATAAATTTGGAATTTGATGGCGTCACAATGGTTTTAATGTCAGATACCTACCTAAATTGGAAATGAATATATAGTACTAAAATCGGCAATATTCAAGTCAGAAGTAATATAAGCCAACATATATGGTATGTGTTCCAAATTTGAGAGTTGTCGGACCTGAGCGGTTAGCAGTGTAATTGGTGCTAAGGAAACGTAAACATACATAGTGATTGAATTTGCTCGATTATTCAGCTGGCATTAAACAGATTGTACTTCAAGGAACAATTTTGATATTGGGCAGGCGCGGGTCCAGCAATTTTGATGAGAAGGGTTCTTCACAACCACGTTTTCCAGGAGGTGGTCCGACTACATTGTGCAATATAAATTCGCCTATTTTGCAGTAAAAGTACCAATACAACTCAATTTCGTGGAATCTAAGGGTTGACCGGATCTCTGCCCCCCCCCCCCCCACACCACCCCCACCCCTGGATCTGCGCATGTTGGGGAAAAGGAGATTGAAAGGACGAAACGAGTAGACTGTGACAATGTAGATAATGAGAGTATTTCCGGAAAAAGAAGTTTTGTGGTCTAGGCCAAAATAATGGAGTAAGTCGAGTATTTATGCAATTTGTCTATAAGGTACAAAACTTTGTTATATCTCTTATCACGTTTTCTCAATATTGCATTCCCTCATTTCTTCTTGGTCGTACTTTATTTCTCTCTGTTTTCTTTTACTTTCCTTTTAATACCATTATTTCATTCATTCTTTCTACACTTACTGCATCTCCCTACGCTTTTATTATAGTTACTTCCCTTTCTTTATCGCATCTCTATCGCAATAGGAAACTCCCCCATCTAAACTGTTATGTACGATCTCCTTTACATTCTTCTGTTTACTATTTGCACCTATTCTTGCATTCCTAATTTTTCCCCTCATTGTATCTTCTCCCTCTCCTATTGGCATGTCTGACCACATGCGCACTTCGCTCATCCTCATATTCTTGGCATGCTTGTCCAATTTCCTTTCCTTCTTCCGTTCTCTTTTGTTTTTCCTTAGTATATGCGTATCACACAGATGAGAGTTTTAGGAAGTCCGGAATTTACTTTCCCCTTAAGGTTGTAAAGTACATATAAAGATACAAGAAAACATTTTAAAAAGCAAACCTGAATCATCGTAATGTCTTAACGACTAGTGGATTGATAAAGGTTATATCCAGGCCCCTATCCATGTTTTGAAGAAAGGTACAAATTAGTTCAGCCTTCGGTTTTAGGCCGCCTGGCAATATCCTCCTACTACTGGGCAGTAGCATGAAATCGTTCATTCTATTGTCGAATCCGAATTGCTATTATGTGTCGTTGCTTAATTAATTCTGTATAAAGAATGTCATAATGATCGTTAAAACATTTTTTTTAATTATTTTTTTCAAGACAGGTAAAACTAACCGTTTTGACAGGTATTAATAAGTCAATTTATAATACCATTTTAATGCTCATTTAAGCCGGCGTGGCCTAGTGGTATCGCGCCGGACTCCTGATCGGGAGGCCGGGGTTCTAGTCCCGCTCTGGTCATGCCGGTGTTCTGTCTTTCAGATGAGATAGTAAAAACCGACGCCCCGTTTCGTGGTATGCATGGCACGTTAAAGATCCCTCACTGCTTCGGGTGGGTCCGTTGCAAAGGTCAAAATTTGTATGCTCCGCATCAGGCAGATGCCGTCACCATATACGTGAAATATTCGTGGCGTGACGTTAAATAAAAATCAATCAATCAATCAAAAAATGTTCATTTAATATTCTATAAGGCCGACTAATCAGATGAACACACTCATCGAATGAAAATTGTAATATAAGCTGGGGACATCGCTTACAATATTGTGTAAGTGTGCGATTTTCGTTTGAAAACACGTCGCACAGTCAACAAACATGTTGAATATTGGCGATGAAGTCGGTCGGAATTTTATGAATAACATACGATTTCACCATTATGTCTTCTTCGCCGATAGAAATCGGTTGTATTTTTTTCAGCAGTCAAATACTACAGGTCTGTTGATCACATGATTTTAACACGACAGGCTTATCAATGCAAATGCAGACCTCCCTGTCGCATGATGTCTTATCGCCAAGTCTATCCACCTGTATGATTAAACGAACGAAATTGTGGTCGATAGCGATCAAATGGATCACCTATAGATGGAGCTGGTAAAAAGCAAAATAAATATCAAATGTAGGATCATAGGTACTTCCTCTCAATGATTTCTTTAAACTTGACCATAAAGTACCGTCTCATTTACCTTACTTTTAAGCGACAACCCACCCACCCCCCTTATATTGATATGAGAAACTCTGAAATGAATGTTTAAGAACCTACTGAGTTTAATTGTTTGTATACTGTTTAAACTTCATCAACCCTTTCTGCAGTTCTTTAAAAACTGTTGAATTTCCTTCATTTACTTTTGAACACAGAAACACCTTTGCGTTTGTGATTTTCTTACCTTGCGCTTACTTTCCCTTTTTCTCACATTTGATAGCAATTCTGACTATTAAAAAAACAGGGTTTATGGTCACTTTTATATTTAGATTCTTGCATCAACGACGAAAATTAATATCTTTGTTTCGAATTCATCTGATAAAACAATAAGCATTTTTAATTAATAACTGTCAGAACTTAGGTTGGAGATATTTACAAAAAAAAAAGTTAAATGGACATTCCTCTTATAACTATAAACAATGCATATTTCAACTGGTCACATTTGACACTGTTTAATGGAATGATCTCTTTAATCATAAACGGAAGCACTAATCATTATATATCGCTCCTTTTGTACCTTCCCCTTTTTGGCATGAATTTGGTGATTATTTCATAGGATCAATACATATAGAACATATATACCTTTGAATTTTGTGCACCATATGCGCATTTCGACAAGTTATGTCTCTTCAGTGATGCTCGTAGCAGAATGATTGGAATTCTGAAAATATATAAATATATGAAGAGCAGTGTTGAAGCTTAAATGACGGAAAAGTGAACCAAAGAATCTATATAAGGACAGAGCTATGCATGAGGGAGATACTCCTTAGTTTTAGAGTGATTTACTTAATTTGATGACTGAATATTTTGAAATATATATTTCATGTCTTGCAGTACAAAAGCACTGAAAACTAGACTTATGATGCCCTCGGGGACTATCAGTCTAAAAGCGTTTCTATGATTTATTAGATCAAATTAGACGAAAGAATTAAATTTTCCTCGTTTTTACGATTTGCCGGGGGGAATTATAAAGAGTGGACGTTGGTACCCTTCAGGAGACACTGACTCTTCGTGGGCGCCTCATCTCATCATTATTTCATGGTGTGTAATTCAACTCTCTACGTTTGACTACCTAATGCTAAGTGCCATCTTAGTATGATGTTATGAAACTCAATACTCTCGTTCGTTTATAGATTTGTTCTTCTCATTCGATCAAAACTGAGTAGCCCTTGGATTTCAATATAGTTATAAATATTGTACGTTTCTTTGATTTATTCTTTTAGGACAATGGGTCACAGCGACTTCAGTTGCTCAAAATAAAGGAATATAGGGAACCTTTATTAAAATTCAGAAACATGTATGTTTACTTTCAAGTTCCCTTTTATTCTTTTTATTCTTAAACATAAAATGCAAAAACATATCATTTTACATGCTCGGTCATGATATTCAGAAAACTTACGTAAGCATAGCCATTTTTCAGAGTTTTTGTCTAAGATATATGATTTAAAGGAAAAGCTCCTCAACATGTTCTTTTATATTTTATAGGAAATGCAGGACAGTTGTGACCAGTAGATTTGTTAATGTTCCAAACTCATTCCTCTGTCTGTTTGTTTGTTTGTTTAATTGTCTGGGTTTGTTTTTTCATTCCTTTCATCAAGATATGTGTGCATACAATAATGAAGCGGTCTGATCTCTTACTATCGTGAGGGGCGTAGTAATTTCGGTCCAGTGAAGACGATGTGGATTCCATCCCCGAATTGTTGTACAATGTTATCGACGTCCTGGTTCACTTTTCATCGTGCCTACTCCATACCGCATTAAAGCTGCATTGTTAAAATCAACACGCCAGGTATGTATATAAACTAATATTGTGTATGTAATTATACAAAACATCGATGTGAAACATTTGTTGCAGTATAGGAATATAATGTAATTCTTCATAAGTATTAATCAATATGGTTGTTGTTGTTGTTGTTGTTGTTGTTGTTGTTGTTGTTGTTGTTGCCATTGTTGTTGTCGTTGTTGTTGTTGCTGCTGCTGCTATTGGTGGTAGTGGTGGTGGTTTTGTCACAGCATTTACCATTGATTCAAATAATATTCATTGCTCCTTAAATGAATTTTTCTTGTGATGAGATAGACGCTCAATGTTCCACATATTCTTCTGAAATAGGAAATCGTTAATACAGTTTGCTTCAAAAAGCGAAAAATAGTACAGATGGACTGGGAATGCTAATTGACATCCAAAGCTTTCTATTCGTCAAAGCAGATTCAAAATACGATGAAACTGCAGAAAGGTTCTTACACCTTATAAAACATGCTCGCTCATCTACCATCGGGTATTTATGTAAAATTATGTAAAATAAGAGACATCTACGTAAATAACCCTAGCACACACCGTATCTGAAATATATTGACATTTGAATACCATAATGACATATGAGAAGGCGAACAGGTAGTTGGTTAAAATTCTTTATGTAATGGCTGTCAGAACACATTTTAAAAAGACTCGTGAATTGGTCTCGGTATCTGATTTGATTATTAAACAGCAGCAGTTCAAATGGGAAAAAAATTGTGATTCGGATTTCAGTTTGACCCGTTTACTTTCCGTCCTTCTTGCTTATATGACATTCACATGAAGTTTGTTTTTCCTTTAATAGTGTCATTATTCCATATCAAGATAATCTTTCTCTAGAACATTTTTACAAGACATATCAGTATGAAAAATAATCGCCCATTAATATACTTTTGAATGGGAGTGGGCGAGGATGGAACCCTTTTTATGTTTACAAGTTACAATTTCTACTTTTTATGTAACAAGGAATGGATTTCGTGTATAAAGAAACGGAATTAGTTTTTGCATAGTCCATGGCAAATCTGTTTTATTCTTCCTTTTTGAGTATGTTTGGTAATAAAACGTTGCTTAATTGTGGACTCCTAACATATTCGGCATTGAACATCTTTTAAAAGCCGGGGTAGTTCAGTGGATGAGGTGTTCGGCTCATGATCGAAATATTCTGGGTTCGAATCCCGCCGTGGGCAAATTGGTACCCTGCCTTTCGGATGAGACAGTTAAAACCGAGGTCTCGTGTCACGATAAGCATGTCATGTAAAATATCACTTACTACTTCGGATGGGTCCGTTGCAAAGGTATGAATTTCTTTGCAATGCATCAGATAGATGAGGTCACCATTTAGCATATTTTTGCTATAAAAAAAAGGAAGGAATAAAGGAAAAATTTTTTATGAAAACTAAAATTTCAAGGTTTCTTGCAAGTGTTTTTGCATTTTGGCTAAATCTGCAGATGGTTGATTCAAAGCGGGGCAAGATGATCCAGTAGAATATCCACTGTGCAGAGAAATTGAAGATAAATTCTAATCTAAATCATTGTTCTAGTAGATGGTGTGCTATTTTGAGGAAATTTTTGTAGTTAACTTTTTTAATGTGAGGAAATTTTGATACAATAGGATATTAAAAAAATGTGAATGTAAATTACGAAAGTAACTGGTGTCACATGACTATGGTACTAACAACAATGTACCACATTGGGCATTCACGGACCCCTGAAATTCAGAGGTGAGACCAGGTGCCCGGGAGGAGTGAGCGTCTCCTGTTTGGCTAGCCACACAAGAACCGAATAATCAGCTTATCTAGACAAGACAACATTTCATTGGTTCAGTTATACTTAATTTATCTGTCACAGCATTTTTGTTTTTGTGTGTGTTGCTGAGAAACAATTTAGTGTTAATGACCGTCTAGTGAATATGGAAAACCTAAATATGTAGTTAAGAGTGGTAGTAAAATTCTTCACAAAAAGGGAATCTAATGCCAAGAAATTTGTTGGTATTGACTGGAGGATATGTGCATAAAATCCCTACCTTTTCAGCTGTGGAAACTGTTGAAAATGACCAATGGTCAGCTCGGACTGATGCCATCAGTAAGGAATTGTACATGTACATTACCACTGAGGTCCCTCATGAATGAAGGCTGATGGCAACCTAAATCTCTAAATCTCCATTTCAAAGGTATAGACAGTTAGAAAGAAATGGTTTGGAAATGAGATTATTTGGGGATAATGATGAAAAATAATAATACATTGAATGTATGCTGCTTAAATATATACCTCGTTCTATAGACGACTTTTTGCCTACCCTCGAACCGATTAAGGAAGCTCTGGATTTGCCAATGTATATCAAGAAAGGGGTGATAGTGTTGGTGTATTATGCATCTCTAAAACATCAGCTACAATGTTTATCTTGTAAATCGATAGTTAAGTGTATGGTAATTTAGTACATGTTTATAAAGAATTTGAAATCGTAAAAAATCCTTCAAAATTATCAGCTTGTCGTCATTAACACCATTACGGTAGCATATTTCTTTTACCCACTTCTTTATGTAATGGCTGTCAAAACGCATTTTAAAAAGGCTTGTGAATTGGTCTCAGTATCTGATTTCATAAAACAGCGGCAGTACTAATGGGAAATTTTGTGATTCGGATTTCAGTTCGAGCAATTTACATTCCTTTCTTCTTGCTTATATGACATTCGCATGGGGTTTGTTTTTCCTTTGATAGTTTCATTATTCCATATCGTGACCGAAAGATTCTGGGTTCGAATCCCGCCGTGGGTATACTGGTATCCTGTCTTTCGGACGAGACAATGAAAACCGAGGTCCTGTGTCATGATAACATGTCAAGTAACAATCTTATTTGCGCACGGAAATGGACGAGTTGTTACGATTGGTCAAGTAAATAATCCCTTACTGCTTCGGATGGTCCGTTGCAAAGGTATGAATTTCTTTGCAATGCATCAGACAGATGAAGTCACCTGCATATAGCATATTTCTACGATAAAAAAGAAAGAAAGGGCACTTTTGCATGTTATACTTCGATCATCGGACTTTTTCTTCCATGCTTATGGAAAAGTTTTTATGAACATAAAGTTTTCAAGGTCTCTTGCATGTGTTGTTTTATTTTGGATAAATCTGTACATGGTGGTTCAGAGGGCGAAAAGATGGATCCAGTGGAATACCCTCTGTACAGAGGTACCTGAAGGAAACTCTTAATCCAAGTCATTGTTCTAGCAGATGGTGTTCTATTTTTGAGGAGATTTTGTAGCTAGCTTTTTAACCTAAGGAAATTTTATACAATAGCATATCAAGAAAAGATGTGAAGAACCGGATAATCAACATATCTAGACAAGGCAACATCTCATTGGTTCAAACATATTTAATTTACATGTCACAGCATATTTTTGTGATCCTGAGAAACAGTCTAGGGTTAATGACCATCTAGTGAATATATCGAAAACCTAAATTTTTAGTTAAGTATAATGATAAAATTCTTCACGTATAAAAAGGGAATCAAATGCAAAGAAGTTTGCTGGTGTTACACTAATATTTAAAACATTTAATATGTTTAAACATTATTATAACGATCTGTTATAATAATGTTTAAACATATTAAATGTTTTAAATATTAGTGTAACACTCGCACTGACAGGAGTATACATGGATAAAATTCCTACCTATTTTATTGTGGAAAAATGGTAAGTTGAATTTCAATTTGTTCGAAACTCACTTGAAGATGATCAAGTCGGCCTGATGCCATCACAAAGGAATTATACATGAACACTACTATGCAGATAATTCATAATGAATGAATTATAGGGCTGATGGGAACCTTAATCTTCTATTTTAAAGGTATAGACAGTTAGAAAGAAATGGTTTGTTAGGTGAATTTAGATTATTTGGGAATAATAATGAAAAATAATAGTACATTCAAAGTCTGCTGCTTAAGTATATACCTCGTTCTATAAACTTTTTGGCCTACCCTTGTACTTTCTAAACTTGTCGTGTGCTCAATGTGCACTTGTGAGGGATATTGTCCCATTTAAAACCTGTCGTTAGTAAGAATGACGGCTTTGTATATCAGTAGGCTCCCCGCTTTCCTCATCTTTTGTTACCACTGACGAGATCCTTAATAAAGTTTTGCAAATATTATATTATATTATATTATATTATATTATATTATATTATATTATATTATATTATATTATATTATATTATTGTAAACGGTGCAATTTCCGATGAAGGAAACAAGGATAACAGGTTAAAGTAACCCTAGTCTGTATCAGGTGTTGTATAGAAGCGTTTCCTTCTAGCCAATTTCCCCCTGGGGATATTCTACTATACAACAATTTTCTCAATAAAGTAAGATATCCTTACCTTCATATAAACGTTTTCCCCATAGCTACTTCTCCTCCATAATGTGTGACTAGGTGATGGAGATGAGCAAAAGTATATGACTTAGTGACAACACTTATGAGCACGGAAGTGGGGGAAAAAGGGGGGGTTAACTTCCTATATAAAGGTATATACCGACGTGCGGCTGGAATGGGGTATACTTTTAAGGCCATCAGTTATGTTAATGAGTATCATTTTCCCTCAAATATATATCAATTGGTATCTTTCTAATCACAAATCTTATGAATAGGTAAAACGTATGTGGAGATTACAAGAGAAGATATTTTGCACTAGAATCTAAAATACAGAAACTGATTGCAAGCCTACTCATGGTAAATAATAGGGTTTATTTCTGATGTCATCTTTAATGCGGTAAGCTTTAATATAGTCAGTATATGAATTGGTATGTTATAACACTTTCCTCAATATATGAATGGATAACACCCCCAACACCCACCCACCCCCCGTGCCTATGACTTAGCATGACTTAAGAACTTTTTGGAAGCATACAGTCGCCAACTCTCCTGACCACCTGCTCTCACCTTTGGAACTCAAGATTCCAGGAATGTCATCTCAAGTATTTTATTATGATGAGCCCTCTAGAGAGATAATGAAAGGATTCGCAAAAATCCACAATTCATACATTCTGTCTCCTGTATTTTCAAAACCAATCAATATGAGAATTTTTTTTTTTTAAATACCGATTCTGGAGGCAAAACCAAACAGATTTAAAAGAAACATCGCTGAATATTTGTAGACTTGGAATTAATAATCCGAGATTATTTTTCCCCACGCCCTTTTGTGCGTTTTGAGGAAAGATTTCATTCATATTTTTTAAGCATGGGATGTTTGCAATTCTTAAAGGCAGCCAGAATGTTTGAGACTTCAGTGGAATTCGTATTGTAGATATCAACAGGAAAGATAACTAGAATTCTCAGATAATAGGTAGATGTCACAGAGCTTATGTTGGCAAATCATTGATATGGTCAAGTAAGTAGTGGATCACTTTATTGTTCTAAAGATCGCCAGTCGGAACACCATCGCCTTTTTGCGTACGGAAATGAACAAATTGTTACGATTGAAAGATTGCATATTCGCTGCAGATATGCTTCATTGCTGAACTGCGACTGTTGGCGGTTTCTCACATATCCCATGTTCTCCCTTTGGTCCATATAAAAGTGCATGGGTTTATATATAGAGACTGAAATCTCTAACTGATCCCAGTGGGTCAGAAATCCCCGTTACTCCAACGAGAAATTTAGAAATTATGATTTTCTGAAATTTTATGAAAATTGGTATTTCTAATCACCAATGTACGTTAGCACTTAAAGGCGTTTGGAAGTTGTTTTCTATCTTGGGGGCAGTTTTCAATAAAAGTCACTGAAAAATTAACACATTCAAATTCAACATATATACATTTTTGTATGTTTCTTCTTTCACCCTAAGATATATTACAGATATCTCGAATGAACATTGTCGATAACTGGCCAAAACCTTTAAAACAAATTTTTAACCACAGAAATCTATGTTAACTTTCAATATACCTTAACCTGAGATGAGATACAACAGAGGGGTTTTTGTTTGTTTTGTTTTGTTTTGTTTGTTTGGGGTTTTTTGGGGTTTTTTTTTTTTTTTTTTTTTGGTTGTTTGGTTTATTGGGGGGGGGGGGGGGGGGGGGGGGGGCTGAGTTCATTTATATATTTTGTCTGTTTTAGTGTGGAATCCGTACGTTTGTTGTTGTTGTTGTTTCTTCTTCTTCTTCTTCTTCTTCTTCTTCTTCTTCTTCTACTACTTTTTTTCTTTGTTTTTTGGTGGTTTTGAGGAAAAATTGTAACGTTTCAAATAAGACGTTCTAGACGGACAGACAGATACATTAGAAAGTAATTAGACGGCTGAGAGACTGACACAGACGGAGAGTCAGACAAGATAATTTCGAAAGAATATTCCACAGTTAATTGTCAACTGTTAATTCAACACATAATTATTACATCGGCATATTTTGACACTTTCTCTTTCTTTCCTTGTTTTTCTTTTTTCTTATGTTTTGGCTCATTTTTCCACTTATAAAATTTTACTTTACTGTACATATATTTGATAGAGGTAGATTTCATGGCATTCATAGTATAAAATACATATCATTCATTTCATTTTATTGGCAGTTAATTTTAAAAAATAATAATAATAATTCAATAATACACGAGCCTTTGGCATTACTTTACTCCCTTACTGCGATTGATACTCGAAAGAGTTCGGCGATAAAGACCTTTATAACAGTTATCTCCCTCAACTGGTGAAGTCGACCAATGAAATTGATGTCTCTGAGGATCGCCATATTGCTGTGATATTTACCACACCCTGGCTCCAGAGAAGAACGAGATAGTGGACTCAATCGGGGTCACTTTCCAGACCCTAGTTGATGCCCATTACCTCAAAACCTGATAAATGGAATTGGAAAATATTGTAGCAAATACGGTGTATTTAAAAGCACGAGAGGGTATGTAATATTTGCAACGATATGTGCTCTTTGCCCATTTTCATTGAAAATATGTAGTAAAATATTGTTTACATATTAGAATTTCAGGACCTGATCGAGTTGAACTATAATCTTGCGTTGAGCATCTGCTTTAATGGATATAATTAAAGATTTTTGCTGTCATACGTGTTGTGCATGTTGATTTATACGTTCTTTTTTCCTAAGTGTGCTACAGCTGAAGATAATGGATTCCCCCTTGTTCACCCCATTCAATATAATAATTTGATTCTTGTTTATAGGTTGACCATTTCTCTTGAACTGAATTTTGGTTCTTTTACTGCTTGGTTAATACAGAGTACAAAGTAAAGTGTCTGAATATTAATACTGAAATGCTCATGGCAGATTTTTTCTTTGTTAGCTAGAATTTCCTCTGAAATGTCATTATCAATTCTAATTTGCTGGAAATGATCTGCTTGCCTTGTTGATATGTGTAAGTGGTTAGAATATTTTAAAATCAATAAAGTGTCATGGGTGGGACTAAAGGCCGAACCTAACGAACGTGTCGAACCTAGCCGAACCTAAGCTTTATTTAAGCTATTTTTGAATAAATTTAATTGATTTTTATGTTTATTGATGTAATGAGGTCATATCTTATCATTTCTACATCAAAAAATAAAAAATTTATCATATTAATTGAAATATAGCTTTATCACTTGTTGAACCTAACGATCGAACGTGTCGAGTCAATAGTGTTAAATCTAGGATTCCAAAAGGGCACACAAATTTCCCATCAAAAGGGCACTTTTTAATGCGGTATTCGGCAAAAAAGGGCACTTAATTTAGCAACTTTAAATGTCACCAAATATATTTAAAAAGTTAGTTTAAAATTGCATTATTTCCTCGTTTTATTTACATAGATGATATTTGAAAATGTAAAAGACCATTGTTATTGATATTTTGATGTAATTTGCAATACTTAACATTGCTTTGGTTGAAAATCTTAATTCCAGCTTCTCTTCAGAATAAATTCCTTTTCACAGTTGTAGGAGCTATAACTTACTATCTGTTACAATTACATTATTGCTATCATTATATGCTTTTGAGTATTGCATAAATTCCCAATTTGTAAACTTATACTGTTTCATGTTCATAAAAATTTATTCAAACTTCTCCAAGACCAGCACTGCCCCTTCTGTCTATTACTGGCAACATGAGATACTGCAAGTTTTGTCATTGTACCTTGAACAGTCTTTACAATGTATCATTATTTTTTACATAACTTAAATATTTGAATGACATGCCATTATTTTAGCTGAAAAGATGGTGTTATTAAACGAAATGTTATGTGGGATCTAGAAGTATGCATGTGCACAAAGACATAAACAAGTTTGTAAGTCCTTGATGTGCAGTTGTATTTCTGGGTTGAAATAAATTTTTAATTAACCTGACCAATATTTTGATGAAAATAAAGAAAACAGTTTGCTACTAACAAGACAAAAACTTCTCTCAGCCTCCAACATCCACCCAATTTTCTTTCACAAATAAACCCCTGGATCTTCTACACAAAGGATGTGTGACTGACGTTTGAATAATTCAAATTCAAAATCTTAGAGGAAATTGCTGGAAGCATTAATAATGGGAAATATAAAGTGTATCTGTCCCCTTAAGGTTATTAGTTACTTTAGTTTTGTGACTGCTTTATACGACGATCTTTGTAAATAAGTTGCTGGCCCAAATGATTGTCTCAGCTCAAAGTACTTAAGTAATAGTAATAAATTATAATGGTGAATGTTCATTCACATTTATTGACTTACAGATCTTAAATATTCTATTGATTCTAGCAAGGACTTAGCCCTTGATTCTAGAAATACCAAAAAGTCATGTTTTATAATCAGATATGTTGTTCAGCTCTTAGACTTTGATCGTAAAAAACCGACACGTCTGATAGTGTGAATACACTTCTTGTGTTTATTGCCTCTCTTGTTGCAACTACTTATGATGATATTGTTGTATCAAAT
This sequence comes from Pteria penguin, assembly GCA_035048485.1. Classification (NCBI taxonomy): domain Eukaryota; kingdom Metazoa; phylum Mollusca; class Bivalvia; order Pterioida; family Pteriidae; genus Pteria; species Pteria penguin. Next base: position 16,380,151 of record CM068583.1, on the reverse strand, counting down.
GAAAAAGATGTTCTGAAATATCATCTTCGCCGGAATTACTAAACAATGTTCGAAATTATCAGAGGAAATGTGGAGAGTAGATCTTTAAATATTTGATGTCAAATTGAAAAAATTAGTCAAATGACATTAAGTAAAGCATTTAAAATAGGTAGTTTTTGTTTGTATGAGTAAAACTTCTAAGCGATCGTGACCTGCTATGTAAACCAGTCACTTTTCATTTAATGTTTTACTTTTCGTATAATCCTAAAATAATTGCTTTTAAAGATCAAACATCCTTTAGTTTTCTTTAATATCTGACTAATAACAGATGTGAATTTGACCTGCAAAATTACTATTTCGGCATTCAGACAACCGTGTCAAACTCTGTTCGTGTACGGATGTAATCTAAATCTAAAAAGGTAACATTGATTAAATTGCCCCAATTAACACCTGAAAAGTAGCAGGCAGTGCAGTACGCAGGTTATGGCTGATATTTAGCGGGTCAAACAGCTGACTTAGATCATTACGTAATGTTGTACGGAAAGTGTTACCAAATTCTAAAGAGGGCATTCCGAAGCGATATTCGTAATATACTGGCCTTGTAAATAACGATCTTTTTGAGGGTTTCATATTACGTGAACAAAGATTGATCCTCTTTAGTTTCATAAAATAATCACATAGGGAAAATAAGGGCATGGCGACGCATAAAAAGGGCATGGCGCGGTGCCATGCTATTTTGCTTTAGATAAAACACTAGTCGAACTGGGTAACGTGTCGAACCTAAGCTTTATTTAAGTTATTTCTGAATACATTTAATTTATTTTAATGTTACTTTATGTAATAAGGGCATATCTAACAAATTCTACACCCCAAAATAAAATATATAAAATATTAACTGAAATATACCTTTAACAATTGTCGAACATAGAGTACATGTCGGTCGGCGCCATCTTGGAATCAAGAAAAGTGTTGACGGTCATTTACCAAACAATAAATATAATATTTTATATACTTAAAATTTGGTTCATATTGTTAATTTAAAAATTATTGGAAAAAAATTGTTTGAAAAAATCAGTTATGAATAGATCTTTTGTAAATTCATTCACATGGTGCTAGATTTGAATCAGTTTTGTTTGACAACCCATAATAATAATGATGAATAGTAATTGCGACATAAGACATAAAATTTGCCTTGCTACCTCATTATTCCCCGAGTAATTTTTGTTATAAATGTATTTGTTTTATAAATGCAGTATAAAATATTTTAAAGACGACTGAATATTCAAAGCAGTGTGTTAAAAGGAATACTTACCTATACACAGCAACACGACAATTGACGAGCAAATGGATAGAATATCTAGATGATTTCTCTTTTTTCCGAAGCCATATGAAATTTAATTCAACACATTTGACATCTCCCAAAAATCCAGACAAATACTCACCTTAACCTTTTGGTATTGAAGCCAGTATGTATGTAGTAATTTTTAGTTTTATTAGTTACTCTTATGTGGTATTTGGCCCTTAGTGTTTGGCCTTTATTATTCTGTTCTTACCATTGTACATACGTTTTTAAAATCTGAAATAGATCTTTGTTTTACCCATTTGGGGTGCTCCTTAACCAGAGGAGGAGGTTCCAAGTCGTCTTTAAAATATTTTATACTGCATTTATAAAACATTTAGTTCTAAAATAATTACAAGTCACCGATATGCGTAACAAAAATTACTCGGGGAATAATGAGGTAGCAAGGCAAATTTTATGTCTTATGTCGCAATTATTATTCATTATTATTATTATGGGTTGTCAAACAAAACTGATTCAAATCTAGCACCATGTGAATGAATTTACAAAAGATCTATTCATAACTGATTTTTTCAAGCAATTATTCAAACTTGCTTTTTTTCCAATAATTTTTAAATTAACAATATGAACCAAATTTTAAGTATATAAAATATTATATTTATTGTTTGGTAAATGACCGTCAACACTTTTCTTGATTCCAAGATGGCGCCGACCGACATGTACTCTATGTTCGACAATTGTTAAAGGTATATTTCAGTTAATATTTTATATATTTTATTTTGGGGTGTAGAATTTGTTAGATATGCCCTTATTACATAAAGTAACATTAAAATAAATTAAATGTATTCAGAAATAACTTAAATAAAGCTTAGGTTCGACACGTTACCCAGTTCGACTCGACACGTTCGATCGTTAGGTTCGACAAGTGATAAAGCTATATTTCAATTAATATGGTAATTTTTTTATTTTTTGGTGTAGAAATGATAAGATATGACCTCATTACATCAATAAACATAAAAATCAATTAAATATATTCAAAAATAGCGTAAATAAAGCTTAGGTTCGGCTAGGTTCGACACGTTCATTAGGTTCGGCCTTTAGTCCCACCAAAGTGTCATAGATTCTTTTGTTTTATTCTATCATGTCTTTGAACAAATTTTGTAAAAATCTTTATTAGGCCTAGTCAGTGGATTATTCGTTAACTAAGCAGGATTGGGTTGACCTGTCATTTGATAATTAGAGACAATCACTCGAAAATCTTATTAAAACCACATCTTTATTCCGCACAAATTTTGCGGATTATATAGTTTGTGTCTTGGTTTTTGTTTAGATACATTGATAGACATAAAAAAATTCACAGTCGTTTCTGAAATAATGTTGATAAATTTATTTTCTTGAACAAAAACATGCAAAGGTTTTGGTAAATATTGTGAATGTGATGTACAAATTAATTGTAATGTTTGAATTTAAAACACTTTCCTTCATCATCATGATGATCATGTTTATTCTAGTCCTACAAGTCAGATTTAATTTGAATTTGAATTTCTTTTAATTATTATGATTTAGTTTTGTTTAAAATTTACATTTTATTTTACTTACTTAATGTATTCAAGTAGAATTTCATAAGTTTGGTTGTTCATGATTAAATAAATCATATATTATTGTACAATGTCAGTCTTAAGAGTAAATTAACAAGAAATGTTTTACATGGATGAAAATGGTTAATTTAAGTAAAAGTGTGTTTAACGGATTGTAATTGGTAGAATCGCATCAGATGTACAACATCTGATTCCGACTGATAATCGATTATTGTTTTGAACCGATTACCCATCACTAGCAAATTGTGTTACTTTACTATTACGTTTATGTTATGAAGGTTTAGAGGAAAACCTTTTCCCTACATGTACATTTTGTACATCATTTGAATGATTCTAAACTTTGTTGAATACAGGTACATGGATTTGCTCATTTAGTGCAGCAGGCACAGATCGGTCAGATAGTTACCGTAGGCCCTTTCATAATTTACAAGAATGTACCAAAAATGTTACTCATGTTCATGTTCTAGATCTTGATCATCTTATGACAGGTTACTCTGAATCTTCCAACTTTCCCTCCACATCATTGCTCATCTTTATGAACTTAAAGTACATGTATACTGTCAACAGGTATTATCACAAGCCAAATTTGTTTACAGCTATTAAATTTTCTTAAAATTTTATTTGGTTTGTAAATGTTTGTAACTTCAGTTCAGCCTGTCCATTTATTAAAAATTCAATTCTTTAACAGTAAATGTATTTCATTGCTACCAGTAAATATATCTTCCAACAGAAGGGGCACATACATGTAGTTTGACCTACATAACCTGAATCATTTACAAATGTAGCTTGGCAAAAAATATGTAGCCCACATTATTTTATTCATTGTTTCATTCTTTCACTTTAAGCAGAAAACATGTTTAACATGTATAAATAGGGTACATGTATTCATTAGAGAATCAGGATTTCATGGGGGAAATGCTTGTGATTGTGTTTAATTCTAACACAAACTGAATTCTCATTTATATATATCAATAACACTCAAATTGTAACATCTGTGTTTTAATTAACACCTGGATATTACACAGCTTTTTATGTCATTACTATTGAAAGTTGATGACGATTTCTCTTAAAGTCAGAAGTGAGAAATTGCCAGATGCCAGTTCTTAATGAGAACCCTGGGTATAAGTGATTTTCCAAGTTGAGCTCTCTCAGATGCATTACACAGATATGTATTTATGCCTTTTTAACAGACCCAGCAAAAGTACATGTAGTAAAGGAAATGCCAATATATACATGTATGCAATGTGAGCAACAAGTTTCCCCTGAATCTATATTTTTTTCAATTTGTTTGCAGTTAATACAGTTGTGTTTTCACAGCACATTAATAGGGTCCACTTTGTCTATCAAGTTGAATTGTCTGTCCATCTCTCTGTTGGTCTCACCTTTAATGGCTCTTTTTTCCTTGAATTTGCAGGTTTCTTTATACATGTATATGATCCTTGGAACACTAGGCATTAGTACCAGGGCAATTTCTGTATTCAGTTTTCTGGAATTTTCAGGCTGATTTGCAAAAACCTACCTATTGTTTCATGTTTCAGTGCACGATGATGCATACAGTGCTTTGTTAAATTTAACAAAAAAAACAAAAACAGATGATATTAAGCAATTTTTTGCCCACGGAGAGGGAGGGGAAGAATTGAGTTCAGAGAGGTAGTGTGATATTCTCTTGCATCCCTGTTGTCAGTGGCATTCTTCCACAAAATTTAAACCTAGGCATTATCTTTTGAACCACAGGGGAAGTGGCATTGATATTTCTTAAAAGGATATCTCATAAACTGAGCTTTTGAAATAGTGACTTTGACCTACTTTTCAAAAAGAAATCTTTAAATTGTTATACCTGGTGCAGTGATGTCGAAATTCATCAGGCTTGTCAGACAGATGGACATTTTTTTATAAATGTCTGACAAAAAAAGCTGAAGTGCTGGACTAAAAGTCAGACAAAATTGTCCGATTGTAAAAAGAAATCGGGATCGGTGAATGAAAATATCCGTTGCAAGATAGTTGGCAAAACAGGAACAAACACAAAGCCAATTCTCACGAGGCCAGTGAACAAAAAACCAAATTATACGAAGCAAGCTAGACATAGCAGACTTTGCAACACAGAGATAACTTGGAAATAGAAATTGAAAGGATAGAAGGCTTTGTAAAAAAAATCCGTCTGACAAAATTTTGTTCAGTCTGACAAAATAAGGCAATCTGTCAGACTGATGTCTGACAAAACTCAAGAGTATTTTGACATCATTGTTGGCCTATGTATCTTTTGAACCAAAGGGAATAGGCTATGATATTTTACATAAAGATTTCTTATGACCAACACATTCATTAAGGGTCATAACAAGTGACATTGACTTAGGAATTTGACCTATTTTGAAAGTTTAGCCTGGCCTGTACATGTATCTTTTAAAACATAAGAGATATGACTTTGATATTTCACTGATAGATTCCTCATGACCCGAGTTTCCATTTATGGTCATTGATTTGACCTAATAACCTTGACTGACTTTTAAGACTCTGAACTGATTTTGATTATGAATTTCATAATTTATTGTTGCTGTCAAAGCCAGAAAGTTGAATTTGATTAAAGCTTTAACCTGTTAAATAAAATAGAATCAGATGAACGTTTCATAAAAATGGATGAACCTCTCAATAATACTATTTAATACAATGAGAAGACTGGAGGAAAAGCAGGATGTTGGAGTAGTAGACTTCTATAGAGACTTTTTACAAAACTTTTTCCATATTTGACGGTTTTGCATGGCCGGTCTGGTCTGTGACTTGGTGATGTCCATCTGGTGGTCATCAACAATATTTGTTTAGCTTGATATTTTGTTTACCATTAATAATGCATACATTGCTGTCAAGCTTCATGGGTTTATAGATATTGATAAATTCTTCCTGACTGATGCAAAAATTTTTTTACCTTGACCTTGATTTCAACCTCAAGTGAACAAAAACATTTAGCTAGATTTTTTTGCATTCCATAAATGATACTTACTTCAAGCTTGAATGGTTTGTAGACATAAGTTTTGCTGGACTGACAAAATTTGGTGACCTTGACCTTGACTTCATGCTTCAGTGGACACGGACGTATTTTGTTTGTAAATTAGAAATTTGTTTTGTTTTTAGGTGAAATTTTAGTAAGACTAAGAGTGATGCCATTCTACACAAAGATTTATGTCCTGCAAGTCATTACGCAAAGTTCTTATGAAATTTCTAAAGGGTTTTTTTTTGCTATTTTCAACGACAGATTTTGCAATTTTGTGAAACTCGTAGTTGTACTGGAAATGATTAGATTTATGATGGCATTTTTCATCCCAAAATACAACAGAAATATTTTATTTTCTTCATACTGAAAAGGTATAAAGTCAGATTGTATCTAAGTAAAGTACAATCTGATTAAAACCATATCTTTATTCTGCTTCTCTATTGGTCCCATTGCGGATAAAGATCTGGTGAAACCATGTAAGGGGTCATGTTCCCGTGAACTCTGATGACGTTTTAGTCACCGAAACCATTATTTCCCATAGCCAATCAATGACTCAGCTAGGCACGTGATAGTGACGCAATATGTAACAAGCACTGTTCAAAAACTACATTGTGGGTCATGCATGCTGTGGATGTTTATTTCATTCCTAGGGATTTGTAGCCGATCCACTGATTGGCTGAAAATCAGAGTTCAACAGAACTTGACCCCTTACAGAGTTTTGCCAGATCTTTATCAGCAGTGAGAGGAATAGAGAAGCGGAATAGAGATATGGCTTTAATCAGATTGGTTGAAGTAATGAAAGTTCCTTTAATATTTTGTTAGAACTTTTGTGAAATGTACCACTGATCTTATCCTCACAAAAGTATATATTACAATGTATTTTAGGATCTGTCTAGAATTACTGTTTCGTGATATAAGGATGTTTAATTTTTAATCATCATTTATAGCTCACCTGAGTCTAAGGCTATAGTGAGCTATTGTTGTCATTTTTCATCTAGCATCTGTCTGTCCGTGCATCTAATATATTAAATATAAAACAGATATACCTTTCAGTTTTGTGCACCATACTTTCGACTTCCCTGGTGGAGGGATTTTTGGGTGTTTTCCTTGATATTTTGTTTTAGAGAGATATGATTTTGGTTTTTTTTCAGTTTTGAAATAAGATTCCTGAAAAATTCTTTCGTCATTAAATATTGATTCTGATACTATTAAAGGTGCTTAGATGAGCGATATAGGCTCATTGTTATATTTCACCTACATAGGGAAAAGATGTAGCAAAAAATTTACTTGCACAAGCTATCAGACTAATGAATAAAGCCACTCAAAACAATTTTTCCCTGTTCAGTTACAAGATGATTGTAAAACAGGAATGGGGCTGCAATTTTGCAAAAAAGTATCACACATTCAAATTTTCTAAACACTGAGTAAAGGTATTTACTAATACAATTGAACTAATCTGAATTGAATTTGAAGATGGCACAAAGCTTTAGGGAGAGGGATGGTGTATTTCTCTTTAAACTGAAGCATAGCTTTTTACTAAACTTTCATGTCTCTTTTTGTGTGATGAGAAGGTACATGTAAACACTAGTGAAAAATAAAATCTTTTGATCTCATGAAAGTATGATACATACTTCATTCATAGCATCTTGTTCTGTTCTGATTCTGTATGACTTCTATAACTCAATTTCATGTTTCTATTCCAATCATTTTCCAAAATTTTCATGCCAACGATGAGAAGATCTTTATCAGTTTTGCAATTTACGCAAGGCTTTAGATATAGATTTCATCAGTTACCTTCTGTTTACTTTTTGAAAATATTTTGTATAGGAATCATGTCTGTCTGAAGGTCCTTTCATTCATCACTCAACAATTTGGTTATGATACGATACCTCTGGAAAGTTTTAAGATGTACATGTATACATACCGGTACATATTGAGAATGATGTTAGGAAAATGTCTATAGATTTAGTGTCAGAGGTCAAGGTCACTCGGTGGGTCATCATGACTATGATGAGTTATTATGAAGAACCGACATAGCATAATGGGTTTGGTTCTTAGCTCATGATCGAGAACTCGAAGTCTCAGACTCGAGTCCTTCCGATAACTCTTCGGTGTTCTGTCTTTTGGATGAGACAACTTAGCAAACTGAGGTCCTGTGTCGTGGTAGATGTTGCATGTACAAGATCCCTCTCAGTTTTGAGTTTGAGTGTGTCCTTTGTGTTAATTTCTGTCTATTAAATTGGAAAAGATGCCATTACCATGTAGGACATTAATCTTCTTGTGACCTAAAATGGGAATGAAACAAAAAAACATATTATGAGTACTTTTAACAATAAAATATCACCAAAGTCAAGCACAGAGTCTTTGGTTCAATTAATTGTCAGCTTCTTCAAACAGACAAATGAAACTTTGTCGATTTAAGAATAAGATGTCGTTCAGTATTTGCAATAATATATGAATTAAGAGAATAAGAAAAATTTTCTTTATGAAATTACTAGTATAATTAAACCATTATTTTAGGGTACATTGTATTGAATTACTATTGTGTAGTATAGGAATATGAGGAGATATGATATTAGAACTACAAGTGGTTAAAATTATCATTAGCTTATAATTGTATCGTCTTTACAATGTCAGTGCTTTGTGATTCTTTCTCTCATTTTTGTTTACTCAAATTTCTGGGTACTGTATCCTGATTGGTTCCATATGTTTCAGTCAGAACCAATGAAATCGTGAGCCTATCTTTTTAATGATGACTTTTGTCAAGGGTTTGTGTGAGGGACAGAATCACAAAGCCTTTTTTTTTACTGTGAAGATGATCATGGTACATTTGATCTGCAGAGGCCAGGCCATAGCTATCTAGAAGTGTGTGGCTAGGACAAGTTTGCGTGTAAGAAGGTTTCATTGGGTTCTGACCTGCAAATACCCAATATACCTTCTTCCAATTTTACATGATGTAAACAGCCAATGTTTAAAAAATCACTTTTGGTCAGGATTTTCATTTTGACATTATGGCTTGGATGCTGATGTCACAATAATTTGACACAAATTTGAGTGGCAAAACTTAGAGATGCAACAATACAGCTCCTCACGATACGATACGTATTACAATACTTGAACAGCGATACGATACGTATCGTGATACATTTTTTTATCATGAAATCAGGGTTAAAATGTACCTGTTCGATTTCATGAAGATCCTACATGTATAAAAAAGCTTTGGTAGAAAAAGAAATACACATTACAATTCATACTAGAAATGAGGTACAATATAACAATATAAAGAATATACTGAAAACATATCCATTTGGTCTTTTTCTTACAATTTTTTAAATATGAAACAGGGGGCAGGCGTGGTGTAGTGGTTAAGCGCTTAGCTTGCGGCGCCGACGATCCGGGTTCGATTCCCGGGTTGCGCCACTATGTTTAAGAGGTTGGTAACCTCCTGCTTCCATGTCGCGATATAACTGAAATATTGTTGAAAGCGACGTAAAACACTAATCAACCAACCAACCAATAAATATGAAACATCTCTATTTATCATGGAAATTGCAACATAATTTTATAATGCATAATATTGGTATATGGTTGCGTATCGTTTGAGTTCCCTATCGTATCATGTATCATATCATGACCCATGTATCGCGATATATCATATCGCGGTATATCGTTGCATCTCTAGCAAAACTTCATGTTGGATATTGCCCCTTCGTATTTGATAGAGCATCAGATCGGTGCATGCTTATTTTATTCATTTTGTCATTTTGACTGGATTTTATCAGTATCATACATACATGTACATTTGTGTTTGTAAAAAGTAAATTTGATACAATTAAAACTGACATTCAAGCATTTACAGCATAACTTAAAGCAGGGTATTCAATAGATAGGCTTCGTTTGCAATAATTCAGTTGGAGTTACCTCCCATAATCAGCCATGTTTGTGGTCAGGCATCATTTTTTGCCTCATATTCATACTAGGTTTAATTACTGTTTTTTCGAAAGGTGTTAATATTTACACTTCTTTAGAACTTCTGTTACATTGTGTAATACCTCAAAATGCGTATAAGCTTTGCAAAAACACAGGATTTATTCCTAGTTTGCAGAAGTTACTTACATAATTTGGTCGATTTATGAACAAATACTGACTTATATACCACAAAGATGGCAGACAACTTGTCACAAGGTAAGTAACTCCAATAAAATTTTATGCTAATGAAACCTATTTACAGTGCATATGAATTTGGTTTAACCATTTTTGAAATATGTGAAGTCCTGTGCAGAAAAAAAATTTAATGAAGATTATCAACAACAAAAAAATTTAAAAAGGTCAGACGAGGAGTTGTTTTAAATGTTTATGTTGACCTTAAGTTTAACTGCCGTCTTAAATTCAACAACCTTTGGAAGATTTATGAAAGTAAAAAAAAAAGTTGACATACACCAGTGTGCTAGCTATTTTGAGATTTTTGTGTTTTACTGAAGATGTGTATATTTAATTTTTTCCGATGTATTATTAAAAAAATTGAATATAATCTACGAATTCATAAAGTGGGATACTCAAGAGTTATAAGATTTAGAAGGTCAGAGCAATTTATATATACTATTGTATGGCTATCGTGCCTCGAAATCATATCATGTTCTGTCGACAGGCGATGACAAAAAGGATGGCGCCCTTCCCATTACAGCATTACATCACTCTAGCACAAGCTTATACATTTGACCATGTTATTATAATGCACGCACACAGCATAATCAATACCCTCTCCAGTTACAGTAAAAATAAAAAAAGTGAAACGGTACTTTATGTTATGACGTTACATAGTGTGTAAGATTACTGCCCAACTGTTTCTACCAGATAGGTGGAAATTATAGGATTGTGTTGATCACTTGAATGATTTAGGATTCGATTCTGTCAAGTTTCAATCAAAAATCAGGAATAATAGTACTAATACTATTTTTTGCATTATTAGCAATAAAGAATATATAAATAAACCATTAGGGTACAATTAGTGTAAGGTAGAATAAGTTACAAAAATATTAGATATTTGCAAGTTGTTTTGCATTTAAGGGAATTGACAGTTGTTTTCACTTTACTTCACACACAAACTTGCAGGTAGATGATATGGATTGCAGGTGAATAGAATGAAGTTATGGCAAACATTATTACCTATGGATGTTAATAAGGTTGTAGTAGATATGACCTTTTGTTAGATTTTATGAGAGAGAAAGACATGATAGCTTTCACTGTATAGTAACACCTGTTGGCATTTAATGCTTATGGTCAAGGTATAGATTTCAATTTACTTGTGTCAAGGAAATTTTCAGGTAGCTGATGGATTGTCAAGATATTCTTTTAATATGGTGTCCAAAAGATGGCTATAAATGTAGGAATTCACTCACTAACTTAAACTCCTCTTCAGAATGTGGAGATAAAGCTTAAACAAATAGATTCTTGAAAAGTGATGTACAAAATTAAATTAAAAAGCAATGAATGTATTTTTCTTTTCCTTTACAGGCGGTGGTGGTAAAAGGAAGGGCAAGAGTAAGAAATGGAAGCAGATACTTAAATTCCCTCATATATCAGAGTGCATGCATCTTAAAAGTATTATTTGTGAGTGAATTTTCATTATTCTTAAGTTTTCATTCAGAGTTGTATTTCAAGTTTTTCACAAATTGAATATTGGATGATGGTTGCTTTAAGAGAAGGGAAATAGCTATGTGTAAATTCAACAAAACATCAGGGGGTTAATTTCATATTGTGTAAAATTTCACCCCAGGTTGTTTTTAAATGATGATTGATTTCCATTGTTTGTGTGTTGCCTTACCAGAATAAAGTTTCAATAAACAGCTTCAAAATTAAAACTACACTGCATGTTCAGATTTGGCTTAAGATCTCCAGAGACACTCATTTCATGGCTGCACTTTAACCATAACAAAGTTTGATCATGTTTTCTTTCACAGAATTTCAACACACATTCTTTGAATTTACAGCCAACAATAGCCTAGGCATGTTTAATTCTTTTCTTAACTTTGACCAAAACTTAATCCTTTTGCTTAAAAACTTGTGATGGTAATATCTTAGTGCTGCTTTCCATTTCCCCATTTTAATTCAATGCTTAAAAATGCTTTTTCATGCTAGAGTCATGATATTTTACACAGAGGAAGAACGGTTTGCTTTCAAAAGTGTTTCTAGACTGTATCTCGCTGCCTTTCAACCTTGAATCATGATACCTTCCACAAACAATGCAGAAGACCAAATTAGTATCGTTATTGTTTGGGGGTCAAGATCACATGACTAAATTGTGCCCCTCTTCGCAGAAGGAAGGGCATATTATTTTGCTGCTGTCAGTCAATAGATGTGTGAGTTAGTCCATTTACAGTTTCCTCTCATTATCTCCGAAACCAATGAAGATATTGAATTGATATTTGGTATACAGATACATCTCAAGGATATCTTCCTCTCAGAGATGTACAGTTTGCATTCTGCTTGATTGTGCATTTTGACCCTGATATTAAGCAACAGTTGTAAAATGTAACATAGGCATTTCTCTTGGTTTTTATACTCCAGTCCTAGACGGACATATTATTGTATGGCATTATGGGTCTGTGGGTCAAGGTTACGGTGCTCATGTTAGTAAGATCCTTGTTCAGGCCATAACGTTTTACACCTTGCATGGATTTAGATAATATTTCACAGAAGTGTTCCTCAGGACCCAAAAGTGTGTCATGACCTTGGCTTAAAGGTCATATCTGCAAGGTCAATGTTACAATACATATGATGGGTAAATCTTTGTCTGGGCAATAACTTTTTACCCCTTTACATGAATTTGAAATATTTCACAGAATTGTTGCTCAAGATCCAAGGGTGTGTCTTGACCTTGAACCAAGGTTATATCTGCAAGGTCAAGTTCACACTGCATATGACAGGTAAATCTTCGTCTTGGCCATAGCTTTTACCCCTTTGCAAGGATTTTGGATTTGAGTAATATTTCACAGAATTGTTGCCCAAGATCCAAGGGTGTGTCTTGACCTTGAACCAAGGTTATAATAATAAACCCCATTATATCTGCAAAGTCAAGGTTACACTGAATATGATTGGTAAATCTTTGTCCGGTCCATAAGTTTTTACCCAATGCATGGATTTAAATAATATTTCATAGAATTGTTGGCAAAGGGGGAATGTTTCCATACTTTCAAATTTTATTATGCCTTCGAATCGATACCAGTGGATATTGTTTTATTATGCCCACGGATCGATAGCGGTAAATATAGCTATAACTTTTGAACTGTGAGAGATAGAGACTTCATATTTGGCATGCATATTCCACTGATAAAGCCCTTTCAAAATGCTTAAAGGTCATTCACCTTGTAACCTTAACCTTGACCTTCGACACATTTCAAAATTTGCCTTATTTGGACTTTATAGCCAACAGGGGCATTCATGTTTCACAACATATCCTGTTTGCATTCAGAATTTCCATTGATATAATTCAAAATTATACATAATGCAATCAATTCTGTAAATGCAATCGCTGCATGGGTGTTGGCAATGGCATTTGAATACTTTTGCTTAGATTACATGCAAATAAAGAAGAGAGCCAAACACAGGAGTTGATAAAGTTAAACAGAATTGTAATACATAAGGATAAGACAAGTGGTAAATGTCTCTCTGGATAATCTAATGATGACAGAAATCATCCTGGATTCCTGGGTAGAGATGTCTCTAAAGACTGATGTAGTGATACAGATCACAGTTCTATATTAAAAGATGAAAACCATGTCATTAGATTTAAGTACATGTATTATGTTTGAGATTCTTTGGAAGTGCATTTTGTGTGTTATCTTACCCGTTTGTAAGTGGGTCTTTAAAGACATGGGACATGGGTTTTTATACACCCGTCACAAGATAGGACGTATTATGTTATGGCGTTGTCTGTGGGGCTGTCCATTCCTCCGTCCGTGGTCATGTTTTCCCGGATTTTTTTCTGCAGTCTTTTAAGATATTGGAATGAAACTTGGTATATAACTTTATATCAACAAGGGTCAGTACCGTTTTGCATTTGGGTATGAGTGCTTTGGTTTTGCCTGAGTTACGGCCCTTGAACTTAGAAATTTTCAAGAATTTTACATTTTTCAGACTTGTTTTTGCAGTCTTTATAGGTACTAGATTAAAACTTCGTATATAACTTTATACCAGTGAGGGTCAGTGCCAGTTCGAATTTGGTTGTGATTGATTTGGCTTTTCCAGAGTTGTGGCTCTTGAACTTAGAAATTTTCAAGGAGGGTCAGTGTCAATTAGAATTTGGGTATTGGATTCTAACTTGGCCATTCATTCAAATTGATCCCCTTCAAGCTAAGCAACAGGCATATTATACCATGCTAGGTGTTGCTCTTGTTACTGTTTCATCTGAAAGACAGAGCACCGTTGTGCCAAGGCGGGAATCAAACCCTGGACCTCTAGGTCACAAGCTGTGCACCTCATCCACTAGGCTGCACCAGCATAATAAGAACTGAAATCTGTACATCTGTCACTAAGAAGTGTTTAGTAATGCATTTTCCTTGAAGTATAAAACTGTTTCTTGTCTTTTTCAGCACCCACTTACAGCTATGTAGTTGAGCAGCAACCCATTGGTCGAGAATTGTTCAGACAGTTCTGCGCAAAGCAACCAGCTTTAGCTAAAGCTATCAGCTTTCTAGATAAAGTAGTAAGTTTTCATACGTTTATGATTTTGAAGAAATTTTGTAAAGATGTAAAGCAATAATAAGGTAACATTAGTCACCTGTCTGGGACAGAATAAAGCATACTAATAGGGAACCAGTTACCAGCTACTATGTTATTAGGCGTATTCAAAATGTGAATTGATGAAAATTTCATATGTTATGGTAAGTATCCTATGTATCGCAGACAATCACGAGAAAAAATCTCATGAATTCACATTTCAAAAGCTGAAATAACATAGTAGTCAGTAACTTGTCTTAGACGGTAACTGGTCCTCAACCAGTAGCACTCAAAACAAGTTGCACAGAATTCTCTGGCTCAAACCCCTTTGTTGGATGAGGTGACAAGTCTTTTAGATGAAACTGCACAGATCATAAGGTCCAAACTCTCCAAGTGCCTCTAATAGGGTAACATTGTTACAGTAGCAGTCCTGAGGAAGATCTCAGATACATTGATCAGTACTGTGCTGTAAATGTGAAAGTTCCATATCAAACTCCTACATACCAAGTTGACGTGTTTAGACTGTTGTAATTCTTATTGTATGACTAAACCCATATAATTTGTGGTAAGTCGACAAGTTGATCAAGTAGTATGGCACTGGATTTATAATTTAATGACATGAGTTTTATCCCAGCTGTCAGTTCAGATTTATCAGGAGGTTAGTTTTCTAAGGTATTTACGATCTGCCTTTCTATCCATCCTTCAGGTGGGGCTAAAAGCAAAGCTCTATATGGCAGTATGCGTTGAAGCATAAATGATCCTTCATCAGTGATTCATTTTGCCCTGCATATAGTGTATTTTACATATCGAATTCATGAAATACCCATTGGTTTCTGTGGAGTGCATCCTGAGTATGAATTTGCAATAAAAATAGAAACTGGACAAAATCTCTCCACTCAGGGTAAATTAAATACCTTTCTGAATACAAATAATGAGTGTATGCACTGTCAAAATCTAAAAAAAAAAAAGAAGAAAAAAACAGCACAGTGTTTAAAATGTTCTATAACACACTTTTAGTTAAGAAATATCAAATAATTAAAAAAATAAAACTTTACCTGATTCCACATGGTTGTTGCTGGTTAAAATTCTGACCCATTTGAGTTCTGACCCATTGATTTCCGCCAGACGGGTACACTGTACTCATTCAGACAGTTTTCAAAATGAATTACTGCTTCATTGCTTCAAATGGATCTGTTGCCTTGCAGCTGCTGTTGGTGAGAATTATGAAACAATGTATCAAGCGAGTTCCTCGTAATTGAAATGATATTAGTATGGAGTAAAACAAGAAATATACTATACAGAGAGAGTTTGTTCATGTATTCCTTTCTGTTTGTTAGAGTGTTACAGATATCTAAGGAGCTTATCCTTTAAGGTTTAAACCAATTCTCCATGTTTGGATAGACATAGATGTTTGTTTTAAGTTGCACCAAAATTTATATACTTAAATGGTGACAGCACCTGTCTGATGCAGTGCACAGAAATTTAAAAGTATACAATAGATCCACAGTTCCACCCAAAGCACTGATAGATCTTAAGCGTGCCACATCTACTTTGATACAGGACCTCGGTTTTTACTGTCTCATCCGAAAGACGGGGCACTCACCAGCCACAGGCAGGACTTGAACCTGAGACCTCACGGTCACAAACCAAGCACCTTACTGATTGTCCTGCACCAGTTCGCTAAGGCATTCAACTTTCATCAAATACAGGAAAATCTGCTTTCCAAAATCAAAATTTTTAAGAAGTGCACCAGTTAGGCTGGGTATGCAATGAGACATTGCCTAAGTGCAGTTCATACAACCATTATTGTTTTCATACGAGTACAATAACATGGATTAAGAGTTTCAATTATTTAAAGTCCGTTTTATTTGGTTCCCTGATAACTTTGGAAACCCAACGATAAACATCTGTTTCATCATGTAATTAGTTATGCATCATGCTGTGTATATTTTAAACCCCCCAAAAATGGAATATATGATAAGTGCAGTCCAATTGTCCGTTTGTCTGTGTATCTACACCTTGTTCAAACAGTACTGATGGGGCAAAGATCATCGTATTCTCATTTACTGTCAAGGAAATGCATCACAGGTCGCAGTCATTGTCTACTTTGCAGAAATTTTCTTGTCTAGCCCTTAATTTCTACACACTTCACATGAAGGATTTCACACATGATAGAAGAAGTTTTTACAGGACCGCTATGTGTTGTGATCTTGAAAGCCTTGATTCAACTTCATATACATGAATTTAGGTCAAGATGATTGTCAGGTTAAGATGAATTATTATGTTTTTCAGATACTGAAATGAATTTAGTGTTTCAACTTCCTTATGAAAATTATATAGAACTGGCTTTAGCATGTGTGCCCTTATTCTACAAGAATTATTGCCCTTTTGTAAACCTTTTGTACTACTCTTACATCAAGTGGCAGACATATTGGCATTGCTCTTGTTAACTCAAGTTTTGACTCAACATCAGATGTTAATTATATTTAATCTGATTTCATATTCTTTAACAGGTTTTATTTGAAGTGGCTCCAGATGAATTGCGGGTCAATGAAGCCAATGAATTAATCCAAGATTATTTAAATCCCGATGTAAGTATTGATTTTTGCGGCACAAAGTGCATCTTTGGTATCAGAAGAGGGTATGGGGACTCCTTTGCTCAGTGTATCCAATCATTTCAAGAAATGAATTCCTGTTGCACTGTATTTTGTATAGCATCATTCAAAATTTGCTAATGTCTGTATGATATATACATGTATTAATTATTTATTTATCGAAGTATTCAAAGAGATGTTAGATAAGTTGATACAGGAATGAGTGTTGGTTGTCGTAATTGAACAGAATGATGTTTGTCCATCACTGTTACAAGTCTTAAAACTTCACTTCTTGTATAATAAGGCCTAAAAAAAAATATGTGTGTTTCAGGTAACCCGACTCTACCTACAAAAACATGCCGACCCTAACATTTTTTTGTTCAAAAAAAAAATCTGATTTCCGTTTTCATTCCAGTCTGTTGGTTCTTACAGAAACAGCAGTACACATGACACAGAAGCATCCCTACATTACGGTGCATATCCTGCAGAGTTCTTGAAATCGTTCGGTTCTGTCGGCAAAACTGATTAAATTCAAGAATGTCCGATACGATACTGTAGAGTAACATTACTGCGCCGATCCTTGTGACTGGCAAATTCTTCCTCCCGGTATTGCAATTTAGAAATTTAGATCCAGAAAAAAACTGTAAAATATTTTATCTTTATAAACATCTGATCAACTGCTAATGTTTAAAGCATATGTTGTCCAGTTGTCGTATCATCTTAGCAATTAACCACCGCAACCTTTGCTCTTTAAGTTTAATTAACGGCTAGCTAAAGCGGAATCACTGCAATAATGGCAGCATTGCAGCAATCCACGGTAATCTTACAATCTACGAGTATGCAAATCGTGGTTTAATAATTCCAAAATGTGCATACGTGTAGCAGTTAATTTCAATGAAATGATAACAGATGTTTGTATTTTGAATCGTTTATCACTCTGGTCAGCCATCAGACGTCTTTATTGTGATGATTGAAAGTTATTTTATTTATGACGTCTATGTAGAGGTATATTTCTTTGTAAACACATCGTCTCTTAACTGTAGTTAGCATAGTATATTTATCGAAGGCATTGCTGTTTGCAAATATACAAACGAAATACACATAGGCCCCTAAATAACAATTTAGAATGACCCTCTCAAATATTATGCTCATAAACAGTACATTTAAATTAAAAGAAATGGAATGAAATAGTCCTCAAGTAAAACCCCTCGTGTTACCTCTCGATATTAAGACAAGATTTTAAGATGCTTAAATGTATGTTCATTAGTTATGCAGTGTATAGTTGCAATCAACCTGTTATCACAATGTTGCGGCAAAACACCACGATTGACCAAGTGCGGTGGTGAAGTGGGTGCCACAATTTAGTAAATGTAAAGCCCACACATTAGACGCTTCCTCAGAAATCGTTCAAAGAATAATTGTCTGGCAGGGAAATTCAAATCAGAATATAAAGAGGGAAGGGACTGTTTAAAACATGATCCAAATATAAGCATGACATGTACTGTTTGGTTTTAAAATGGTAATAACTGCTATTTTTCTTCCCTTCAATACAGACAGTAAATATAATATCATGCATTGCAACCAAATAATAAGCAATTCGTTTAACAAAAACCTGTAGTTACACTAAATGAATCTGTAATTAAACAAATCAAAATAAAATTTTCTTATATACATGCCTGCATTAAATTGAAAAGAACCATGATAATAACAGACTTCTTTTCTTGTGAGAGAATAGTGTAAATCTGAGCTATTTTTCTGTAAACCATTAATTTTCTTCTTTTTTGGACTAATTAGTTTCTGTACAGACTGACAAGTTTGTGGCAAATGTCAGTTGGAGTGATTGACACCCGAAAAAAGATCTCAAGAACTCTGTTATCCTACCATTAAAACACTTCAACCATCAGAAACAGCCATGCAAGTACAGAAATTAAAATCCTTCTTACAGTCAATTTAACAGTGTGATTACATTATCTTTAACATCAGATACAATGTCAAAATGGAAATAAAATTAAATCTGTGTTGAATGTATTATTTGTTAACCGAGTTGGGTGTTCAAAATAAGATAAGTACATGTATGTTATTGACAAAGAAATTTAAGTCCAAGCATATGATTTAAGACCTATAATAGCATGTGTCTTACCTATGAGAATTAGTCAAAAGTTTCTCTGTGAAAAGCATATTAGGCATACTATTCACAAAGAGGCTTTCATCTAATTCTTAGAATTACAACACATCATGATATTATAGGTCTCAAGTCTGACACCTAGACTTAATTTTCTTTGTAAATAACATGTCTAATGACCTCAGAAAATCTAGCTCATGTCCACAGAAATTCATAGTAGGGTATAAAGTCACAGTAAGTTACTCAAAATCAATTAATCAACAAAATAAGGCAACACCTGTTTTGTATACATGGTAAAATGAAAACAGGGCTCAGGTCTGGTGGTTATTTGTTTTTTTATTTCACCGTGTTTACATGACATATGCTGCCTTATTTCTCGATCGACTGATTTCGGACAACTTGCTGTTACTTTATATATCTATTTCGAACTATCAAAACACTTAATCAATTGTGTGCAAATACCTTTAAATTCAAATCCACTTGCATAAAAAAAAAAAAGAAATGCCTACTTACCGTACCTATTTTTATCATGACCGTTACCCTAAACACACAATTTTATTTTAGGCCTAATCTGTCATATCTGAAGTTAGATGTAGTTACAAAGACAAGTTTAAAATAAATATGTGTGTGTATAAATATATATATATATATATATATATATATATATATATATATATATATATATATATATATATATATATATTTACTTTGCATTGCATAAAGAAAATGATGATTTTGTCGTCTGTGACTTGTTTGATTTTTTTGTAAATTCAGTACATTTTCATCTTCAAACTTTGAAAAAAAATTGTGTTAAAAGAGCAAAGGAAAATATAATTGGAAAACAAATTATGATCATATTCTTCATTATTCTGAGGGGGCAGGCTTGGTGTAGTGGTTAAGTGCTTGGCTTTGTAAAGTCACAGTTTTGGGTCCAAACTTCACATATAGCTTAGGCATAATGAGAGGGACATCCCTGTTGGTTTTGGGGTTCAAAGGTAAAAGGTTAAGGTCATTGGAGGTTATCATAGAAAAAAATTGTAGCCATTCTAGAAGTTACAGTTTGGTCCTATTGGGTTCATATTTCACATGTAGCTTAAGAAAAATTACAAAAAGATCCCTAATGATTTTGGGAACCAAAGGTCAAGGTCAGTTTAGTGCCATGGATTTAGCTGCCATGTGATTGGATGCGAGATTTGGCATTGCTCATGTTGAATAATGTAACTTGCATTCAACACTTGATTCAACTAAGGTAAGATTTGAAGTGGTTCTTTTCTTTACTGATGTTATTCTTTAAGAGATAAGTAATAAAGAGATAAAGATGTGGGTAATAAGAAAGTGCAAAATTACTATCATGTATTGAAAATATAATTGATAAGTAAAGTTTTTATGCCCTTGGATCTGTAGAGTGGGGCATATTGTTTTTGTCCTCTCTGTCTTCTATTTGTTTGTTTGTCTTGTCAACTTTAACCTTGGCCTTAACTTTTGAACCATGAGAGATAGAGACTTCATATATCTCATGCATACTCCACTAATGAAGCCCTTTCAAATGACACCAAGGTCAGTGACCTTTTGACCTTGACAGTAACCTTCACACTGAAAAATACTTTTTGGACTTTGTTGCCACTGGCTGCATTAGTGTTTCACAAACACAGATTGTTTTACATTTTTTGTTTTAATTCTTAAAATCCATGATAATAATAGTCAAAGGATTCATTTAATTTCTTTTTTTTTTTCAGTCCAAGTCCTATGTAAGCCAAGTAAATGGAAACCAGGTTTCAGTATTACAAGAGACCATCAAATCAAACACATGTAGCAAGGAAATGTTTAATCCTTGTGCAGAGTAAGTCAAATACAAACATTTATAGAGCAGAAATGTGTTAATATAGCAAGGAACTGTTTATCCTTGTGCAGACTTACTCAGATGAAAAAAATTATAGAGTAGAAATGTGTTCATTTACTGATTTGTTCATCTTAAGTCAGGTAGAAGATTTATTGAGCAGAAATATGCTCATAGAGTGTAAAATTGTAAGTAATTTAACTAACTACCCAATGAAAATATTTAACTGTACACATGTAGACAAAAAACATTGAAGCATGTGTAACTGCTAGTTGTTTTGAGATAATGAAAGTGAAAAAAATCATTAGTAACTTACATGTACTTTGTCCATTCCAAGTCTATTGTCTTTTTATACCTGTATTTTAACAGGCATCACATTCAGTAGAAGATTTTATAGCTAGGGTATTTTGTTTGATTAAGTGTTAGGTTCTAGTCCGAAAGGTCCTCGGTTCGAGCTCCCGTAATGGGTCATCAGTGCCCTGTCTTTCGAATGAGACTGTCAAAACCAAGGTACAATATTACAAATAAAAGACCCCTCATTGCTGTGGACGGATCCATTGCATCAGTCCAAATTTCAGTGCATTGCATCAGGAGGGGATGCCGTTCCTATATAAGTGCAAAGATATTGATATGACGTAAAATATGAATCCAACAAACAAACTGCCCTTTATATTTATATAGATTCTTGTGGAGTGTACTTTGAGTAATTCATTCTTTTGACTGTGAGTTGTTTTCATTTGGTACTTGTTGGTTATATACATTGTGGCTACCTCAGTGTACCTTAACATATTTTTTCATCTTTCAGAATTATTACAGAATATCTTAAAAATGAACCATTTACGGAATTCCTGGAGAGCATGTACTATAAACGCTACCTGCAATGGAAATGGTTAGAAAGGTATGTAGAATGGGCAGTGTCACAAACACCTCACACTTAACATTTCACTACCTGATTCAAGTTAGGGGCATGCTTATCCAGTTGTATTGTCAGGATTTATATTTTGGCAGCCCTTACTTAATTTCATTTGTCGGCAAGGATATTTGTAAGGTAATATACATGTATCATCTATCAGTTTAGATGAGATCATACAAAGTAAGACTGTGTGTCATAGTATACATTGAAATATTGCATTCTAGAAACAATAAAATTTTAACATAGGAATGAAATTTCAGATATAAAATTCTGGAAGTACCAGGGCTTTCAATAACATAAGAATCAAGTGGTACTTTCTGAAAGAAGGAAGTACCCAATATAAGTGGTATGCAAAATATGTGAAATTTTTTTTATCCTTTTTCCACTTTCATTTCAATAGACCATATTCCGGTTTTGATAATTGCTGTCTTTTTGTCCGAGCTAATACTTTTTGGCGTTGTTTTTCATAGTGACGTCATAACGCATGACATATATTCATATAACGTCACTATGGAAAACAACGCCAAAAGGTATTAGATCGGACAAAAAGTTGTCATTTATCAAAAGCGGAATATGGTCTGTTGGTAAAAAGTACCGATTACTGGTATCTCTGAAGGCCATGAAGTTTTGACATGGAATGTTAGAGAAATTAAGGATGAAAGTTAAGGGTCATTGATGTGAGATTTATTTATTTATAATAAATGAGATAAATTGATAAAAGCATATTTTCAGTCTGATAACTACATACATATTCATGAACACAACTGTTATTTTAAGCCTATTTTTATATTTGTAGTCAACCTGTGACAAAGAACACTTTCAGAATGTACAGGGTATTAGGGAAAGGAGGTTTTGGGGAGGTTTGTGCTTGCCAAGTCCGAGCAACAGGCAAAATGTATGCATGCAAAAAACTTGAAAAGAAGAGAATCAAGAAACGAAATGGGGAAAGAATGGCCCTAAATGAAAAACAAATTCTACAAAAAGTAAATTCCAGATTTGTGGTAAGTCGTTTCATCAAAGTATATGATTGAATCTGTGTTTAGATTTGACCGTAATATTGTTTGTAAATTTTACTAGAAGCATTCTTTTGCTACACATTTTTTTTACTTCAAGCAATCCCCATACAACATTGAGACATGGCATATCACATTGATTACCATACTTTGTACCATGCTGGCACCCCTCTGGTAATTTGACAGTCTCAGAGAACGTAAAAATGGAGAATTTATGTCAAAGTAGATGTCAGCTTTCTCCTCTGTTTCGATTAGGTTGTTTGATCAGACAAATTTTTTATGCAATGCATCCATTGTAAATTGTAAGTAAACCCTAACATTGTACTTTTATTTTGAAGGAAGAAGTTTCATAATTGATACATAGTTTTCTTAGGAGGGTAATATAAAAATATAGTAAATTGAATGAGGACTGGGATCTGCAAAATTAAATTGATATGTTTTCATTACATTTTTTTGGATGGATTGTTCATTGCATAAATTTGGACATGTCCTTCCAACTAGAATCTTTGAAGAAAATATCTTACACAGTCAGGTGTCTTGTAGCAACTCTTGTTTAATAAAAAGTTTTCCCTTAACTTGAGCTGATATTCTGATAGATTAATTAGCTGCACACAAAGCAATTTAATCATTTTAGTCCAATATGGGACTTCTGAGATACCCTTCAGTAATTGTAGTTTTAGTGAAATGTTGGGCATACTACATTTGGCATGATGTAAAAGTAGTACAACCATAACCAACAACCCTCATGGAAATTCTTCATGATTTAGATCAGAGTTGTATTGATGTGACACCGCCGGACCCTCCTATCAGACTCTTGTATGTGTCCCCCTACTTTCTTCACTTTCTCCTGCTTCTTCTATACTAAACTGTTTTACTATATGTAAGAATTTTCTTACCTTTGCAGGTCAGTTTAGCATATGCATTTGAAACAAAAGAGGCATTATGTTTAGTGTTGACTATAATGAATGGAGGAGACTTGAAATTTCATATTCACAACATGGGAAACCCAGGTTTTGAGGAAGAGAGGGCAATTTTTTATGCAGCTGAAATCACATGTGGATTGGAGGACTTACATGCAAAAGGAATAGTGTACAGGTAGGTGAAAACATTTGGGAATTTTGCTGCATTGTGCTGAAGTGTTATCGGCTATTATATTAAAGAGTCAGTGTAGGTTGTTTGGTAGCATGCTCATCTCATGATAGAGGGGTCCTGGGTTCAATTTCCACCTGTAGCTGTCCTGTTTGTTTGATGAGACTCAGAAAATTGAGGATCCATGTTACTGTAGAAAAATGATGTGAAAAGAGCCCTGGTGGTATGTTGAATAGCTTGGTTTTTGTGCAGTTAATCAGGCTGATAACATCACCTTATCAGTGAAATACTTTTGGTGGGACACCAAAAACACACAAAACAAAAAACTTTTAGAATAGGTCGTAGTATTTAAAATAATGTGATTTCACAGATTCAATCATTCGTTTGGTGGAATAGTTCTGTTGGTTATTGAAGAGTTTGTCCATTACCAGAGTTAGGTTTCCAAATGTGAGTGTATCCCATTATATCTATCTAATGTGAAGGTTACATCAGGCCCTGAAGTTATAGAAATTTTACCCGTGTTCAACTCCAAACCCATACTAAGACTCCAAACTCATACTCACTTGAGTACGACTCTCGAGTATGAGTATTGGTGAGGTTATAAACGCTTTCCAGCACAACTAAAAACTTCATCTTTCTCAATGTAAAATACGAAAGTGACTGGTGTCACATGACTATGGCACTAACAACAATGTACCACAGTAGACATTCATGGACCCCTGAAGTTCAAAGAGGAGACCAGGTGCCTGGGAGATGCTCATGTGGATTTGACCGGTCATGAAAGACACAGGGATGGTGAGTTGGGTAATTCTTTTATAAGCCGTCATATTTACATTTCGAGTACAGTTCTAAGTATGGTTCTAACCAATCTTAAGATTTTCGAGTACATGCTCGAGATTGGAGGACGTTGTCATGCTCCAGTTTTTATAACCTCAGTGAATTTCGAGTTGTGCTCGAGTTTTACCACATACTTAGTTTGGAGCACGGAGTCGTGCTCCAAAAAAATGTATAACCTTGGGGCCTGGATTCTTTGGTTTGTTCAACCCCATTCCTCTTCAAAAACACTTGCCACTGTTAAGTATAAGGAAGAGTCCATCCTTAGATATGGGTGAGGCAACAAAATTTAAAAAAAAAAAAAAAAAAAGAAGGAATAAATGGCAGTTATTCAATTCTTGTATATCTAACATAATTCATGCTGATCTTTAAATTAAAATTTGACATAAAGGTTTGTGTTTGATTGATATATTGATTATTGTTTTACGTCATTCCACGATTATTTCACGTGCCACGCCTACCTTGACATGGGACCTCGGTTTTTACTGTCTCATCCGAAAGACAGAACACCGGTGTGCCCTGGGCAGGAGTCGAACCCCGGACCTCTTGATCACGAGCCGAGCACCTTATCCACTAGGCCACACCGGCTTTAAAGGTTTGTGTACTATTTAAATGAGAACCCTCTAACTGAATAAATGAAATAAAAAGCTGTACTATAGAAGAAAAAAAATGTATTTCAGATGTAAAAATTTTCTATATTTGGAGTCACTATTTCTTACTATTAAAATAAAATTTATCATTTGTAGGGATTTGAAACCTGAAAATATATTATTAGATGATCATGGTAAGTATATTCAGACCATGCTTTCAAAATATTTTGTTATCTCAATATTCCATATATGATTCTTAAATTTTTGTATTGTGCCATTTGCTAGTTTGAACTAATTGACTTGTAATTAGATAAGAAAAAAATAGTTACATTCTATCATCATTTAAACATTTTCTCATATTAATTTCAAAGTCTTACCTATTATATTTCAAAATCTGAGTATTGAAGATAAAAAGAATGACATTTTACTTATTTCATTCTTGTTTTTGACATAAATAGCACTGTTATTAGGAGACTGAACTTCATTTTGTTTTTAAGAGTCTTGAATTTTCATTGGAAAATTAGGAAAGTTCCCTGTAATTGTCTGATATTCAACACATCTTTTAGTGAGGTGTTTTGTTTACACCTAGAATAACTTATGTCTTTGATATGGAAATCAAATAATGAATTTGTGTTTCCCTAAAAGGGCATGTAAGGATCTCTGATCTGGGTTTGGCAGAGGAAGTTCCAGAAGGAGAATCAATTAAGGGGCGTGTCGGCACTGTCGGATATATGGGTAAGATTTGTTAGATCTAGTTTTCTAAAAGAATTTTATATGTTGAACTTGTGGCTAGTTAAAAAAAATCAGTTTAGAATAAGACACCTATATAAAAAAATGTTTAATTTCTTATAAATTTAACATTATTTTGAAAATAATCTGTATACAAATTTATATGATAAAGAAAAAATTCATTTGATAATTTCACACTCTATATATCTTTTCATGCCACAAAATAAACGAAATGATGTGATATTGATTTATTTCTATTTTCAGCTCCAGAAGTTGTAAAAAATGAACGCTACTCATTTAGTCCTGATTGGTGGGGCCTTGGTTGTATTATATATGAAATGATCGAGGGAAAAGTAAGTGCCTCATGTTGAATACATGTATTATCATTTTAATATAATTGTGTTGTTGGTGCTTGAGAAGCAAAATCAGTAGTGTGGTCAGTGTGCCTCTGATGGAAAACTGCTGTATTTGGCTTCTATAACATGACAAGAATTTGCAAGCTATAAATGGATTTATTTGTTTTATACTCGTAAATATAAAATCTGTACAATGTATGCCATTGAAAATGTTTTACATTAACAAACAAACCAAACATACTCAGTAACTTTGCCATCCAAATTTATCTTGATATGATTTTTAAAAAATAAAATATTTGATTCCATTGAATGATTTTAAAATAGGGTCCTTTCCGAGCCAGAAAAGAAAAGGTGAAGAGAGAGGAAGTCGATCGACGAGTGAAAGAGGATACAGAGGAGTACTCATCAAAATTCTCAGAGGATTGTAAAAATATCTGCACTCAGGTGAGGAGTTTGACTTAACTGCACTCTGGTGACGGTTATAATGACATATTTGCACCCAGAAGAAAATAGCATGACACATCTGCACTAAGATTTGGAATGTGTAGTGTTTGTATTCCAGAGAAATGTGTATGTAATGTTGACACTAACGAGGAATGTAAGAGCCTAAATTTTAAATGTTTCTTTTAATGTTTTTAGTAATTCGGATGAAATATGAGTTGCATCCAATAAAAAAAAATCCTGTATGCATTAGTTATTAAATATTTCTTAAAATGTTTGACCTTGATCATGATAAAATGAACAACAGTATTTAGGTATTTTTGACCGGATTGCAAAGCAATTCCTGTCTATAAATTGGTGAAAACCGTCCGTCTGTCCACACGGTGTCAACATTTTGCTTTTAGCATTTGCATTTAGCTTGGTTTCTTTCATACCCTAAAGGGTACTTATGTCAAAGTTGGTAGGTTTGTAGATACTAGTATGTTCTATCTGACCATTACAAAAATTTAGTGACCTTGACTTTACGCTTCAGTGAACACACACTGTTTTTTGCCTTCGGGTGACTACTTGCATACATGTATTGTTAATGTTAATGCAAAGCAATTCTGGTCTATAAATTGGCAAAATCAGTCCGTCTGTCTGTCTGTCCATCCATCCATCTGTCGTCAGCATTTTGTGTTTAGCATTTGCAATCCGGTCATACCATCTTTGACGGTTTCTTGTCTGGATTATTATCAGTAAGATAGCTTGGTGCATGTTATGTCAAATTTCTGAATATCTTGATGCAGGCAAGCAAACATCAGAGTTAAATACAATGATGATATTATGAAGTTGCATCCAGGAAATCTGTATATATAAAATGTACTTTTCTTTTAATTTCAGCTTCTTCAGAAAGACCCCAAGTTAAGGCTTGGTTGTGCTTCATCAGGTGCAAAATCCATAAAATCTCATATATTTTTCAAAACAGTTAATTTTAAAAGGTTACAGGCAGGCATGTGTCAACCTCCTTTCATACCAGATGTAAGTGTCGTTTATAATTCCTAAGATATCAGAATATAATTAGGAAAAAAAACTTGAGTGAAGGTCATGTTGGGTGCTGTCTGATGGCCAAGGTATAAACCAAAGGGTAGGGGGTTTAAAATTCTTATCTGCCAGTATTGAGGGTGGTTGGCAGTAGGTCAGCACTAAAGTCATTCCCAAACATTGTATATCTATTACATGTTTAGGTTTGACAACCAACTTCACAAACAGTTCACTTGGTAGGAAATTCCTTTTATTACTGCAGTAGGAACATTTAGGTATCAAACATGCCTACAGCTTAGATATTTGCTATGAATGAAATTGCAGTACTGCATTAAGTACTTTGAATATGTGAAAAATTAAGATAAAATTACAATTTTAAATTCTTGATAATTTAAATATTTTCACTGAGTAATGCAGTTCTATAACATATTTTTCTTCAGAGACGTGCAGTATATTGCAAAGATGTCCTTGACATTGAGCAGTTCTCCACAGTTAAAGGGGTCAATTTAGACCCAAGTGACGATTCTTTTTATAGCAAGTTTAATTCAGGGAGTGTGTCAATACCCTGGCAAACAGAGGTTAGTATTAGTGTTTAAATACAATGTAGACTGTGTATTATGTATTGCATTGGGACCAAGTAAAATTTTTTAGGAAGAGTATCAATTCCACATCCACCCATTTCAATGATACATATGAATGCAAGCCGAGGTGTGAAGTATTTATCATCTGGAATACCGCGTCTGTTTTGAGTGTTGAAATACCAGACCCAGATGTGAAAGCTCTTTACTTTTTAGAGGAAGGTCACATGACACTGATGGCGAATGTCTTCCTACCAGTTAAAGCATGTCTTCCCCAGAAAATATAGGTGTTGTGTCCCTTGTCTGAGTTATATGGAAAAAGCTAATATGCGTTTTCAAATAAATTTGAATTTAAAATATTAAGAATAATCGTTTCTTGACCCAGTCATGCAGTTTCAAACTTGCACGAGAGATTTCCATGAAAATTTTTAACATATCCATACATTCACATCCGAGTCTGGTTACTGTCACGTAGTATAAGAACCAGCTCGCTGTTCTGGATGCAGTATTTATGTGATTAATGTGATCCAGGACAAACGATGTGTTTGAAATTTGAAAATGTTTGATTCTGATTGCTTACAACAATTTTCTAGATCAGCAACAGTAAGGTATATCGGACCAAATTATTTCATCAGTTAAGACCAAATCTTCATTGCTCACAGCTATCCTATAATTCCTATATTTCCTATAAGATATATATTTGAACCTACTGATGTCCCATATTTAGGGAATTCATCTTATAAATTCTATGTTTTGGATTTGAAAAAGAAGGCTCTGCCAACTATGAGCTGCCTTAACATCATAACTGAGCATGTAAAAATGTTATGTTTTTGCGTTTAATGTTTAAGACTATCAAGAATAAAAGAGAATAAGATGTATAATATGCATGTGGAATCACGATCTGTATATTACTACAAGTTTTATACAAAAATATGAATCAGTGAAGACTTTGATTTTTATGCCTCCTGATCTATAAATCAGAGACATATTGTCTTTGTCTGTCTGTTTGTTTGTCTGCCTGTCTGACAACCTTAACCTTGACCATAATTTTTGAACCATAAAGGATAGAGTCTTCATATTTCACATGCGCGCTCAACTAATGAAACCTTTTAAAAAAAAACTAATTTCGGTGACTCTCTGTTTGTCTGTTGTCAACTTTAACCTTGGCCGTAACTTTTGAACCGTAAGGAATAGAAACTTCATATTTCACATGCGTACTCAACTAATGAAGCCCTTTGGAGTAACACCAAGGTCAATGACCTTTTGACCTTGATAATGACCTTCTCACTAAAAATAACTTTTTCTGACTTTGTTGCCACCGGGAGCATACTGTTTCACAAACACATCTTGTTTCAGTCTATAAAAAAATGAGATGTACATTTGTATTTGGTCATGTAATAGGTTAGAAAAAGTGTAAAAATATTCTATTTTTCATGAATTTTTCTATGACCCATGTAATATTGAAGTATTCAAGATTAAGACAGAGTAAACAGAATTTGATAATAGAAAATGACCATTTTGATGTTATTTTATCTTGCCACTTCATGTTCAACGTTCTTTATTTTGCTCTACTGATATCAAGCTTAAGTTGATCATGAGAACTTGAACCTGAAGTAATAGTGATATGGTTTTAAACTTAATTTGATTATTTTGAGATTAGCTCCTATTTTATTTGTTGTGTTGAATGTCCTTTCATCAACAGACTGTCAAGTGATGAATGTTTTTTTGCTTGAATATTGAATTCTTATCAAAAGGATTTAGATTTTATGCAGTTTTATGTTCTATGCATTCCATTGCAATGGATATAGGACTTGATAAATATTAGCGATTGTAATGCCTTGCAAAATTTATACAAGTTTAAGCTGTATACATGAAGATGGAAAGACTTTAATGAAAAAATAATATATTATCTGTTTTTTCCAATTAAATTTTTTTGGCATTTGTGTTTCACAATCTCATCTTCTTTTCAATGTTATCACGAAAGTGATAATTAATATGTCAATTAGGTCACATATTTTTCATGAGTCACTCTTAGAAACTGATTCACGATGACATTTAAGCAGATAATTACTTGGGTCTTTTCGTCATACAGAGCTATTTCCCATATGAGGAGGTATTTGACGTTCAACCATTGTGACGCCAGCCAGTGCTATGGATACTGGTGTAAAAATACGGAAAGTGATACAGAAATTGTAAAACGTCACAAAACTTTGACATCAGATACCTACTCACATGGAAGATAACTCTGTATAACAAAAAGATCCGATGCATTATTGTATGAATATCTGCGCAGCTTTAGATGTATGAAGTACAGGAATTAAGCCACAAGGTGAATTGCTAATTTTCAGCTGTATGATTATGACGATGATCATCCATTTATATTGTAGAGATATGGTATCTTTAATGTCTTTTATTTGACCATGAATTGATATTACACACGAGTAAATTAGTTGCATGAAAGTACTAGCTATATGCGATGTATCAGATACTTCAATACCTCAATCTGATTAAAACAATATCTTTATTCCGCTTCTCTATTTGTCCCATTGTGGATAAAGATCTGGAGAAGGAATCATGTTCTGGTGAACTCTGGTGAAGTTTAAGTAACCGAAACCATTACTTCCCATAGCCAATCAATGACTCGGTAGGCATATGATAGTGACGCAATATGTAACAAACGCTGTTCAAAAACTACCTTGTTGGTCACGCACATTGGATGTTTATTTCATTCCTAGGAATTTGTAGCCGATCCACTGATTGGCTGAAAATCAGAGTTCACCAGAACATGACCCTTTACAGGGTTTCGCCATATCTTTATCCACAATAGGACAAATAGAGAAGCAAATTAAAGATACGGTTTTAATCAAATTGTTCGGTACCTTAAAACAATTCACATACAATATTAATAGTCTCATTGGGGCGGGTTGGTCCAGTGGTATCACACAGGATATTAAAACCTGAGGACTTGGGTTCAATTTCGTTTATGGAATAAGATTTTTCTAGGGTAATTTGTCACCTGTCTCTCTAGCTGTCCTTTGGATGAGACAATATAAATCAAGTCCCTGTGCCACGGTATAAACCGAGGTCCTGTGTCACGGTACATGTTTCCAAGTAAAAGATGCCTCACTGCTTCTGATTGGTCTGTGGCATAGAACAAAATTATGATGCAGTGCACCGGGCAGGTGCCACCACCATATAAGAGCAGTAATTTTGGCGTGATGTAAAACAATAATATTGGCATGATGTGAAACAGTAACAAAACAAAACAAATATCAGTCTTTTATTTTATAACATATCTTGGCTTATCTTGTAAGATTTTGGAGAAGTTGTTTCAGGTTTTATTATATAAGTCATTCAAGTCACATTGTTATTTACTAGTAGCTTGGGGCAAAGATAGGTCTAGTAGTGAAGTACTTGGTTTAGCTTAGGGAGCAGGTGATCAAGGTAAAATGCCTGCTTGGGCCATTGTGGTGGGAAAATTTGAGAAATTTGCTTTCTTTTGACAGTATGATTGAAAGGTCACACTTAAGTAGTGCTTAATCACTTGATTCATGTTGAAGGTATGGCATGTTCAGCTTCTTGGTTGCTATACCATATTTAAGGCATTGGTTACCACCTGCTGCCATGTTGCACTATGACCGAGATATTGTTGATGAAAAAACCCCAGTCAGTCATAAACTTACCAACCAATCACAGTGAGACTGAACAGTATAAAGCTTTCAAAGTGACTTTTAACATTTACAAATCTAGCCAGATTTGGTGGTTGACTCGAGAGTGCAATGCTGTTCATAGCCTTTCACTTTAATCATAATTATGTTTGATCCCCAGCCAGGGCATATGTGAAGGTCAGCCAGAATACCCGTCAGTAGTTGATGGTATTCCCTGCATATTCATGGGAAGCAGGGTTGATATAGTGGTAAAGTACCAGGCTTGTGAGCCAGACAGTCTGTGTTTGATTTCCAGATTGCATCACTATGTTTTAGAGATTTGTTATCTCCTGCTTCCATATTGCAACATAACTGAAAAGTTGTTGAAAGCAATGTAAAACTCCAATTAACCAACTACTGTCCACTCACTCTGGAAACTGGAAAATCTGGATTTTCAGTTATTCATCTTCAGAATAATTTCAAAAAGGCAAAACCATTCTATAGATCTTGTTTAGTCGTAACTTTTGGTGTATGCTATATGTTTGTATGAAGAAGTGTTCATATTTTATAGAAAAAATTCAGTTTTAGATAGGGCGATTTCCATGTTAAATTTTGACTTGACGTCGCCAAGTTTCCCATAGACTCAATGTTAAACATCGGCGACGTCACGTCAGAATTAACATAGAAAATGCCCTATCTAAAATGATTTTTCCCCTATAAAATAGGAATGCTTCTTCGTAGAAACATATAGCATACACCAAAAGTTTACGACTAAACAAGATCTGTCGATTGATATTAATTTTGTAAAACTATTTTAAAGATAAATAAGTGAAAATCCAGATTTTTTGGTTTACAAAGTCAGTGGCACGGACAGTAACTGAATATTCAAGTTCCTAAATGTTGACCACAATAACATGTAGATCATACCAGTTTATTGATGTTACCTTCAAATTCTGTTTCTATTATCTACATGGTAACTAACAGTCTTTTAGAAGTTAAATGGCTTATATTAATATGCTTAACTTTATTTAATGGAAATCTCACTAACTGCATATTTATTTGCAAGATGTAGTTTTCATGAAAATCTTAGAATACATGATAAGGTCTTTTCGTTATACAGAGTTACTTTCCATTTGGGACAGTATCTGACGTAAAACACTTATGAGGTCATCAAATTCTTTGGAAACTGATCTAAAACTCATAGAAATGATTGTACTCAAATGAAGTTTTCATAGGAAATTGATGACGTCATAATTGTTTTACATCAGATACTGTCTCAAATGGGAAATAATTCTGTAACGAAAAGACTCAATACACGTGCCTGTTTCTTTTCTTAAAGTAGTGCTAGTCACTTTGTGATGATATTTTTGTTCTCATTGATTTTCTTATAAACACAGTAAATCACAAATTATTGATCTGTAAGTTCAAGTGTAAAGCATTTAGAAAAAAAAAAAAAAAAGGTAAAGAAATCTAGCATCACTGCCTCCAGCGCTGGCAGAAAGAGAAGTCTCTTCAAATTACAGAAGTTAGATAACTCTTCCATGTTAACGTTTTACATATGAAAGATACAAGTTACAAAAAAATAGACAGAGACTTATGTACATATTCACTTTTCCAAGAACAAAATCAATTTTTTACAACATTTTATTTTCCAAAAAATCTCATAAAAATAAAACGTGCATGAATAATAAGCATTCTGCATCATGCATTGCAGCATCTGTAACTATGTCACAACCCATGCTCCAGACCTGCCCGAATCACGCGAAATGAAATTTCTTGCAAATAAAAGTGATGTGTAGCAACTAATACGCCTTTACTAGTCCTTGTATAGATTACTTTGCCAT
Source organism: Pteria penguin (assembly GCA_035048485.1). Taxonomy (NCBI): domain Eukaryota; kingdom Metazoa; phylum Mollusca; class Bivalvia; order Pterioida; family Pteriidae; genus Pteria; species Pteria penguin. The sequence continues at coordinate 16,345,960 of CM068583.1, read as the reverse complement.
AATATACCTATTTGCAGATGATGAAAATGGGATGTTTTAAGGAATTGAATGTATTTGGTGTTGGTGATAGTTTACCTGCGGATCTGTCAGAAGACCAGCCACTCCCTCCACCCAGGGCTGGCTTCCTCAAATTCTTCCGACGACAAAGGGTGAGATTTAAATCTGTTTTTATTTTTTAGATGATAGAAATGGATTGTTTTACGGAACTTAATGTGTTCAATGAGGATGGAAACTTAGATTTAGTCGATAACCGCCCTCAGCCTCCAGCAGATGGGGGATGTCTCAATTTCTTCAGAAGAATAATGGTGAGACTTCTATTGCATAGCTGTACTTTGTATTCTTTGTAACTCTTACACGATGCCATAGAGAAGCTTCTAGTGTGTTTTACATGTCGTGGTTTTTACTCTTTTTGTATGGTGACAGTCGCTGTAGCATGTTTACATTTGAGCAACATACCCTAGCTATTAATCTTTGTCTGACCTACATTCAGCAATCATTATTATTGGTTATAATGTTATATGCATGCCATGACCTTTATAGGACTGTAACATATATTTATTTTGCTTTAATGAGAAATGCTTTAGTGGTATAAAAAATCAATATAACTATTTAGCTATCATCTTCTACAATACTGACATCATTTGCCCTTTCCATCAAGATAAAGACTTAACTTGTGAGCTTACAATAATATGATACACTCTTGACATTTAGACATGATCCTTGGGTGCTGAAATGTGTTATCTGATAATCGATGGTCATATTATGTTACTTTATCATTGAAATATTCAAAAGGTCATATAAAACTGCAATGATACATAAACAGGTATATATATATATATATATATATATATATATATATATATATATATATATCATCATATCTTCATGGTATCTGTTAGCCTATCATCAAAATTATTACTGTTAGACTTTGTTGCCACAGGGAGGTTGGAGGTGGGGGGAGTAATTTGTTCCATTATGACAGTTCTAGTTTTTGTCATAATTCTTGCACTCCTTGTTAGATAATGAATGGTAACACACTTCCTGTTTAGTCTACTGATTCCAACATAGAATTAGTCCACTGAAAACCTTAAAATGTATTCAAGAACTGTTGTTGGACCGATAGTAAAAATTTTACCTCTGCACTGCCTTTTTAATTCACGCAACAAAGTAGTTCCTTCCTTAAAGTACTGAAAGTAGTAAAAGTTCTTGCAAAACCGGCTTTGTTATCCTTGTTATTGAAATTTCATTGCACAGAAATAAGTTTAAGCATAGGTCTGCTTAACTTAAATTATCAATATATTGCCTTAAAACACCTATTACTCAGTCGCTTATTGTGTGTGTAAAAATATTCATTCGCCATAATGACGCAAGCCGATTATGAATTACATCGCACTTCGTGGGAATTTTTCCAAATAAGGGGAAGACCGCGTAACATATTGCCTTATTTGGAGAAATCGTAGTAGAACGCTTGTAACACACGCGATCAAGGCCTAATTTTACATAAAAGTGCCAATATGGAAACCGTCATCGCGCGATTTTCGAAATATATATAATAATATTAAAAATGTAATAATAATATATTTAGATATACATTTCAGTTTAAAAAATAACAAATAAAATGTTTCATAGAATCCTAAATATAGACTAGCAATGCGTGTCACAAAGATCTTAAAATATCTAGACAGGTGATCACTAATTAATAACAAGGCTGACCTAGGTTCAAGTGATGCGTTATCGGTTATTTTTATCTCGCTGGATTTCGTTTTGTTTCATTCATTTAACCTAGAATCAACAAATACCGACAAAATTAATTACAGCCTCAAGTCTAAACATCACAAGCCTTTCGTAATGTACATCAGGTACTGTATTCCTATGCTGTGTATGCTATGGAAGACCAATTTTAAAATATCTACACGCAGTGTGTACAGCTTCTTATCTGCCCTTACCACCTGTGCTGCAAATAACATTTGCTGGACAGGGAATAGCCTCTACAAAATGGCAGTGGTCACTTGTCTCTTCGCACAGCAATAGCAAGTAACCCCAGTCTCTCTTAAACAAGCATAGCTTTTTAAAAAGCTTAAGTTGCAATGGGAATAGCATTAAATGTTCAAGATGTTGGTCACAAAATAAAATAGCTTTATGTAAATAGGAATTACTTGTTTTTGAAATCATCTGTATTTGCGCAGTTGTGAATTTTCCCGCTAAAATTTCTAAAGCCCCGCCTCATTTTTGCCTTATTAGGGAACTAACATGTGTATATATCACATGGTCTTCCCCATAGTTGGGAAAGTTCCCACGACGGTATAAAAATGGCAGCCGAGAAAGTTTTCAAATCGTCTGCAAAATTTAATGCGGATGTAAAAGACGATAGCGTGGATTAAGACAGAATTTATTCATTACGGCGAACGGCATGGCGTAATTGTAGCCCTTGCACGTGCACGTACAATAAACGACTGAATAATAACAACTAGTGTGTTTGGACGATATATAGAAGATGTTGGCCCTAGTGTCAGTGTAAGTTGCGTAGACGAAAACTGTAACCTAGACCATATCTTAAAACAAATAAAGCATAAGGCATCCATATTCTACAGGCAAAGGTAACAACTCGTCCATTTCTGTCTTTGTAAAAAAAAATGGCAGTGGTGTTCGATTGTTTTCACATGTACATTCTTTGTGATAAGACATTTGACATATTTCTGCAAGAATGACGTAAAGAACAATAAAATGTTATGATGTCATAACCCTTGACTTCCTCATGACAACGGACCCCAACAAGAAACTGTTTACCATACATCTTACTTTATGACAAAGCCCCACCGGAGAGCTATGTTGCCCACTGACAACTTTCATTCATATTTTGATATTATATGATATATGGCTGTTGGTCCTTAAGCTTTTATTTTTACTCTATTCCAAAAATTATCTGAATTCAACAAAAAAGATGAACACAACTGGTCAATTTCTGCTACTTTTGACAGATTTAAATCAAATTTAGCTCAACGCCTTTGTGGCTCTTCAAGCCTTTGATTTAATTTTTATATTGAAAATTGTGGTACTAACCCTCTTGCATCATCGTATTGGTAATGCGATATCTTGACTGTTCATTAGGTACAGCAATGTGCTTTCAGTGTAAAGTATCCGTATCTTTAAGTACACAAAAATATGTGTCCCTTTCAGTTACTTGCATGCTATGTCTGGAATCAGCAAAGAGTGTTAAGGACTTTACATTAGGTGTTGTTTATGTAATATAGAAGAGTTGTCTTGTCTTCATGTGTCTATGTGTTTAACCTTGTAAACATGATAGAAGACTAACCACTCAAACTTTAAAACCATCAAACTTTACAGAAATGTTCTTTTAGTTTAAACATATTTATTTCGTTACTTTCATTTTAACATACAATATTCATGTTATGACAATTGAAAAGGATCGGAAAAAAAACATAGCGCATGTAAAAAATCCTCTCCCAAAAATGTTCTTTTATGAGGAAAGGATAAAACCTAATAGTTTTAGGGTCAGGTCAGAGGTCATGGTTACTTTTGGTATGAATCCTTTTGATTTTCCAAGGTTAATGGCCAAGGCCAAAAATCATCGTCACCATGAGCATTCATTCATCCATTTGACAATATGTTGGCAAATTTCTGTGTCATTGATCTGGTTTATCCAGGTATTACAGTTTCGAAGCGACACTATCCTAACATACTTGTAAGATCTGCGCTGATCTAACATTCCTGCAGTTGTGAGGGAATGTTACCTCACTGTAAGTTTTTCTCTTTTTTTCTGTGTTTTTAATGAAAACCTCACCAGATTTATTTCACCTACATAATAAAAGGTACCTGAAAAAATCAGACTTTACTGTGATGAGAGGTTATAATAGTGAGTTTCAGCATAGTCCGCTCAGTCACTGACATTTAATGATCAGAATAGTGACAGAAATATGATGATCAAAATAGCAACCCCAATATGATGATCAGAAGGGTTAGGCCAAATATGATGATCAAAATAGCAACCCAAATATTATGATCAGAATAGTAGGCCAAATGTAATATCAGAATTGCAACCCAAATATGATGATCAGAAAAACAACCCAAGTATGATGATCAGAATAGCAACCCAAATATGATGATCAGAAAAACAACCAAGATATGACGATCAAAATAGCAACCCAAGTATGATGATCAGGATAGCAACCCAATATGAAGATTAGAATAGCAACCCAGATATGATCAGATGATCAAAATAGCAGCCCAAATATGATGATCGGGATGGCAACCCAAATACGATGATCAGAATAACAACCCAAATAAAATATGATGATCAGGATAGCACCCTAAATACCATGATCAAAATAGCACCACAATGTCATGGGCATAGGTGATCTTACAGAGGGTGTAAAGTTAAAGATAACAAAATAACAAGAGTTTAATAAATTTACAATGAATTTCTGATAGTCATAATTGAATATATGAAATTTAAATTTTTTTTGTACATTCATGGAGTTGTTGTATGCACTTACTCAGTATGTCTTCTTGTGTATATCTTAAAATGCATTTATAATGTTCACAGTTTCGGTTGGGTCTGTCCTCACCTCGTTAACACAATACAGACCATAGCATTTAGGCTAGGACTTTCAAACTTGGTACACTTACTCCTTATGGCTGAGGAAGAAGCATATTGATTTTCAATATCAGTGTTAAAGGTCAAGGTCATTATGGGGGCAAACATAGCAAATTTTTGAGAGTGCAACTTGTCAACAAGGTACAGTCGAAATTGTTTATGCTAGAACTTTTAAACTTTACACACTTATTTCTTATGACTAGAGGATGAATCCTAATGATTTTCAAGGTCATATCTGCAAGGTCAAGGTCAGAGTGCTTATGTCAGTTAGATTCTTATCCAGACCAGAACTTTCTGCACCATGCATGGATTTGAATAATATTTCACAGAATTGTTCCTAGGATCCAAAGGTGTGCCATGACCTGGACTCAAAGGTCATATCTGCAAGGTCAAGGTCACAATGCGTATGATGGGTAAATTTTTGGCTGTGCTATAACTTGTAACCCCTTGCATGGATTTGAGTAATATTTCACAAATACCAGTATGTTGCGAAGGAGCCAAGGGTGTGTCTTAACCTTGAACCAAAGTTATATCTGCAAGGTAAAGATTTACTCTTTGCATAGATTTGAGTGATATTTCATGGAATTGTTGCCCAGGACCTAAGGGTGTGTCTTGACCTTGAACCAAAGTTATATGTGCAAGGTCAAGGTTGCACTGCATATGATAGGTAAATCTTTGTCTGGTCCATAACTTTTTACCCATTACATGGATTTGAATAATATTTCACAGAATTGTCGGCAATGGGGGAACATTTCCATACTTTTAAATTCATCTCTTCAAACTTAGCAACAGGCGTTTTAGGCCACACTAATGTGCGTATCTACACACAAGAGTCGTTTACATAAAATAACATTTCTGTGTTATTCCAGTCAGTTGTGAGAATGCTACTTTTCTGGGGGGTTTTTATTGCGACATTTTCATTTGAATTTCGGATATTCAATTATCTCCCAGGGAAATATCAAAGCAGGAGTGGTAGTCTTATGAAATTCATAATTATTCAATTAGTATTTTGTAAAAATGCACAATCCTCTAGTGCTTTGATAGCACTTTAAGATTTTCTTTGCCAGAAACATGAAGGAGCAAATCTGATCATCACTTGTCATGTTAAGCTGTAGAGGATTTATTTTCTCATCTTATTCAGCCATGTCAGTTAAATTTGATAACATTAGGAAATAGCAACATTCCTTGAAATTTGTTTGTAAAATGGTTTCGGTATCCATCAGTAGGAACTTGTTTATGTCAGAAATATTTTTTTCCATTTTGTTCTCAGATGATATGATGCCAGCGTGGCCTAGTGGTATCGCGCTGAACTCCTGATCGGGAGGCTTGGATTCGAGTCCCACTCTGGTCATGCCGGTGTCCTGTCTTTCGGATGAGACAGGAAAAACCAAGGCCCTGTGCCGTGGTATGCATGGCACGTTAAAGATCCCTCACAGCTTCGGGTGGGAAAGTCCTGTAAAGAAATGATGCATATTATAATATTTTTTTGTAAAAAAGGATTGGGTTTTCAAGATTTTTTTTATGCAATTCAAGTCCAAAATTTGATTTAAAAAAGAACCCAAAATGTGCAAAATATTTGTCTTGTTTTTCTCAGATCCTGCTCTTTGCAAAAAATAAATGCTGCACAATTATATGAATAAGCATAAACAATAACTTTGCCACTGACAGTCTTTAACAATTTGCCTTGCTTAAATTATGTAAATATACCAGTATAGGTTCATACATTCATAACATTTGAACATTAGATTGAATCTTTGTGTTTACAAATTTTTGTGAAATGTTTTTTGTTGAATTGTTGCACATCATAGTGTTAGGAAGTACTGGTCTATTCAAGAACATTAAAGGTTGGTCATTTTTGTATATACCTCCACATCATGCCCCTATGTTTGAATGAATATCAGATGAAATAAATAATACTCAGTTGATAAGAATTATCTGCACAAACACATTGTCTTACTTAACTGTAACAGATGGTCTAACCTGCCTGTACAAATGGGGGGAGGGGGAGGGATAAGATTTCTGTATAAAAATCTAAATTACTTTACAAAGCTTGTTTCATATGCTACAGATCAGTACACAAACTATGACTTAAAGTCTTCTCATTTCAAAGATATAGTCAGATGAATAATTTGCTAGCTTAACCAAAAAGTTTCAAACAACTAGCATCAGGGTTTGATTCTCCAGGTAAGTTAAGGTTTTTGTAAGGTGAATTATGATCATATCCCTATCAGGGGCAGACTTGGTGGTGTGGTTCGGCTAGTTGTGCAGGTGATCTGGGTTCGATTCCCAGATAGTGCCACCATGTTTAAGAGGTTGGTTACCTCCTGCTTCCAAGTTGTAATACAACTGCTAAATTGTTGGAAGCGACATAAAACACCAGTCAACCAACCAAATCTGCCTCCCTATGTGTCCTTCGTCTGAGATCCTATGAATTGAATTCTGTGGCATGGAAAAGGTCCCTTAATGCATTTGGTGGGCCATTAGCATATAAGACAATACATGTATCAGGCAGGTTTCACCACCATAGTCTTTGTGTGGTGTAAAATAATAATGAAACAAACAAAAAATAGTAATCTGATGGTAATCACCCGTCATAGGTGTTACTCATATTACAAAGTGTTACCCTTCATGATTTCAAGTCAGGTAAGAGTATATTTGGAAGGTTTTGCTACGTTGCTGGGTGGATGAGCAGGTTAGTGAGATTTAATTGATCATGCGAGACCTGTTTTAATTATTCTGCAATGTCTACCATGAAATAAGTGTCCTTTTCCTTTTTTCAGAACCGAGAGGAACACTGACACTTGAAGATGCAAAGCTTGATGGCTTCCACTAGACTGCACTAACTACCTTAATGTTTATTCAGGGGCACTAGCCGTTAGTGCTGTCTGGAACTGTAGTAGTCGACATCTAGGTCGGCAGTCCCAGAGTAGGTCTTGATGGCTAGCATCTAAGGAAACGATTTGGACCATGCATAAACTTGCCAGTATTCCTTTACGTCATTCATACCTTTCACACAGTCACTGGAATATATAAATTTGCCCAGACCGAAAATACACTTACCTGAGTCAGGTGAGCTGTTCAGGTCTTCTTTTTCTTTTTTCGTGGATACCGTTCTCATGAAATTTAGCATTAAATATGAGTTTTGACCAAAGCATTCATAATCGAAAGTGTTCACAAGTCTGAGTGACTATTATCGACATGCTTTGACATGCTGACCTGGATTGTGTGTACTACCTCATAGTTCTCCGATGAATCATTACACAGAACACCTACCACAAGGTTTGTTGAAGACCGGCATGTTTATCATCAGACGTATTACGTAGCACAAGTTTGTCAAAGGTTTGTTTAATACGGAGATCTAGGATCGCGCTAAGAGATGAAACATCTAAGTGCCGAAAGGCATACTTTGAAATCCTGCATTATTCTCACTCTGGTTATTCGTTTGAATTGAGTATTTAAGTGCATGATCAACTTGGGAGATCTAGGGTACCTTGTTATAAGATGTCTTTTATACCCTATGGATTTACCTAGGTTTTTCCAGGTGTGCACAAAGAACCTATTATGTTTTGTTCGGATGTTGTCTGTATTTACTACTAGATATCTCTGTTTTATATGCAATTGATTCATTTGTCATACCAAGTATAATGTATTATCAATTTTCCAACCTGTATATTTACATCATTGCAAGTTGTTATATAGAGTATGATAATATATTGTTATGAACTGTCAGTACCAAAGCCATACACTGCCCTGTGTGGTAACTACCAATGCGATCACTTTCGTTGTAGCTACCAGTCCTTGGTATATTCAGTTACAAACAAGTGGGACTGTTATAGCCAAGTAAACTTGTAAATGGAATGCACTCTTTGTTTTTACCTGTTCATCTTGGATTCAATTTTGGGGAAACGTTTTGGCTGGCCAATGTATCCATTGTAAGTTGGTGTTGTTTTCTCGGTGCTATGATTTGTTATACTTCTAAGTACTAGCTGCTTCCATTTTCATTAAAAAAAAATGTGAAAGATTAAAAAAAGTTTTAACAGTCCTTAACCAGGTGTATTGAAAAGAGTGTTACAACAAAATTTTGTAAACGATAGTTAAAATCTGTTTCTCCAAAGTCACAAAAGAACAAATTAGTATATTTTTGGCACACCTTGAAGTGATTCTTTCTCATCTATTTTAGGCTTTCATTATCATCTGAAATTGTTGCAGGCATGGGAAAGTCCTGTAAAAAATGATGCATATTATAATATTTTTTTGTAAAAAAGGATTGGGTTTTCAAGATTTTTTTATGCAATTCAAGTCCAAAATTTGATTTAAAAAAGAACCCAAAATGTGCAAAATATTTGTCTTGTTTTTCTCAGGTCCTGCTCTTTGCAAAAATAAATGCTGCACAATTATATGAATAAACATAAACAATAGCTTTGCCACTGACAGTCTTTAACAATTTGCCTTGCTTAAATTATGTAAATATACCAGTATAGGTTCATACATTCATAACATTTGACCTTTAGATTGAATCATTGTGTTTACAAGTTTTTGTGAAATGTTTTTTGTTGAATTGTTGCACATCATAGTGTCAGGAAGTACTGGTCTATTCAAGAACATTAAAGGTTGGTCGTTTTTGTATATACCTCCACATCATGCCCCTATGTTTGAATGAATATCAGATGAAATAAATAATACTCAGTTGATAAGAATTATCTGCACAAACACATTGTCTTACTTAACTGTAACAGATGGTCTGACCTGCCTGTACAAATGGTCTGACTCTCCTGTACAATTTGTCTAACATGTATGTACAGGTGATGTGACTTGCCTTTAAATTTGGTTTCACTTGTACGTATACGTGGTCATCTTGTCTTTAAAGTTAGTCTAACTTGTATATAAAGGTATTAAGACTTGCCTGTACATGTGGTCTGGCCTGCCTGTACAAGTGGTTTGTCTTGTCTGTACTGCTGGTGTGACTTAATCATAGACATGTTTCAGCTTGTCTGTACCAATGGTTTTCCTTGCCTGCCTGTACCAGTTGTCTGACCTACCTGTACATGCAGTCTGACTCACCTGTACGCATGATCTATTTTGTCTGTATACATGTTGCGACTTGGCCTGTACATTTGCTCTGACTTGCCTGTACATGTGGTATGACTTGCCTGACAGTTGGTTATACTTGTGAGTAGAACACTTATAACTTGCCTGTACAGGTGGTGTTTATTGTCTATACAAATAGTCGGACTTGTATATTCACCTTTCGACTCGTATGTACATTGCGTGTAATTATGGTCTTATTTGTCTTTACACGAGGTTCAACTGGTCTGTACAAATAATGTAACTTATGTGTACATGTGGTTTGATGTTTTGTTCACAGGGTCTGACTTTTCTGTACATGTCGTCAGATTTAAAGTCAGATTGTTTGTACATGTGCTCACATTCATCAGCAGATCGTGCATGCTTTCTGTTTAACTACACCCTAAAAGTTAACCTTTCCACTTATTCTTGTAACATTATGCAAGATTTTTGATGAATTGCATTTTTGTCAGTATATCACTTCAGTTTAATTAACTTTAAAACTTCAAGTTAATGGTAAGCCCCAGATGAACAAGTAGTTTTGGTACTACTTTTGTCACATTACTATTGTTTTAGTTGGTTGTTTTATTTATTCAGTATAGTGTATTGTGCATATAGTATTGTTCATGCCATGCTGCCGGTTTCAGTAATGGTAAAAATACATGTACAAGAGAAGTGTTTCATGCTATAGATTCATATGATTTATTTTGTCATGTAACTTTGATCGTGTTCATGCTGTGAATATTCAGTAACATTTATGAATTTCAATTTTTATAAAAAAAGCTTTAAAGTTCTCTTGAAGGTAGTGCACTCCGCTTTCCATTGAACATTATATTTTCCTATAAAAGTGTTCGTTTTCCAATAAATAGAAATAAAAATTTTCTGAATGAAGGCAGGGTCATTACACTTGGGAAGAATGATCACTTCTTTGTTTATAAGTTTATAAATAAATGTCAACATAGTGATGCACTGCCATAGTATTTAAATAATGTGTAGTGATCGAAACTTCTCCATTATCTGTTGATGTTTTAAGATATCTTGTTTAGATCATCTCTGAAGTACCGGTAAAAATCAATGAATGTACAACTAAATCTACGGCAAAATTGAAGTCAACTCATAATGAAATTTTTTACCTTTAAATTCCATAAATGTTTGTATTTCATCAAGAATATCTGTTCCGTAATATTCTCAGAAAAGTCTTTCAGGCCAATTTGATGTCCATTATTGAATGAAAATTTTTGTCAACTTTGCTTATTTCCTTTTCTTTGTCCTCTTATAAACAGGTATTTTTTGAAGGTAGCCTTCAGATAATTCTTAAATGCTGAATATTTTACTTCTTTGTGAAAGTGGTTTAAAGATTTTTTCACTTTAGTATATAAAGTTGAAAGTATTCTCTGTTTTAATAAACATATATGAAATTTTATGCTAATAAGACCTCCTTAAAAGGTTTATATTACTTGTTTATGATGTACAAAGAATCTCAGTTTGATAGCTTTAATGCATTACCTTTCCATGTTAAATCTACTCAAGTTCCTTTCTGTGTCATACTATTCCCAATGTAACCTGTTGAACTTTTTTCAAGGTCATCTTACAACTGTAAGCACAGATAACTTATTTGACTCTTGTCAATGTCATCTATAAGTATCTTGACCTGTAGAAGTGTTATGAAAGTCAGTAATAACTTGACCTGTTGGAGTACTTTGTACTTTCAAGGTCATTAATAACTTGACCTGTTGAAGAAGTATCAAGGAAGTATCAAGGTCTTTCATACAGATATATGAACAAAGTATAACTTGACATATTTGGTTTTGTTCAGAATTACCATGGTGTCCTTCATGGATACCATCATCAATATAGATGTATGCAACACCTTGAAATTATTCAGTTGGAAAAGCAATAACTTCAATAAGGACATTGTTGGTTCTGAAAATATATGCTTTGTTTTTATTTCATTGAACAGGGCTTTTCCCCTTCTTTTTCATCTCCTTTTCTTTTGACGTTTTGTCAGGTCCATTTTGAACTCTACCATTATGCATCTTTTTCTAGGTATAATTTGAAGAAATGCTTAACTCGATAGAGTGTTAGTTTCTGGATGATATCTCAAACAGTGCTGAATATTGAAAACATGTACTGTTATATGTACCCTTTGTTATCATTATTTGTTGATGTTTTTATGATGAATTTTGTAGAGGTATCTCTTGATATACAGTATTGATTATCTGTGAACAAGGTTTCTTTACGTCACTGTTTAGACGTTGATACGAGGTGAAAGAACAAAAGCATAATGGTGTCCACTATTGTAATAAGCGTGTCTCACTGTTTATTTCTGGGATTGTCAGAAGGAAGTAGATAGTGTCACATGTTCCAAGTGTGTCGAGAGGATTCCATGCCAGAGATTATAGTAGATTCTGAATGGACTGGGTGCTCACACACGTACTTGCCACATTCTCTTTTCGTAACAGTTATGTATTGTTACTATGTTTAGAGGTATTCATTTATTTTTGTTTTTCCATGCATTACTTAAAACTAAGGCTTATCTCAGAAAAAAGACATACCATGTAGAAATTTTTGGTCTTTAAACTTTTCCCTTCCATTTATGTAGGGCTTGTTGAAAAATATAGAATTTTACACTCATAATAGAAAAGTTCGTCCTCCAATGGGTAGTTGGTTTTTTGTTTTTGTTTTTTTTTTTTTCTGGCATTTGTAGTCGAAAGTCAGTTCTTGATTAGGAATTTCATTTGATAGGTAACTTTACTTGAAATTAGATTTAAACATTTGTTACATAGAAAAATGAAAAAGATGTGAATTTCATTTTGCAGAATAGCTGACACCATCCCTATTAATCATCTTAAGAAATCATGAAGTGAAATATGTTAGGAGTCTTTGTATATGAATTTTTTTTTTTTCAAGGCATGATCTTCTATTTTGCCAAAAGGAAATATGCTAGATTTAGTGTATATGTTATTTATTATATTTCTATAATGAAACCTTTGCCAAATTTTGAGCAGTGGACATTATTTATTAATGGCTTAATAGGAATAGATTTTTAATCTTTTCCCAGCATTCAGTAAGTAGACCTCGTCGTTTTATTCAAGTTTTGGTATCAAGAATTGAATTTGTATTTTATGTCAATTGTTAAATTTTGATTTGTTGTATGAAATAGATTTGTTGATAATTTATTATAAGAATTTTTAACAGGCTCAAATTTGTGAATGAGTGAGAAAAATCCTGACTTAAAACAAAAAAAACACATTGTATATAATCTACTATTTGAATTATTTTTATTTCTGTGTCAATTCATTCTCTGTTTTCCATTTTCTGACTTTAATCATAAACCTTTCTACATATTTAGATGAAACTTTGCATGGAGGATAAGCATTTTTGCATTTACTCTTTGAAATATGAGATCATGTATGTAAAGAAAAAACTTAGGAATTTGTCAGGTGATTGATTCTCATAAACAGTATTCTTGTGGCAGTACCAAGTTTGTCCTAAGGAAAACACGGTTGAAAAATTGTGGTCAAACTCCATAAGCTGGAAGTGTTATCAAGTTCTGTATAGGAAACTGCTTTAAAATTATCAACAACGTACAAAATTGTCTTCATATTTGCTATTCCGCATTCTTACAACATCTAGCATCAAGTGAGGCCATACTATGGAACTTGGCTGTGTTGTTTCATAGTATTATGATTTTTATAACAACAGACTACAGAATCTTGTAATGAACTTTTTAAATGCCTTTATACTACACTGTGTAGGTAAATCAGATGAATGCACTGAGGCCTATGTGGGCCTATGCTTTATTAAGTTTATGTATCATTCATTCAATTGTCTTTTACACATTATTTATTCTGTATGTGCCACAGATGTTTATGCGACACTAAATGAAGATTACTTAAAGTATTGCTTTATTGCAAGAAGTGTTCTCTACCACTCTATGTCCATATTGAATTTCAAACTATGTAAGTATTACTACAGTGTCAGTATGACGCCTAGGTCGTGACGGTGCTGTGTCATTTGACATATTGACTGTGTGGTTTCTGTGTGATAAGGCATGTATGCCATATCAGTGATATGTGATTTGAAAAGTATGTCGTGTCAGTATCATGTGATATATGACATATTCTGTGTCAGTACTGTGCGATATCACGTGTGCTGTGTTGGTACATTGTAATATGACATGCATGAAGTGTCGGTATAGTGTGACATGTCATGTATGCAGTGTCGGTACAATGCAGTATGACATATATGAAATGTCGGTATTATGTGATATGACATGCATTCTGTATCAGTGCTGTGTGATATCACATGTATGCTGTGTCGGTACAATGTAATATGACATGCATGAAGTGTCGGTATTGTGTGATATGTCATGTATGCTGTGTCGGTATCGTGTGATATCACATGTATGCTGTGTCAGTACTCCCTGGCTCGCTATTTGACATGAAGCATATTCTTTTATCACGTGTTACAAATGCAGTACCATAAAGTGTCGGCAGTTTATTTTTGTGCGATAACTACACGTTACATTGTAATGTGTATTTGCAGTGCCGGTACTGAACTAGACAAAACGGCATATGTCGGCATTGTTTGGTATCGACTGAAGCGTGTAATTTATATACATGGTATATGTGCTGTGTAGTATACTATGGCATACGTGCATTATCGACATAAGACTACACAGTACAATATGTATGCAGTGAGAGTATCGAGTACACAGAACAAACTTGAGAAAGTATGCGAAGGAATGGATGAATGGTTTTAAAGGAAATCTATTGTTGTCTTAACTCTAGTCAATCTTCGTATATGTAGAGTTCTGTCGGATAGTCTGTGTTGAACTTTATTGTAGATTTATGTAACAATAGCATTTATATATTGATCATCAACAGTCATTTATTCTATGAAACAACATTAAATGTTTTACAAAAATACCCAAGAACACGAGTTTTTACTTGCTTAAACCTTGAAAATCACCTGTTTTAAAGCAGTCGGGTCAGCCATACCGATCGGCATTGAAGCTATAACAGTAAGCTGGAGTCTTTTTGATATATTTAATCAACGAACGAGGGCGCCTTTACCTAGTACACATAACCCCTCATTCGTAAGGTGTTTAGGATGGTTCTTCCTGTGATGTGGCACTGGGACTTTAAAATCGGAGGACCCGGGTTCGATTCCCGTTGTGAGGGTGATGTATCGGCTGCCTTCCTATCTGTCCTTCAAAAGAGACTGTAAACCGAGGTCTGTACGTGATGAAGAGTTTTCTACCATTTGAATAGGTATCTGACGGGGAAGGATTGTGATGTAAGCCAGTTTTAGGGAAATGATTTGTTCGATTTTATAATGGTTATGATGTCGGATACTTGCTCAAACTCTGTATTACAAATATCACTAATATGTTGGCACTATAAAGATCCTTCGCTACTTTGGGCGGGTCCTTGATATAGGACAAGGTCATGTATCAGGCAGGTGCCGCCACCATATAAGTGCAACAATATAGGAGTAGTGTAAAACAAAAACAAACGGAAGTTGTGCGAGGAAATATAGCAGTGAACGTGAATTGCTCTTGAAGAAAAATTTTGAGTTCTACTTCTTTGATATGAAAAAGAATCCTATTGGTGTTCAAGGTCAAAAGTCCAGGTCACGCATAAGGGAACGCTGTGCTTTGCGGATTTCTTATTTTTTATTTATTTATTTTTTATTTTTTTTTTGTGTTAGAAATTTTGAACATCTTTAATACCTCTTGTGGTATTTTGACATTTTTGAGTCGGCTTCGGTGAAGCCGTACTCATTGCAATCACTTTCTTTTCAGGGGTTATGACTTTCACTACCGATATAGAGCTTACTACGCCGCTGAAAAATAAAGTGCCGAAAAATTACTGATGTTGTCTTAAAAATTCTTGATCAGCACAATGTACCTTTAGCTCAGTTTATTTAAGCTAAACATAAACTAGTTTCAATAACTCGAAAAAGGAGTTGCAATAATGTTTTCAAATTTCGCGTAATAATATGTAGTTGTGACTACTTTACGATGTGTTTACCACCGACACCGTCGGATGTACTCGATTGTGTAATTCTCCGGACAAAGCATTTGTCTTGATCTTGTATCACTTGTTTTTATCGAGATATTTCAATTAAAGTTTTCCCCAACATGTTCTGGAACTTTAGTTCTTTTTCACATATATGACAAATTTAAAGATCGATCTTCCCGCATTTCCTCTGATAATGAAAATGCAATATAAATATTTAGGTAAATGTTGTATGTTTCTAAATATAAATGATGTTAAAACATTATTAGAATCGTGAATAAGATGGTTATTTAATGTCCCACTTGAAGAAATGTCGTTCCTTGGCTCAGCTTCGACTCGTGACAACAATGCAGTAAAACTTGTTGCCATGAAGTTGTCGATTGCACGTTCGTTTCGGGGTATCCGGTAAACTCGGACCGTGGGTAACTCGGCCCGTAATAGGTCCACTCGGCCCGTACAAATAGGGTAACTCGGCCCGTATGTATTTTATATAGGTATAGAAATTTCTTATTTGAAGTATGTTTAAAATTTATATTAAAACATTTAAATTTTTATTTCCTGAGTACAGTAGATCAGTATATAGTTGAATAACGGAGGAGTTTGAAGAAATTCAGTATATAATTTGTAATGATCATACACAGAGGAAACTACCGTATTTATAGATGAAACGCGTACATTTGATATCGATTTTAAAGTCATTTATATAAATTTTGTTCGTATACTTTAGGAAAAAAATAATAATATGAAAAACAAAATTCAATGCAGATTTCCTTCATTCATAATTTAAAATTCCTAGCGTAAACGATAATGTATTTTGTAACAATCAATTTCAAGTAGATTTCTAAGTATTTACACGTTCTTAACAGTTCTATATTTATAATCGGAAACCAAATTTGATATGTAAAACATATTTGAAAAAAAGATAATATCACGTTTTAAAAATAAAAATACAATGATAATTTTTTGCTCTAAACGGTATTCTAAAGTTTATAAAAGTCACGCAAACGTTTTTAAAAAAGGGTATAACTTGAATAATTGGAAAATAAATGATAATTATAATATTCATTTTCTTTAATGTTCGTCAAATAAACTCGATATAACACGATATAAAATTTAATTATATTTTAAATATATATAATCATGCTTACACATTTTAATAGTAGTAGAATAAGGGGAAAATAATAGGATGTAAAGTATTCTGCTAATATGCATATAGCAATAGAGACGGGTAGATATTCCAAGCCGCCAACACCTTTAAACGAACGAACTTGTAAATATTGTACAGCAGGGGAGATAGAGAATGAAATACATTTCTTAATGCAATGCGAACTCTACAGTGATATACGATCTGATTTATTTTATAAAGCTTCGTTGTACATACCAGATTTTTATTCATTTAATATAAACGAACAATTTTTGCGTATAATGGAATGTCAGGGATTTCAATGTTACTTAGCTTTTTTCATTTTTAAATTTTATTCTAGAAGGAAAATATTTATATAATTTGTTAAAAGTCAATTCTCTTTTTATTTTATTTTTATTTACACCTTGATATATCTTAATAATAGACTCGATCTACATATTAGATTAGTGTTTTATACTAGTATGTTAATGTTTTAAGCATGAAGGAAAGAAATATATATATTGTTTTACGTATTTTTAAGTGTCTCGTAAGTCATATATTGTTTTACGTATTTTTAAGTGTCTCGTAAGTCATAACTTGGCTGGATGTTCGATCTTTTTAATTTCATGAATGTAATCTTATTGTTATAATATGTACAGTTGATCAAACATGTGACACTATAATAAAGTAAATTATTATTATTAAATTATTTATTATTTGTATCGATAACTGTAATAGCAATTTACTTGATTCGACTAATTGTATATTATACATCGTAAACTGATAATAGTAATTTTTCTAATATGGGATCATTATTTTAAATACATTAATTAGTCGGGAACATCATACGTCAGTAATCTATATGAGCTTGCTATAAGCTTGGATTGTGAGCGATGTCCAAGCCAGATTTATCATATATAAGGGGGGAATTGGTATTTTTGGTCATAAGTTTTCGATCATCATGACTAGAGAGTGTACCCAGTGCGAACTGATACGACCCCGTCAGGAGTTTGTACCATGCCACTTCTGCGAGAGACAGACACACCGCACATGTACCGGAGTGACCCGAGAAGACTACAGGCGAGCCAAACGAGAGAACACCAACCTCCACTTCTGTTGCAGACTCTGCGCCAACCCGGATGCTGAGAGCACACGACTGTCCGACGCTGAAGAAACTCTACCCTACGCAGAACGATCTACTACCCAACTCACCAACCCATCTGACGACACAACGATTCCCTACCAACAGGCAGACCAATCATCATTTGATCTAACCAACAGAGAGTCCTTCCAACTCAATCCAGAACCCAACGAGGCCTCCATGAGCGATGATTCGATCGACTGCTCCATCCCACCCGAGTCTGAAGTCACCTACCAGATCATCGAGTCAGCTACTCAACGGTCCAAACGGAAACTGGTATCAAGTGACGGTTACACCTACACCTTCAAGAGAGAATTCAAGTCAGCTACCCAGTGGCGATGCTCTGTACGCAACAAAACAGTCTCCTGTCCAGTCACCGTGCTACAGACCAGCGACACCTTCACCGTCAGCAGCAGATCCCATCTCCATCAAGGGCAACCAGGAGTTGATACCAGGGTTAAAATCGAACGTGATGCAAGTATTTCGGATACAAGCAATTGCAAACTCTTTGCCGTAAGATAGTATGAAGAGACCAAATTTTATTAGCATTTTGTACATAGGTATAATGACGATGTAGTTGCAACAAAGACCTAATTTTTGCCCCCCCCCCCTTGTCCTGAAATCCTGAATCCGCCACTAAAATGGTAAAATGATTACATACTTAAAATCAGCAAAGCCGACTCTCAGGACTTTTGGGTCCTTTGATTAAAGGAATATGATTATATATATATTCTACTGCCACTGGAAAAGAGAAAATATCACAAACACACACCACCACCACCACTAACACACACACACATATATATATGTGTGTGTGTGTGTGTGTGTGTGTGTGTGTGTGTGTGTGTGTGTGTGTGTATACGCATGCTAGTCGTCTGGTAAAGTCTCCCTTAATGCTTCAACTTCACGTATAAACTGGTAACCGGAAAGTCTCGTTTTGCCGGAAGTCACAGTCGCGGATCCAGAAATTTACATAGAGGGAGTCTGTTACAGTCAGATTTTTCTAAATCTTACCCAATCTTGCAGGACGTATATTTACCTATTTCACAATGGAAGTCCATGTTGACGAATCTCGGTTGGTCTCCAGACTTCTGGTCCCCTGCCTCTTGGATCCGCGCATGCGGGATAAGTTCCTCGATGTGGATGGTTGTCTTTTTCGAAGTCTACTGGATTTTGGTTCAATAAGTAGCGTTATCATTAGGAACTAGATATATTTTTGTACATACATGTACTTCACTTAAAAATCGTAGAACCAAAAACTTGCTCACCGGCCACTAGTTTCAACTGCAACGGAAGAGCTATTTTATATGGAGACAGTACAAAATAGCTCTTCCGTTGCAGGCGTAAGTAACCAGTCACAAGACTTAGTGTTTCTATGGTTATCAACAGCTCTTGGAACTGACGGTCATTTGATCTTCCCTCCCGCCCATTAAACTGAATGTACCTATTTATTTGGTCCTATTTTGCTTCGTTCACCAAAACGACTTATCATTTGCACGAGATCAACTCGAGATGCAGTTGAGTAATATACATATACAAGGAAGTATAAAAAAGATAGATAAAGTCACAGTGACCCAGTGGTACTAAGTTAACCCATAAAATATTATGGACTGTAGATTTTTCAGTTGTTACTATACACGGACTTTGAATCGGAGTATTCACGCACAATACCAGTGTTTATATTTTTATATTGAAACTTGTGGTAAACTACATGCATAACGTAAGTACAAATATGCATTTCTTGAGTAGAATTAAGTAGAAAGTGCTTCATAACAATATGAGAGGTCAGACGTTTCAATGAAAGGCGGATATGAACAGTATTTGCTATTGCTTTTTAGCTCACCTGAGCTGAAGGCCACTTGCCACGATGTCTACATATTTGAGATACAGAATTCTTGAGACATTTTTCCCCCACAAGATTTTCAAGGAAGGCTATGCAGGAATATTTTTGGAGGCCCAGTGCCGACATATTGGGCTAATAAAGGAAATAGCTTTAAGTATTTTGTTCTCAAGAACCGCAAGTCATAATGGTTTAAATGACATTTTTACGACATGATGTATGAAGTTTGTTCAAGGGAATCCCTTTCTGTGATATTTGGACCAACCCAGGGGGCTGACAGTTTTTACATAGGCTTTTGTAGGATTTTTTTTTAAGTTTCCTTCTCAAGAACCACAAACCACGATGAATTCATATTTGATACATAGCAGTCTGTGCTCTCCAAAGAGAAAAAGCAATTATCCTGTCGGTTTAACTTCATATACAGATAAATATATATGACTTCCGATTAATAATCCTATATTTTGGTTACCGGTGCGTTGTCTGTCCGAATGAATCAGAAGTTAAGGAAACCACAGAGAGCGACAAATCTACTTTGTTTCTGGGTCTCACATTATCTTATGACATTGATGATCACTTGAATACCCGTATGACAATTGACATTGATTTAGATTTCAGCATCCAAAATTTCCCTTTATGTGACGCAATATCCCATAATCTCCTGCTTAGAAATAATACCATAAAAAGTTAGAATTTTTAAAAAGATTTATTGCTGCTTGTGGGATAATTTTAGCTCATCGAGCGTTGTGACCTTTGTGTCTCGCGTTCATGGAAGACAGATATATGTATATTGGTATGTAAACAATGTGTAAACCTTATTCTCTATTCAAAGCTGGTTTGAACAGTTCAATGAAATAATCTTTTTTGCTTTGCGAAGATTTTCATCACTGTTTCCAATTCTATAAAAAAAGAAGTATTTCAATATTTTCATTACCATACTTGTTGAAATGATTAAAGCATTGCATATTGCTGTAAAAACGTAAATCGTCTCCTTGTGGATAAAAATGTACCACCTCGGACAAATTCGTTGTATACTAATCAACAATGTTCTTCAAGAATGGAATGAAGATGTTCAGGAAAACAAAACTGGCTGAAGAGTAAAATCGTGTCGAAACTCCTGTGCGAAAGAAAAACACGGCTTCTGTAATGCAATTCGTATGGAGTACTTTGTCAATAAGTATGAATTGTTGAATAACAAGGATATCGTAATGCATTATACATGTAATAATATTCCCACTGAAATTCCGAGTCAAGAAAATAAGCAATGAACCGAGAGAGAAATTGGCAATCCTATTGTTTCTTTATCAATAGAAATAACAATTCTACGTTTAAGAACTCCAAAGTTCATCACAGTGTCAACGAGAGGTCGATGCCAAAATGAGAAATACTATTTCAAAACATGGTAGTGGACGAAACGGTTAGAGATTTTGACGAACGCAGGTTATAACAAGAGAGGAGGAAAAATAAGAATAAATACCAGAAAAAAAAACGACAAAGAACCCGGAAAAAGAAAAATGTAAGACTCCAAAACAGAAAATAAATAAAATAAAGAACAGTAAACTCGGAATTCACTATATATCGGTCTCCTAGCCTTCTTCTGGTGAATTTATTAGATTGATTGATAGATTTTTGTTTAAGATCACATCACGAATATTTCATGTATATGGCTGCCTGATGCGGGGCATACAAATTTTGACCTTTGCAACAGACCCACCCAAAGCAGTGAGGGATCTTTAACGTGTCATGCATACCACGACACGGGGCATCGGTTTTTACTGTCTCATCCAAAAGACAGGACACCGGCATGACCAGAGCGGGACTCGAATCCCGTCCTCCCGATCAAGAGGCGAGCGCGATACCACTGGCACTAGGCCATGCCGGCTTGAATTTATTAGAACCGATATCATATCGGTTATAGAGTAAGAAAGATTTTACCTAGATAATATTACCGATTCTAATAAATTCACCAGAAGAAAGTCAGGAGACCGATATAGTGAATTCCGAGTTTATTGTTCTTTATTTTATGTGACTTCCATTTGGAGAACTTTTGAGAAAATAAATACATCCCACCAATCCTAGAACTGCTAGAGTTCCAGACTATACCCAGGGACTTAAAAACGCCTATATGTTTTTGTTTTGTTTTGTTTTGTTTTGTTTTGTTTTTTTTTTGGGGGGGGGGTTCATGTAAAAACATAAATGTTTTGAAAATAAATCGATTTGAATAACTGCTTGATATTGTGTGATTGCGGTAACTTTCATGCTATCGGCGAGAAAAATCACTCAACCATAACTTAATATTGCTCACTCGTGCGCTTTTCAAAAAGTACTCGACCACGTGCTCTACATTGAGTCATTTTCTTCAGAAACAACGTATACTGGTACCTAGTGCCTTTATCTATCCTGATTTCAAACTTTGCTTCATTAAAACTAACGCGTGAAATGCCGAGACTGTCTGAGCAACAGAGGTATGCTGTTCTTGGCCTTGTAGACACCAGCGTAAATCAAGGACGCTTCAACGTCCATTTGTCTGCAATCACGAGACGGAAGTATCGGACCACAGGAAGTGTTAAGGATCGCACACGAAGTGGTCAGCCACGCGTAACGACAAGACGTCAAGACATTTTCATAAGGCAACATCATCTACGTGACAGATTTGCGACAGCTGTAAGCACGTCAAGAGATGTGATAGGTCGTCACGGTAGGCAAATCCACCCCAGGACAGTACGCCGACAATTGAAAGAGCAAGGTTTGCTATGCCGTCGCCCATTGAAAGGCTTGATCCTAACTCCTCGCCACCGAAGAAATCGTCTGACCTGGTCCCGGAACATGCTTGCTAATCGACGTAATTGGCATGACGTAGTGTTCACAGACGAATCAAGATTCAATTTGTCCATGGCTGACGGAAGACAGCGCAATTATAGGAGACGCAATGAACGCTTTGCCGCAAACTGCATAATTGAGCGTGACAAATTTGGCGGTGGCGGCGTCATGGTTTGGGGAGCCATCAATCATCATTTCAAGTCATCACTGGTTATTTTGAGGAACACGCTTACCGCGATGCGCTACATTGATGACGTTTTATAGCCTGAGCTCCTTCCATTAATTCGTCATCAAACTCTCAACAATCCTTTGACGTTTCAACAGGATAACGCACGTCCGCAAACGGCTAGAGTCACCTTACACTTTCTTAACATCCAGGGAATTAATGTAATGGGATTCCCAGCACGTTTAGCCGACCTCAATCCTATATAGCACGTGTGGGATGGGTTAGGGAGACGCTTACGTAAACGTCACCGTCAACCAAGAACGGATGAGAAGATGAGTTGGCACATGCTCTTCAAGAAGAGTGGAATAATATTCCTATGAGAAAAATTCGAACTTTATGACAATAAATGCGGTCTAGATTGTGTGCATGCGTTAAAGCAAAGGGGGGAGGGCATACTCGTTACTAAACAAAACACATGAAATTTTGGACTGATGAAATCAAATCATTTTTAAAAGAAACGTATGATGATATCAATCATATTGTCAAATATAATTCAAATTTTCGAAATAAATCAAGTTTGATGCAATTATTTACCCTAGTTGTTGATTAAACTATAATGATATTAGATAGGCGTTTTTAAAGTCGCTGAGTATACTTTCTCGCAAATGTGTGAAATATGAGTGTGAAGAAGCGGTTAAAGCAGACAGAAGGAGACATAGAGTGGAATTAACCGACCAACGAGTCAGTGGCAGGAATCAAAATCCCAAACAAGCGCGGACAAAGCATACAACAACGACTACAACAGCAACAACAAATATAGACCCAAAATTAAACGCACTGGAGAAGTGTTCACGATAATAGGGTTAGAAATAGAAAATTTGAAGAACCATTTAACGCCGATCCTTTTTAGGACAAGTCTCGAACTGGATGAACGGAAGAAACAAGGACGGAATCAAATATTATAAATATATTACAATGAGATTTAACCGAAACGGAAATTTAACTGTTACAACATGACCTCAAATTTACCCCTTCACCAATGTCCGACGAATTACATTGTAACCGAGGAATTCTGTAGAAAATTTTATAGAGAAGGATATGAAAATAAACATTAATTTATCTGAATAAATGCAATTAAGAATTAAAAGGATAAATCGATTGCCTTAAAAAGCGGAATAATTATCAATGGGATAGAAATGATTGTTTTCAAATTCGAATTTTTAGCCAAATACATGTATAATGAACTCTGATAGAAAACGTGTTGGTATTTCGGCCCGGAATTCCTCGAACTAAATTTTCATTTATTGATAATTTTTACATTAAAAAAAGAAGCAGCTATAGGTATCACAGTTGCACTTACATATGCAAACTTAGTTATGGTATACTTGGATGAAAGTTAAACAACGACTTACCAACTTAATGTGTGTGTGTATGGGAGGGGGAGGGGGTTGCGTGCGTGAACAGCTTACATACGTCGTTAAAACAATTAAATGGTGGAGGAAAGGTTTTATTGAGTATTCAAGACAGAAATTTTTTTTTATGTATATGGCGGTGATATTAATAACAGTACACAAAAATAACCTCAAAATAATTTTTGGGTTTGTCTTTGAAAAGATTGTTGGTTGGTTAGCCAAGCGCTTAACCACTACACCACGCCTGCCCCTGAAAATATTGTTAAATTTCCAAGTTCCGCGATGTTATTTCATAGAACGCACCCTTTTAAATGAAATCAAAACAAAAATAATCCTTGGATTTCATATTGCATACACGGTTGCAGAAGGGGCATGTTTGCTCAGTGGAATTCAATGCTGAGGGCCCGGGTTCGATTCCCGCTGTCGGCACGGATTTGTCGTATGTGAATAGTCGTCTTATTCGTCCTTATCAATCATTTGAATGAGACAGTGTAAACCGAGGTCCCGTGTCACGGTATACGGTGGAACGAAAAGATACCTCTCCACCTCGGGTGGGTCCGTAACAAATGGTAAAATTATGGTATCAATGCATTAGACAGGTGCCGCCACCATACCATGTACGTGCAATGATCTTGACATGGCGTAAAACCATAACAATATGAACAAACAGATGCATAATGATGAGCGGAACTTAATTACAGATTTCGAATTCGAAGGTCAAAGGTCAAGGTGAAACAGCGAGACCCTTCATTACTTACTTCATTACATCTTAATCATAATCATTTGTATGGTATGACACAGGTCAATCAGAAAACGAATCTAGAACCACTGAACATGCATTTTCAATTAATTGTAGAGATTTACTGATGTAAAAGTTGTCGTTCTTACTGATGGGATGCACTACTTAAAGAAACAAAGAAGAGCAAACTAGTGCCCCTTAATGTTTGTTTATGGCTAATACTAGATGTCATACATAGACTTGGTTTTTTTTCGCAGCTGAGCCGTGAATTTAGTATTATTTATAGGAATTCTCTAAATACCTCACAGGTTTCTCCCCTTCCAATCCTAAAATTCCTTTGAATCACATATGCATTAAGTTCTTACCGGAGTAAGAGATAACAGGTAAACTGTATGTTTACATTCAAATATAGTTTAAAGATTTTCAAGACACATTAAATACCTCCCCCTTTTTCCATATAAATCTAAAAATACCACCTCTAAGAATGAAGAGGTGAAGACAGTACAGCAGAAGATGTTCTATTTTGGTAACTGATAATCTCTGCCTTACTTGTTTCTAAAAATAAGCTAGGGAATAACCGTCACATAGGTTTTAGTAAAAGGTAAGTGGAATTTGTACCTTTCGTTCTCATTACAGATTACGCTCAGGTACAGTGTCTTTTATTATGCAATGGCATTTAATTAGATTAAAATTTACCAAAATGGTTCCAATTGGTTAAAACTACTGTGCACTTGTATAGAATCTTTAATTTTTATATTGTATTATCAAATATAAGTACAATGTTCCACTTTTGGTGTATGAAAATCAGTAATGGTGATATCATAGTAGTCGATGAACTGAATCGAAAAATCTAAATATGGCCGATTTCTTTTATGGTGAGTTGCGCTACTGTTCGTGTTGTTTAAATGATATTGTTATTATGTTAAATCATTATTATTATTATTATTATTATTATTATTATTATTATTATCAATGACTAAAATTATGATAAAGAGTTTTGATTGATATTAGTTTGATCCCGAATACTTTGTTGACTTCTATGTTATTTCCAAGTGTTCAGCTACAGGTCATACAGGAAACCTGGTTGTTTAGGCGAGTAGTTACTGGAATATGCATGTCCAGAAAGGAGGGTTTGAAACTTTCGGATTTTGGAAACTAACTTTCACATTTTATTATCATCATTTGGACTGGGGAAGAAGGTCTGCAAAATTTACGAAATGTAATTTTGAACCAAGTTTGTCAGAATTATAATAAACAACGGTAATTTTCTTTCCCTTATATTTCTTAAGTTGAACCACAACCACCCCCCCCCCCCACCCTGCCTGACCCTCATTTCCCTTTTGTACTCCGCTGGATCTGCTCCTGTGTTGGTGTTCATTGTGTGCGAGTGAATTTAGACAAAGCTACAAAGCCAAGTATTTTTAACGTCTGACATCAAACATTCTTAATACCTATACATGTTGATAGACGATTAAAACACATATGTAAGTAAATCTGACTTGCTCGATCCGGAATTTACATAGGTTTACCCCAATTTCGTTTTGGTTAATTCAGCAGCACAAAACGACAAACTGAAAGTTGCACAGTTTCCGATGTTTATGTATAGGGAGTATTTCATAAATATTTTGACGCCTATGAAATACAATGGCGGATCCAGCGGGAGAGATTCTGGGAATGAACCCCTCTCCCCTTCCGATGGAAACTTTAGGCCAAAAATCATTCTATTTTGAAGTTTCCAATAACCCCACCCAACCTCTTTAGACTTACTCACGTTTATATGTTGAGAATTATTATTATTCATTGAATCCAGTTGCGGATCTAGAATTTCCGAAAATTGATTGCACAATTGGGGGCACATGTGAAAGTCAAGTATTAGTCAAAATACTCAGCAATTTTGGGAGCCTAGTGGGGAGTTTTACTCATATTGTTTCAGAATTTTCAACCCTATCATCTATATATGCCTTATGAATTTGAAGGGAAAAGGGGACGCTCCCTCTAAATCCGCTACTTGAGTATATTTCTGCTCTCTGAACCATACTTTGTATATGAGGATTCATGCGCGGATACAGAGGGCGGGTAGGGGGGGGGGGGGTTCGGAACCCCACCCCACCCCCTGGAATCCGAAAATTTTACCCCAAAATGTAATATTTAGGCATTTTTGGGGTTGGACCCCCCTCGTCTAAGAGAAAAATTTACCTTTTTTGGTTGGACTCCCTCTGACAAAAATTTTTGGATCCGTGCATGGGATTGATTGATCAATTATTGTTTTATATCACTCCGCAATTATTTCATGCATTGCATAGGAAAAGGAAACTTGAGGAAAATCGATCCCGTGTACAAGCGAGCTTCGTCCCTGTGGCTAATACTTGACATTTGCATGTGCCACCCTTTCTTCTCGGGAATCCTGGATCGCCACTGTCTTTCGTGTCTGTTGAGTAGCTTATATCAAACAATAATTGCTTGGTCATCGTCTAACCGTTTATTTCCATAGTACAGTCTGAATCAAACCTCCTGTATTAAGAAAAAAAAATGTTGCTTGCTGCTAATTGTTTTTACATAATCAACTTGTATTTAAAGAGTCCACCTGCCTTAAATTGCCACAGATGTTTACCCTCCCTCGAGTGGTCACTTTTCGTAGGTTTGGTTATTTTGCAGTAGGCTTTTGTCTTACTAGTGCCGATGCCATTCTCTATCCAGAGTTATCGCTCCTTAGAGAATTGTGCCTATCCTACTATAAAGTAGACCAAGAAATGACGAGATAACCATAATATGTCCGATATGATATCCCCCTTTTGGATATTCTTATTCCGCCACTGTATAGATTATATAATGACGAAAAGTAATCATACGACGTGTTATCAGTCTCATGTTAAATCCCTCTCCTGACTACTGAAAGTTTGTAAGTTTATTTGTTTTTATTATTATTCTTTCCAGTGCTGAAGTTTAAATTGGAGTGACGTCATCACTGTAAGATTTTCTCCGCTGTTTGAATATTGTTTTAGCAACTGAGGGAGAAAGGTGATTTCAAAGTATGGATGACCTGGAGGACTCTAAGTTTAGATCTAAGCAATTATCTGTCATCTGTTGTGGGTTATGTCATTATGAACGTTTCAAAGTAACCCATAACAGATAACAGTTTATTGTTTAGTTTACAAATAACGAATGGTAAATATGCGTAGTCAGAGTTATAATTCTTTTAAGGACATACCCGGCTCTCAAAACTTTTATATCTCTGTACTAAAGAGTTCCTCTTAATCAAATGCAGTTGATGACGAAAAAGATTACTCTAATTTAGTCATGAATAAAGCTCCAGGGTTGCCAAGAATATTGCAAATACAGATTTTCTCTGTCTTTTCACCGGAAAGATTTTAGTTTCTTTGCTTTATTGAAGGGATTATGTATCCAATATATTTTATTTCAAATATGAAGATGAAATGTCCGCCTTAAAAGAAAATATTGAGTAATGTTTGTTTTTGCCTTTATATGGCAATGCAAAATGTTTGAATCAGCCAATCAATGAAGTTGAAACTAGAGGTGTGCTAATGGGGGACAAATTAACACCCCCCCCCCACACACACACACACAGCAGCAGCAACAAAGTTGAACATGCAATAATTCAACCCAAGATACATCACTGGTATAAGTGTAATGGATATCCCACCTATACATTTTGAGGTATAATGAACGAAAACAATCTGGCTTGTGTGCACTGTGACCTTGACCATGTAGATATGACCTTGGTACAAGGTTATTACACATCCTTGGGTCATGAACAACAATTGTGTAAAATTTGATCTCCCTCCAAAGTAAAAGGAAGAAGTTATGGCGCGGACAAGTTTCATGGATAGACAGACGGACAACACTCTGTACAATGTGATACACTTTTGGATCATGGAAAACAATGGCATTATCAAGATCCTACATAGCAGTAAGGAGCTATGACCCGGACAAGGATTTTGAAAATGCATGAACTATGACCTTGACCTCGGAGATATGATCTTATTTTGAGGCAAGGTCATGACACATCCTTGGGTCATGAACAAAAATTGGGTGAGATATTATCAAGATCCAACCTGGAAGTAAGAAGTTATGGCGTGTACACGGACTTCGGATATGTATGCACTATGACCTTTACTTTGAAGATATGACTTTTGGTGGAGGTCATGACACACCCTTGGACATGAACAGCAATTGTTTTAAATGTTATACAGATCCAAAGTAGCAGTAAGGAGTTATGACCGGGACAAGGATTTTGACAACTGTGCACGTTGACCTTGACCTTAGAGATACGATCTAGAGTCAAGGTCATGACACACCCTTGGGTCATGAACAATAATTGTATGAAATATTATCCAGATCCGACAAAGGGGTTAGAAGTTATGGCCCGGACAAATGTGAACAGACGGACAGACAGACAGACAGTCAGGATGATTTCTACATACCCCCAAATCTTTGTTTGCGGGTGATATAAAAACTCCAAATTTTCATTTGGTAACATCATCAGACGTCACTATGAGTCTGTATGATAGACCATAAGAATCTGGTTCAGTTTTGAAGCAAATCTATCCTAAACGTGAATATAAAGGGACCATGCAATATTTATCATCGGTGTGGGACCAATCTCCAAAGCAGAGTTACGGTCCTGCTCCCCCCTTTAATCTCTGCCAACTACTTAAAGTTGTCCTTAGTCAGAAGGCAGAAAATATAGACTGCTTTGCGTGTTTTGGAAAAAATGTCATCGTATTCAAGTTATCTGGGCCAAAATTTGACAATGAGGGATTCATTCAGAAATTACAAGACGTGTTAGGTGCAACTGATAGTGTAATTGACAAACTATATTTTACTAGTAGTACGTTGATTTGTACGCTGAGAAAATACAGTGCGGTATAAATTCAGGGCTGATTTCATGTAAAAGCCCGATTAAAACTCACTGTAACACGGTAAATGCTTTAAATTTAACTAATAAAGCCACCGAATACCAAGTCATACCGTTCAGAGGCAAAATCTGATTTTACAAGAATCTTGTAAAACCCGAGACGTTGGCAGAGGTGTATTGTAAAGGAACGACAACTCTACTTTGGAGATTTAGGTGGGACCGGTGCAAAATGTGACATACACTTTTTTATGACCATACATCATGGGACAAAGAGATTTTTCACAGAGATTCTGCATGGGACAACTACTTTTTTGTTTTACAACAATGCTCTTTTTTTATTATTTAATCAACTTTGAACAACTAAAACATGGATAACCATAACATAAAAATAAAAGTAAACCTTGATCAACTTTAACAAAATCATAAAACAATCACTCTAATTTGGCTTTGCAATATCAAAATGAATGACTGAAATATGAAAGATAATCCAACACATAAAGTCATACAGTCACATGAATGATTACATAAAAGAGGAAACATAGTCAAGTGCCTCGTCACGAAAACAGCCAGCCTCTGTTAATGGTAACACTTTCACATATTACATAGTAATGCATGCTTCATTTGAACAGTTTCGTTATTAGTATCATTTCTATCCTTCAGTAAATGATATATAATATATTTTTACAATTTATACATTACACAATGCTTTAGGAAAAGTAATTTACTTACGGATATTTCCAAATACACATACATGTACAATAATTTTATATTGTGTGTTAGCTGATAAGATGTTTATACATACATAAACATTAAAACTATACCAAACATTGTGATTTGTGATGGGACATGTACTTTTTTCACTTAAAATTGATATGGGACAATGACTTTTCTGAAAGAAGTATACATGGGAGATACATTTTTTAAATCAAATTTCCAAATGCACCGGTCCCACCCCGTTTATAAATATTGCATGGTCCCTAAATAAGATATGACCTTATGGAATGAGTGCCTTATCATTGTAGGTGTTCACGAGAAATGAAGCCAGCATGTCACGCTCAAATTCCATGAACCGCGAAGCGATTATTGAAGATTTGGGTATGACAAACTGGCTTCATTTTCTATGAACACCTACACTAAGACATTCATTCCTTTTATATCCATTACAAAGTCACACGATGTTACAAAGTATTTTCGCAATTATTTCGTGATTAGCTCCACCCATTACTAACGTCATAATTGTGCACGTGCCACAGTAGCTTTCAAGTAAAGTATAGTTCATTCTATGTAAAATGTTGAAAATGTAAAAGATATGTGCCAGTGGCGGATTTAAGAGAGGGATGTGCCCTCCCCCTCCTTTTTCACCAAAAGTATGAGTAAAATTTAAGATCTGGTAGACAAAATGGCTGAGAATTTTGACTAATACTTAACTTTCACAGGTGGGCCCCCCTTTTCAGAAATCTTGAATCCGCCACTTTGTACCGTTTAAAATTAATACTAACTAACAATAATGAAAAGCAACAGGACGTCTTTGATACAGCTGTCATGGAACCGGTAGTGGCGTTATGATTGGTGTACTTTGCTAAGAAGTTTTGGATTCAAGTCCCAACGGTGTCTCGTCAATGATTTACTTTCCGGGATGATACAGTAAAATCTAACGTTCTACGCAATGCATCGGCCAGCTGCTATTACTATAAAACTGAAATAATCTTACGGGAATATAGGACCAATTAACATACAATTGTTGTTGTTGTTTTTTTTTTTTGGGGGGGGGGGTTTGTTTGTTTAGTGTGTGTGTGTGTGTGTGTGTGTGTGTGTGTGTGTGTGTGTGTGTGTGTGTGTGTGTGTGTGTTGTTTTCTTTTCTCTTTTTTCATTTTCCTGAAAATAATTATTTTTTTTTTGTAGTTTTTGCATGAACCCCAAAAACTCTAGCAATGTCTCGAGAAGACAGACATCGTCAGTTACTACGAAAGAATCAAGTACAATTAATGCAACAACTGGATGCCACAGAACTCCTTTTTCACTTGATCTGTTTGACCAATCAAAGCAAGGTAATTGCTGGTACTCTTTCCAAACTTCATGTGTACATATAAACAATTGCATTTATCTTAGCACAACTAAATTTCAGCACAAGATGTAGAAGCCTGTGATATAAGCAATAGTGCATGAACAACAATCATCCTTTTTAGCTCGCCGTGACGAATGTCCGGAGAGCTATTATCATACCTCCGGCGTCGTTGTTGTCAGCGTCGTCCGTAGACAAAAACTTTAACCTGGATCATAACTATATAACCGCCAGAGACAAGAATTTAATATTCACATGTGTATTCCTTGTATGAAGACCTTTCATTGGATACCAAAATGTTTGACCCTGACCTTGAAATTTGACCTACTTTTCAAAACTTCAACCATGACCATAACTTATGAGCAGTAAAAGAAAATTTAAATATTTAATGTATGTAATCCTTGTGACAAAACCTTTCATTATGTATAAAATAGAGTTTTTTTACGTTTTGACCTCGACCTCGAAGATTGACCTACTTACAAAAAACTTTTGCTATTTA
This sequence comes from Pteria penguin, assembly GCA_035048485.1. Classification (NCBI taxonomy): domain Eukaryota; kingdom Metazoa; phylum Mollusca; class Bivalvia; order Pterioida; family Pteriidae; genus Pteria; species Pteria penguin. Next base: position 16,313,579 of record CM068583.1, on the reverse strand, counting down.
TATTTGGTTGCCATCGGTGAGCTATGTTGACCACTGATAACTCTTGTGTATCGTACTTGACTTAAAATTTGACGATCTGGATTCGATTCTGGTTGTCGGTTCAGATTTTTGATTTTCTGTTTCCTTACATGTTGCTCAGGTGAGACATCTTGTAAAATAACGACCCGTGTCACAGTATAGTTTAGCTTGTAAAAGATCCCCCAGTGTTTCAGATGGGTCCGTAAGATAGTGGCATGCACTTGGTCGACTGATACCGCCTTCATATTAGTGAAATAATCTTAGTGTGGTTAAAACAATGGACGGAAGTCTGCTTCACTGTAGTCACGAATTATCACACAACGGTATACATATTACGCGAAAATATGTTTTCTTAGAATAAGTACATATCAGAATCAAAACACGAAATAAGTACACAGTAATGATAATGACCCAAACACGAAAACAGTACATGATCATGGTTATAGATAAAACACGAAATAAGCACACAATCATTATAATAACCCAAACACGAAATAAACACACAATTATGGTAATAAACAAAACACGAAATAAGTGCACAATCATGGTAATAAACAAAACACGAAATAAGTACACAATCATGATAATAAACAAGACATGAAATAAGTGCACAATCATGGTAATAAACAAAACACGAAATAAGTACACAGTCATGGTAATAAACAAAGCACGAAATAAGTACACAATCATGATAATAAACAATACACGAAATAAGCACACAATCATGGTAATAAACAAAACATGAAATAAGTACACACTCATGGTAATAAACAAAACACGAAAGAAGTACACAATCATGGTAATAAACAAAACACGAAATAAGCACACAATCATGGTAATAAACAAGACATGAAATAAGTGCACAATCATAATAATAACCCAAACACGAAATAAGTATACAGTCATAATAATCCAAACATGAAATAAGCAGACAATCACGGTAATAAAAAAAAACACGAAAGAAGTACACAATCATGGTAATAAACAAAACACGAAATAAGCACACAATCATGATAATAAACAAGACATGAAATAAGTGCACAATCATAATAATAACCCAAACACGAAATAAGTATACAGTCATAATAATCCAAACATGAAATAAGCAGACAATCACGGTAATAAACAAAACACGTAATAAGTACACAATCATGGTAGTAACAAAACATGAAATAAGTACATAGTCACAATAATAACTCAAATACGAAATAAGTACACAATAATGTTAATAAACAAATGACGAAATAAGTACTTAGTAAAAAATAATAACCAAGACACTGAATGAACTAAATTCAGTCACCTGACCTAATTAAGTGGTAATTTCCTTATAACTTTTTGATAAATGGCAAGTGAGCAGAACTTTGTGGATCCAAAATGATTTCGTTTTATTTTGTGATGACATCCCTGATGAAGGATTTTAAGATTCTTTAGGCAATAAAACGAAATGTACCAAATATAACTGCAAAATGACTAGTTTTGAAGACTTGAAATAATTTGATAGTATTAAATAGTGTACAAATACCTTTTTTCCATAACTTCGATATTTATTATCATTATTATTATTGTTGTTGTTGTTGTTATTATTGTTGTTGTTTTTCTTGTTGTTGTTGTTGTTGTCGTCGTCGTCGTCGTCATCATCATCATCATCATCATCATCATCATCATCATCATCATCATTACTATTATTGTTGTTGTTCTTATTATTTTCAATGTATACTAAGGGAAAAATGGATAAGTGTGTACAGAACACCTTTAGGGGAAGTTGAGAAATTCAATATGTGTACATATGTGGCTATCCTTACTACATAAATGTATGATAAATTTTAGTCTTATGATTGAACAGGAGGGTATAGAGGCAGAGCATAGGAACCATGGTAGAACTCGGGGTATGATGCGACTACTGGACGACCTGCCGAGATACGATGGCTGGCACAAACAACTGATAGACGCTCTGCATCACCCATCTATCAACCAGCCCCGGCTGGCGCATTTACTAACGCCGTACTCAGCATTACAACAATGTACCTGCATGAACCATGGTGACCTCTTGGCAACAAACATCGCGACATACCAAGATACAAACATAACCAAACCTACTTTACGGGCAACGTCCAGTTCTGAATACCAGAATTTTACCATGACTCGTGTTGTCTCACCAGCAACGCATGGTACCAGGCACCAAAATATCGGCATGGATCATGGTACCAATAACCCATTAACTCTGTCGACCGTTACACACCAAGGTACCATCATGGCTCATGGTACTTCACAGACTCGATTTAGAGATACATCTCTATACGGGGTTGACGATATCGTTCATGGTAACATACAAGCAACACCAGACACCGCATACCAAGATACCAGCATAGTAAAAGGTAAATTAATGCCACCACCGTGACTGAGGGTTACCATTTATATTTCAACAGTAAGTTTATCAACATTTGTAATATCTAGACTTGTTTTTTGAAAAAAAAAATCTATTGGGTGATAATGTATTAAGGATCTTTGCTAAGATATCACTGCACAGTTTCGGATAATGGCCGTTATGGCCAATTTTGAAAAAAAAAATATTTACGTTATATCATTCATTTCCTCATATTAATAATCTATAGTCATATCGTGTTTTAAAAATAAGTGCATACTACAAGCTTCTAAAGGGTTAAAAATTGGGATTGCCATGGTAACATAGTTAACCACATACTGACTTGAAAATGAAAGTAAAAGTGATTTTACGTAGATTCCTCCTTCTCGGGCCTTTCCGACAAGCTCAGAAAAACAGCCACAAATGTATTACGAAACACCAGATGTTAAAAATTCTGACAAGATGGCGAATTTAAATTATTGTATTCAATATTCTTTTGATAGGATTCAGTTTTCTAAAGATCTAAATAAGAAGCAGATAGACGTTTTATGTTATTTACAAACAACATGAGCAAGTTGTCTTCTGCGTTTATATTTTTCATCTTGAGCGCTGCCATGTTTAATCCATCGTAATACATTCGAGGTTGTTTTTCCGAGTATGCGACGGAAGGCCCGAGATAGTGCGATTGATAGATTCCTGTCAGAGTATGGTGATTTAGTCTTTAAGTTAAGGTAGATCGCTCAAAAGTGACCGATTTAGAACATATTCTCTTGTGATGCTAGGTAGTGTTATACAAGTACTGCCTACTGATACCCATTTGAAACCACAAAACCTCGCAGGAAATCAAGAGCAAATCGGAATTTGACACAAATTTCTACTGAAAATGCATATTATGTATGGCAATTGTGTTTATCGTGCCTATTTTTCGTGATAGAAAACACTGATGAATGAGTAAAATCTGCAGTTCATTAGTATTTTTTCAAGATATCATTCATGGTTATTTCTTTAAAACGATCAAGCTACAACGATTTATTTGCACGGTAGCCATTCTGCAATGGCACGTTGGAAAAAATGTGTTTTGTGACTTAAGATAAACTGATATTTGATTATAAACACTACGACACCAAGCTTTATCTTACCAGGGTGACAGGTACATTATTTTGGTATTTGAAACTGTATAACCCTATTATTAAATGATGATTTTTTATTGCAGGGGGTGTGAGGGGTTTCTTGTTTTTGTTTTGGTTTGGGGTTTTTTTTGGGGGGGGGGGGGGGTAACAAGACCCGGATGTACCGGTTGACCTAATACGGAATGGTTCATACTTGCAACATTGACACATCTATTAGGCCAGGATGCTTAACCCCTTTGCTAAGTTAGCCCCCCTCCCCCCGTAAAGTTAAATTTAGACTGGCCGAGATTATTGTAACTGCACTATTATTTCATTGTGATAGTTTTACATTGCACTTAACATGTTTTCCTTCAGAAAAGAATAATTTGATGCAGGGAGTACAACTGAATGACCATTTACGGAAACTTCCTTCTAAAGTATTGGGTATTTTGACAGTATTGGATTACCAAAATGAATGGACTGACATGGCCGCAGAACTCGGTAAACCTACCATAAATATTTTGCTAAAAATTACCTTAAAAAGTTTTACTGACAAATGTAGATAAATTCAATTTCTATAAGCCCGTCTTTGACGGGACGTGTTATGGTATGGCGTTGTCCGTCTGTCCGACCTTGTTGGTAGGATACAGACCAAACCGTTGGGGCTAAGATTGTCAAACTTGGTACACTTACTCCTCATGCCAAGGAAAAGATGTCTATTATTTTTAAGGTCAGAGGTCAAGGGTCAAGGTCATAGTACTACTTGGTAGGAACAACCTTGTGGGCAGGATAGACCAAACCGTTGGGACTAAGACTGTCAAACTTGGTACACTTACTCATCATCTCAAGACAAAGACGCCTATAGTGTTTCAAGGTCAAAGGACCAGGTCGTAGTACAACTTGGTAAGAAACCCTTGTAGGCAGGATACAGATGAAACTATACAGATCAAACCGTTGGGGGCTAGGATTGTCAAACTTGGTACACTCACTCCTCATGCCAAGACAATGACGCCTATTGTTTTTCAAGGTTAGAGGTCAAAGGTCAATTTCATAGTACTATTTTGTAGATAACTCTTGTAGACTGGATACAGCCCAAACCATTGGGGGGTAGGACTGTCAGACTTGATACACATACTCCTTATGCCAAAACAAAGATGCTTATTGTTTTTCAAGATCAAAGATGAAGATCGTAGTACAGCTTGGTTAGAATACCGTGTAGGCAGGATACAGAATGAACTGTTGGCGATGGAACATTTTAAAGGGGGGGGGGGGGGGAGGGTGTTTCCATACTTTCAAAATCCTCCCCTTCAAACTAAGCGACGGGCGTATTTTGCCACGCTAGGTGTTTCTCTTGTTATCAAACTTTTTACTAAACATTAAATAATAAAAATAATAAATGTCAGTCCATATATCAGATTTCACGTTCATTTTTTATGCTCTCTTTAGGAATGACTATACAAGATGAAAAGGATATTTTGTGTCATCCGGAGTTAGACAGTTGTACCAGAAAACTGATATCTAAATGGTGTTATAGTTCAGACTGCACCTTGGCAAATCTAATCAAAGTCTTAAAATCCATGAAAAGATTTGATATCCTTGAAGATCTTTCCCGTATCAAGGGTTTTGAGCACATCAATTTTCCGACAAATTCGTGTGGCAAGCTCTCGAACAACTTGCTGGATAAATCAGTCCCGACGTCAGACAACTTGACATCCGAACCAACCACGATTTTTAACAACACATCAGACAAACATGCCATGGTTTCTAATAACCCGTCAGCCAAACCAGTGATGGTCTCAGACGACCAGTCAATCAAACCATTCATAATCTCTGATGACCCGTCTTTTAAACCAGTCATGATCTTAGACGACCCGTCAGCCAAACCAGTCATGATCTCAGACGACCCGTCAACAAAACCAACCATGATCTCAGATGACCCGTTAGAAAAATCAGTCATGATTTCAGGTGTATCAGCCAAACCTCTTATGAAACTTGACAGTCAATTAGACAATTCAACAATCAAATCAGCTGTTCTTTCAAACAGTTCGTCATTTAAACCAATAATACAGTTAGGGAGTAAAATAGTCGCTGAACATGATAATTCGGAGATTACACAACCTGATCCTCCAAATATAAGTTCAAAATCACAGCAATCTGACAGAGTGTTCGATGACGAAAACAAAGAAATGGCATCACTATATATCGAAAACACAGAATATCTGAACAAAATTGAGGTAAACTCTATGCACTGTCAGTGGACTGTAACCGGAAAAACGCCAACTGCATTAGAACAAAGACAAGATAATTACTGTGATGTCATATCTGATAAATTAGTTCCACAGTCACCTGATCAGAATTTTCCCACAGTTCCTCGTACTGTCAGTGTATGTACTAATAAATGATCAGTGTGTATACTTTGATAGATAATTCCTTGCATGTGAGGAAAAGGACTAGATCCTAGTCCTGTTGGTTTTATCATACGTATGCCTATGGTATTCCAGCTGAATCATGTCGGACCCCATCGCCACCCCACCCCTGCATACTCTGTATACTATCTACACAATGGAAGAATGCAAATCAACAAGATGTACAATCAAATGCTTATAAAGATAATGGAGAAATCGAAATGTATAATCCACAAATAACGGCCAAATAAGCACAGCCAACAGCAAAAAAAAAAAATTAAAAATGGAATAAGAACGTTTTGTGTGTTGAACGTTTCCGCAAAACAACGACTTGACAATCAAAACATTAAATCCAAGAACATTCTGTGTATAGCGACGAATACGATATCATCTGGGTTCGTTCACTTTACGTACAGGGATAACAGAATGTATTGAAATGAAAAATCATTTGCGTACACAGCGAGAAATCTTTGGCACTAACAAACTGTGTTGACTAAGAATCCGTTGTTAGTATCGACAAATGAATACTTATATTCCGAGAAGGGGTCCAACCATCTTTAGGTGTGAAAAGTAACGTAGCCACAAATCAGAAATCCTTTTAAATGCAGGAATCAATATTTGACCCCTTCGTTGAATACCTTCTTCTTTTAATGGATAGAATTTCAGACTTAATGTCCCCATCATCGGAAGTGCACCTGAAAGTCATGGACAATATTCGATCCCTCAACCCTCCATCTACAGATATCCACGTTCAGTTTTACGCATTGGATTTCAAATGTGGCATTTTTAGCCGAGTTGCAAAACTCGGCTTTTAATTTGGTGTGAGGCGGGCGGGCGTCCGTCTACAATTGATTTCCGGACTGTGAGTCCGATATGTTAAGTGCTTTTGCAATATTGCTTTTGCAGTGAAACTTCATACATTTACTCACCAAGATTGGAATATGTGCCATATTGTTTCTGAGGTTTTGCAACTCGGAACATTGCATCTGTGATACAAATCTCTTGTTTTTATCTGATTTTGATCGAACGAGATTAATGCAAGCAAGTTTGCATGTAACTTGAACAAAAATGTATACTTGTATTTATATCATTTGTACTATATTTGTGAAATAGCAGTGTTATGTGATGAATAAAATTATATTGCACAAAGGATATTGTTATACATCTTAATAGTCCTCCGAAGGGAAGTGTCATAAAACAAAGAACAATTAATTCAGCATTCGCAATATAATATTTCGGTCTCCTGACCTTCTTCCATATATCGATTATGAAATGTGATGGATATAACATAACTTAAGCCCCCAATACCAATAAAATTCACCGGAAGAAGGTCAGAAGACCGAGATATTATATTGTGAATACTGAGTTAATTGTTCTTTATGATATTGTTATACTTTTATTTTGGATTTATGATTCTGATTTATGGGGTGCGTTTTTAGTATGCTAAAATGTCACAGAGTATAATAAGAATATTATGAAAAATTGTCGTCTTTGTTAGAAATCGAACTCGGGACCTTTGGTTTTGCAGCCCGACGCTCTACCAAGAACTCTGAGTTAGTAACAAGCAACTGGACAAAACAAACACCGGTGAGACATCCCCCCTCGATAAAAGTACATGTATCTCGTCTTCGAGATATGGAGCTGAGGGCGAACTTTTGCAAATTGACGAGGATTTGTTATGCCACCCCAAGACCCTACGTAGGCTCCAAATGTCGCAGAGTATAATAACAATATTATTTTTAAAAGAATCGCCGTCTCTGTTAGGAATCGAACCTTGGATTTTGCAGCCCGACGCTCTACCAAGTGAGCTAAAGGGAATTCCCTCCAGCCGAGTTAATAACAAGCGACTGGACTAAGTAAACACCGGTGACATAGATAACACAGTAGATGAAATAACTGGGTTCGACTCCTACATTGACCACATCTTCCTCCAAGTCAGTCGCATGACTTTGTTGTCTCATTTTGTGTTTTGATTGGTTGATTGCTTGTAAAAAATGTAAAAAGAACATAATTTGAATTCGGTGAAAGATGAAGAATGGACCAGAAATGCTATTTACATGACTTTACCGAGTAAACTATCAATAGAAATAAGCAAATAATGACATAGTTGATAGAAATTCATCTTAATTTACCAAAGTGAGACCTGTGTCTGAAATTAATAATTAAGCCACTTTTACATATTCCCTTTTCTCAGGTAAAATTCCTAACATAGTAAGTTTTTGGTGTGTTCTGGGTCTTGGTAGAAAATGGCACATCAAAACATCAAAAATCCCTCACAGATCTATATCTATACTATTGTAACCATGGAAACCGTTACGCAGATACTGCATGGTTTGGATGATCCCTCTAAATTCTGTGTGATGCAACAGGCAAAAACGGTCTCTCTGGGTGTAGGTTGTGTGATTTGGTATGATGTATAATGACAAGCAAAATGCATTCCAGGTTTGATGTTAAGCAATAAACGAAAGAAAACTTCGTATAACATAAAACAACAAACAAACAAAAATAAATCTTTGTTTAATGTAAAACAACAAACAAAGCAGAAATATAGGTTTGATGTTAAACAATAAACAAAAAGAAATCTAGGTTTGATGTAAACAACAAACAAAAGCAAACATTGGATGACATAAAACAATAATTTTAAAAAATTAAATAAAGCATGAAATCGTGAATGCAGAGTTTGGGCTGATGAATCGTACATCGACGATAGCAGTTTCCCTCGGCATTCCGCATCCAGAGTTGCCGTTCTTGTGGATATGGAATGTTACCCATTCAGAATATTACCGCAGATGAACTTGCGATAATCATTATGACGTCATACTAATAGAGGTCGTATTCGATAATCGTTGACGTCACAAGAGTTCATTGTCGTTGTCATCACAGCTCAGACAGTTGGCGCAAATGGATGGACACGACGTGTGGGGGCTTTACGCATACCGCCGAGTCATCCCCGAATAGAAGTAAGTTTTATATTTATAATGCTTTATAATTAAAGAAGTGCTGACCGTTTTGAAAATGATTGAAATCTGATATTTTCAGCGTACTTCTAGAATGTCTGTTTTATGAATTCAGTATTAAATTGCACCATATAAATAACCAGAAACACTCACATTGCACAAATTCTCGGCCACCCTTCCATCCTACCCTCGCCTGTCATTTATGCTCAGTCTTTCTGCTAGCTGACATAGATTGCACATTGATAATTTTAGTTTACCACTAAACCTCTTGAAAAGGCCAGATGGTCGAAAATTCGTGGAATGTGAGTGTTTCTGATTATTTATATTAAAGATTTCCCGTTTTGGAGGATTTTAATCTACTTTAAATTGCACCGTTTGAAAATTACAACTTCATTATTCATGACCCGTAAATATATGTGTTTCTGTAGACATACTTCTTCTTCCATTAAAGTGAAGAACCGCTTGAGCGGTATCACCTCACTGTGATAAATATAGACGTCAAACCTAGAATGCTTTTTGCTTTTTTTGGTTTTCGGTTGCGAACCAAATATTTAGCATCGTCATTTTGAGAAAAAAAAATTATTTTACGTTAAATTCAGAGGAATTGACAATTATAAAATATTTGATAATATTGTTGTTGATATATTTTCTGCTTCATCTACAGATCTACCGCTAGGGGTTGTTCGAGAGACTGTATTGGGTCGCTGTTTTCGAAGATTGCGTTTGCTTTTGGCGAGATTACGAGGTAACTATTTTATAATTCCAATGTTAACTAATAAACTCGTATTCTTCAAAAGTTATGTAAGGATACTCTTTGTGTTCATTTCCTCAATAAAAAATTGTAATATTGATAAAGTTCTCTTTATTTACCATAATGCTACGAGAGATATTGAAAAAGAAAACTGTAAAATCAGAAAAAAATCTTTTATTTTCATTTTTCTGGATTTGTTTTATCCGAAATACCTTGACCAGCAGTGCAGCACATTAATTTTTAAATTGTTGTGATTAGTATATACATTCACTGACCAAAACGTCTACATACAAATAATAGAAATATGAAGCTTGAGAATTTGATTTTTAATATTTCTATTTATTGTATCACTGACGTACTTCTGTCGGAAGAGCTTGGCTCGGGGTCTAGCAATCTATGGTTCAATTCTCACTGAATAATTCATCGGTGTCTTGAATCCCGGAAATAAATCAATTGGCTGAAGTTCCATGAAACGATAAAAATTGGTATACAAAATCCTTCTTTGTCTCGTGAGGGGTAGGATGTGGCAAATGTCGAAGTTTCATTGTAATGTATCAGACAGACAGACAAGATCATATGTCGAAATACATGGTTTGTCGGGGTTTACAGTGCATTTCCAGATTTTTCTATCACAAAACATTGGCTACTACTACTACTACTACTACTATACTAATAATAATAATAATAATAATTAGTAATAATAATAAAAATGAGTAGTAGTAGTAATTATTATTATTATTATTATTATTATTATTATTATTATTATAACAACAATACTACTACTAATAATAATAATAAGTATAATACTAATAACTAATCCATTATATATTTCATTGCATTAGAGCGACGAGCGAGTAGCAAGGAAAAGGAGATTAAACAAACCTTACATCCGGAAATCAAGGCGACACTATTTTATAAAAGAAGGAAACGCATTATAAAGAAAACGTCATTATCAACCATACATGAAAAGGGAAGAGAAGAAATGCTTGACGATGAAGGAAACATCACGGACTCCTCTATATCAATCGAGACGTTGTTTTCAACGTTTAGCAGCGAAGAATGCATGTCATCAAGTAGTGATGACGGCATAAAACAACCTCGCTTTGAAAATCGAAGAGAAGAACGAATATTATCGAGCTACATTCAACCAGAACCATTGGACCATTTCAATAACCGACTTATGCCGGTGGTAACACCAGATGCCCCGTTAGAGGATAATCTAAACGAACTTCAACTGATGATACTAAATCGAACAAAAACAGATAGTCAAGCAAGTGTATGGTCAAGTGGCAATCCGATCGGCTGCATTTCAGATATAGATAATCGAAATTTTGATAAAACCTATGATGTCATAGTTGAAAAGGGAAAATCCAATTCAATGGTCTTGAACTTTAGACACTCAGAACCAAATGTAATAAGTGTACAATCATCGTCCAAGAGCATCGACTTCTCAGATGTAGAAAATGTTTCACAGAACGCCAGTTCAGACGATGAATATGGCGCCCAGTCATCTAATGGTGTAAAGAGAGGCCGAAGATTGTATAGATATCCTTCAAAAGTAGAGTCGAAGTTTGAAGAACAAAGTGAAGGTCAAAGTTCCCATTCTCCTGAAAGTGAGTCGAATGTCGTGGAAGTGGCTCCAAGTCGTATTTCCAAACGCGTGCATTTCGGAGAGCAGCCACACGTGGTCATCATTAACAGTGTGTCCGATACCGCCATAGGGACACCGGACTACCTCGAATCTGTAGTGGAATCATCGTCTGCCTGCGACAACATGAGTGAAAAAGAAATTGAAGAAAAATCGGCCAGGTTCCTCAGCAATGTTCTGTCCCGAACATTGTTTTCATCTACAGACGCAGGACAGTTGGATCCCAGAGGTTCGCGCGCACCGCTTCGTTGTGAAGATAGATCGACCGTTGGTGTTAATGAAAACATGGCGACATGCAAGGATTCTTCGAAGGACGGGAAAACTGCTGTCCCTTTTGTACGTTTGAGCTTGCCTCTCTCCCTTTACATCAATATGGTGGACGCCGAGAAAAACGCAATACTACGAGAATGCGGTAGCCGATACGATCATGGAGACACATTCAAATCACGTGATTTGGTAGAGCAAAAGCTTATTCAAGACAGGCTTATTCGACTTCAAAGCTTGAAAGAATTGTTAAGGAGAGCCAGAGAAAAGGAATATCAAAATGTTCAAGATGTACCCAATGTCGATTGGATACAAAAACATATCAGTCTGTGTGGCACAAGCGATGAAAAATCGCATGATAAGGTATTGTCTTAGAATTATGCTTCAATGTTTTGTATATCGTGGCACTTGCTTTGAGTTCAGATTTTTTAGTTTCATGCAAACGGGTTTAAACATTTATTAGCAACTGTTAAAAATAAGTACCTTGTCATTATATTAAAATTATATATTAAAAATACCTGCAGAATTATTATAATAAAAATACTTACAGAATTGCCCCACTTCCGTCAGATAACGTGGACTAATAGAAAATTAAATCTTTCTGTTTTACATCATGTTATAAACTTAAAAATCATGTTATAAAAAATGTTGTGAAGTTTGTCTTCTAATTCATATGCACAGAACTCGAACAGGTATATGAATATGCTCGAAAAACTAAAGTTCATCAGCTTAAATACCGACTGGGGATTCTAGAGTCAATCAGCGGGAATACCGCCCCGGGAACCGACGGTCCACCTGCAAAGATTCCGCTTCAGAATCGATGGTCTACCATCAAAAATGCCAACCTTTTTAAAAATGTTAATTTTAATCGATTCGTATAATGATCATTAAACAGGTTTATACAAACTATTAATATATTTCATTTTAAGCTACAAAAACTACCCGACGAAGGCGACAATAAAACATCAGAAATCCGGTCCATATACCACAAAGTAAAGGAGTACAAGTTAAAAGTCGCCAAGGAAGGTAGGTAGTGTTACTCAGTGGTATAAATTGCAATTTATTTTATGGAAAATAAATCACTGTTAACATATATTCTGTCGCATGGTGTTCTCTATGAAAGAGTTTGCTTTTAAACATCCGTAACTATTTCTATTGTAAATGTCTTCTACTACGCCGCACAGGAGTGTTTGGTAAAAAATATGCGACTCGCATCTATTCTTCCTATCTCCAGCAATGTTTAAGAGAGTTTTAGAATTAAACAGTATAGTCTAAATAGTAAGAAGATATAAACAACTTTTAAAAAAAGTAATAATAATAATAATAATAATAATAATGATGATGATGATGATGATGATGATGATGATGATGATGATGATCAAAAATAGCATGAATATGGAAAAGAAACTCTTGCTAGACCACAAATATGGCCGACAGTAGGAGGTAATTCCAACTAAGTTATATCAAAGAAAACCTATCTAATAAATCAGTTTGGTAATTAATTTGCACAACAAATATATTGGTTTTTCTACTATCGCTGCCTTTGAGCATCACAGAAGAGACTTATCGAAAAAAGGTGCAACTTGAGCACAAATCTAATTGATGTACAAGTAATCTATAGTGATTATACAAATCCGTATCATTCCAGAAACCTTGTATAAGCACTGAATGGGGAATTACCACGAGTTGGTCGATCGAACGAAAAACACATACAATACTGCTCTTACTTAAGATGAACCATAACAATCATACATGTATACCATGAAAATTATTCAATTTCACTTTAAAGGTAGTGAACCTCTACGTTTAACGCTGCTTCCTGACGATAAAATACCGCACGAAACGCACTGCAAAAGTTCTAAAAATCTCGATGACAAAGCAAACTCGAGCTTAAATCCAAAATCTACCACAATCCAAAGCGTATCAAAAGTTCAGGAAGAACTTTTTTGGAAGAACCTCAGTCAAGGAAAGATAGATGATGCGAATAATTATCTAAAATGTCAGTCTACGTCGGAAGATCTATCCACATGGCGAGCTCACAGTATGTGTAGAATGTACGATGACGATTTGTGGGATCTCTATACAGGATCAGACGACAACTTAGAGGATGAAGATGAGGATGATGACAGCTTGGTCATCAAACATTCCAAAGAGGCCGACCACGGTCAAGCATTATCTCATGAAAATTCGTTAAAAGTGGAATGTTCCTTCGGACATTTGAAACCTGATTATAATATCAAAGACAAAAGTCGCCCTAAATATATGATGGAAGAAAAGAGAGCAGCAGGAAAAAACAAAAAGTATGAAAACCTTAAGCCATCGAATGAAAACGATACTGAACGGCACGTACAAAATGTCCGCCCAATATATAAACAACATAAAGAAAGAGCAAGAAAAGAAGAAAGTATTAATGTTTCCTCTAAAGGAAAACAAGATAACAAGCCAAGAACTAATTTGCCAGGATTCCTTGCCCCGCCGCTTGGCACCAGTGGAGCTTTACAAGGTAGGCTACATTCAAAAGAGGACGAAAACTTGCAGTTTTTCAGGTATCTAGCCAGGAATCCTACTTTCTTTAGAAGTGGTACCCCTACACCACCCACCGAGGAAGATTATGATAAGGACGATGGCAAGGAGCACGCTATCGATCCACAGACAGCAGCCGACAATCTCTTCTTCTTCCGGTCTGTCTCTCGAAGTTCGCAATTCTATTCCAAGCGAAGGGACAAAATTGAAAAGAAGAATTAAATGAAATGGAAATTATTATGCTTTAGAACTTAAAAAACCATGATCAAAATTGTAAAGGGGTTGAATGAATCTATGCTCTAATAAATCCACTACATGTTATGGTATTTACTGTACATCTCACGATATGTAAGAATGATTCCTTTGTCTTAATGAAAAGATAAAATCGCACAGAAACGGAATCTTCGAGTTAATCATTATGCTTTGGCCTGTTTATACAATTTTGTCGTTCTCCGATTATGAATGAGTTTGTGACACAATGGGCTGATCCTGAATCGCACTTTTTGGGAAATAAATATTCTGATACCGAAAAGCTGGAAATAAAAGAAATCTAGCTTTGACCTGGACAAAAATAAATATTCTGGTTACTAGTATGCACAGTATACCAGAACATGCCAATAAAACAAGAGGCCCAAGTGGGCCTATATCGCTCACCTGAGTACCTAGATTATCAGTCATGCATGAAGGAAGAATTCATTTATTTATGCATTAATGTGACTAAGTCAACACAGATGTTGAAAATATGTCAAATTTTATTTCAGGCTAGAATAAAAAACAACACTTTTTTGCACATCCATTCAGGTGATTTTGATATTAAGCATTTCCCTTGTCTCTGCAAGAAGTCATTCAGGGCAACAAGTTAGTCTTTCCTTTACGTGGGGCCTTTTGTTGACTGATTTCAAGTCTAGGTCATGAACAACAATTGTTTCAAATATTGTCCAGATCTAACTTAAAATTGCCTAATTTCATATGTTGAGTGTTGAGAAACATCTAAAAACTTATTCAGATGTGTAAAGAAATGAAAAAAAAATTTTGACCACAGCTGGATTTGAACCGCTACTCTCCATATTTCAATTACCAAGTGGTATATGTACTATTGTGAGAACTGCTTTTTAGACATGGTGGCATTATCTGTTAACCACTTTGGATGAAATTTACCAAATTGATAGAGGACTTTTAGTACTTCATGTATTCCATGTTTCATTAAAATCTTTCATGTGGTATAACAGCAGAAGTGAAAAATGTGATTGAATTGTTCCTATACACCCTCATTTGGAAGTCTTAAAAAATTCATAGAAAATCCAAAAATTGAGATATTGACAAAATTCTTTCAAAGTAACAATCTTTACCATAATTATGATCACAATAGTCCATAAGAAATCATCATTATCAATTAACTAGGAAATATGACACTTTTTTCTGCATTGAATCACCAAGTCCAAAGAAATGTCGAAAAATATTTTAAGATTTGATTTTCGAAGGGAACCAAAATGACAATACATCTTCACTCATCCCTCTAGATCATTTCTATGCATTCTGTTTGTCTCTGTATACAGCCCGTATGAAAAAGAATATTGTTAAACGAGGGAACTCTTTTGTGACCTACTCTTGACTATGGTGGCGCCACCTGTAAAGAGGTCTAGACGAAAACAACAGAATTTGAAGAGGATCATAATTGACTTATTTCTACCAAGATTTATTAAAATCCTTCAAACAGTTTTGTAGAAAAAGTTGAAAATGTGAAAAATGGCCACCCCCCCCCCCCCCTTTTTTTTTTTTGAAGTCTTAAACGTAAAATTCCTAATTTCATATGTTGAGTGTTGAGAAACATCTAAAAACTTATTTAGATGTGTAAAAAAAAAAAAAAAAAATTTTTTGACCACAGCTGGATTTGAACCGCTACTCTCCATATTTCAATTACCAAGTGGTATATGTACCATTGTGAGACCTACTTTTAGACATGGTGGCATTATCTGTTAACCAATTTGGATGATCCGCACAAAAAACAAAACCTTTGAAAAGGACTATGAGTACTTGCATCCTACCCAGTTTTATCACAATCCTTCAAGTTGTTCTGTAGATCAAGTTGAAGATATGAAAAATTGTCCCCCCCCCCCTTTTCTTGGAAGTCTTAAAAAATTCATTAAAAATTCAAAAATCGAGATATTGAAAAAATTCCTTCGCACCAGCATTCCTTACCATAGAAATGATTAAATAAAACCAAATGAATGCATCAATGTTTACTAAAAGAAAATAATAACTCTTTAATGCATTAAAATAACAAAGTCCAAAATAAAAATGAAAAAACGTCAAAAACTTGATTTCGGAATGGAACCAAAAATATCAACACTTCTTCCCATATGCCTCTAAATCATTCCTATGCAGTCGGTTTGTCGCTGTATGCACCCGATCTGAATAAGAAGTTTGTCAAAGGAGGGTACCCTCTGTGACCTACTTTTGTCTGTGGTGGTGCCACCTGTTCATGGATCCTGACAAAGATAACCACATTTGTCGGGGACCTTGAGTATTTGATGCATGCCAAGTTTCAATGAATTCCAGCAAGTGGTTCCGAAGAAAAAGTTCAAACTGTGAAATGTTTACACCAATTATCCCACCCCCCTTTTTCTTGAAAGTCTTAAAAAATTCATAAAAAATCCAAAACATAAAATATTGAAAAATTTTCTTTGCGGTAGTATTTCTTACCATCAAAATGATCAAATTAAACCAAATTAATGCATCAATGTTTACTAAAAGAAAAAAATACCTCTTTTCTGCATTAAAACTACCAAGTACAAAAAAACGTCAAAAATTTGATTTCGGAACGGAACCAAAAATAACAACACTTCTTCACACATCCCTCTAGATCATTCCTATGCATTCGGTTTGTCTCTGTATGCCCCCGGTCTGAAGAAGAAGTTTGTCAAAGGAGGGTACCCTCTTTGACCTACTTTTGCCTGTGGTGGCGCCACCTGTTGATGAATCCGGACGAAAAACAACAACACTTGTAGGGGACCATGAGTACTACATGCTTATCAAGTTTCATCAAATTCTGTTCAGTGGTTCTGGAGAAGAAGTCGAAAATGTGAAAAGTTAACGACGGACGACAGACGACGGACGGTTATTGATCACAATAGCTCACTTGAGCCTTTGGCTCAGGTGAGCTAAAAATGTTGATTTTACCTGGCGAGCGAAGCGAGCCAGATTTCTGCCTATATTATACTGTGTTGGGGTTTAATAGTATGACATAGCATTGGACGAATCGTGCTGTTCAATACAATTATATAGAATTGTTGCTTTTTAAAAATATATTTGCGTGTTCATTTTGAGGGACGGACAGGGGGCAAGGGCTCTAAAATCTGCTCTCTGAGAGTTTTTCTCTTTGCCTCTCGTTCAGAACAATGGCGTTCACGTCCCCTTGCCGCTAATTTCCCAACCCCTTCCCTGACTCCCTATTGAGCTATCCACCTTCCTCTATAACTCAGGTACACTGATATGTTAACGTTAAAATGAGTGGTCAAAATGGGTCTCAATTGAATTTGCCTCATCTCTCACCTGAGCACATATGCATATCAGATGTTTAAATTAAATCATGTGCTTTTCAAAATTTATGATGACCACAGGTTGAAGGTACATGTATCTACCCGGTAGTACAACTACCACGGCTTGAGGGAGTGTCACAGGGAAGGGACAAGCTTGCAGAGGATAAGAATAAATGGAACCAACCCCCCCCCCCCCCGTAGATACCAGAGAGACTGTGCACTTTGCGATAGAAACTAGTAGTATAAAGACCTATGTGATTATTTAAAGTGGTGTTTGCACGTTACTTGTCGAGTTTATATTATATAAGCATGTGTTTAATGGTATATATTTACCATGCAATTCTAACAAGTATTATTGATAACAAAAATATCGAGGAAATAAATATTCCCATCATTTGAATATTCCCATCATTTGAAGATCTGCAAATGAATAATCCGACCGACCAGATTTTCTCGAAAATACGGTGAATCACCTATAGACGTAATAAGCTGTTAAAATTGTGATAGAGGAGGGACTGGCGAACATTTCGATAGATAGGTTATATGAAGCCAAGATAAAGAAAGTTGAATAAATTTTGCTACAAGTATTGTAGTCTAAAATGGGCCACTACGGAAAGAAGAATTACTAAGCTTTGACCTTAAAAAGAGGACATGCATATTCAGCCAAGGAACCGAGTGTTCTTTTAAAATTAGGGCGCCGTTGAACATCACATAATACGCCAGCATTTTATTATCCTATGTGTCAAACCAACTAGAACTAGATATCTAATCTAATTATGATAAATGAGGATTACCTTTGATACTGGTAAAGTACATGTTTAGTACAGTTTTCTTCTTCAGTTATTTGTAGGCTAATTTAGCTTCTTTCCGCATCCATCATTTCACATGCTGACACCTCCCTCCACTCCCTTTGAATAGATACACCCCACTACAGTTCTATTAGATATTGAGCAGATGTGAAAATTCCTGTTCAATATGCACATCTTCATAATGATATCTTTGTACAAAGTTTCATCAATATACCCCAAAGGTTTTAGAAGGAGTTGCAAAGACAGGGTGTTTTGCATAGAAAAATCTAAGGAACACCAAGTCCAAAGGCCATAAGTCTTGTGATTTGTTTTTCAACAGCATTCCCCTTCCAATAAGCACATCTTCATGGGGTGTTCTTTGCACCAAGTTTTACCAAAATGCCCCGAAGGGTTTAGGAGTTGCAAGGATAGTATTTTAAGAAAATTGAAGTCCAATGGCCTCCTCTACTTTTTTTTTGACAAAATTTCCCTTCAAACTTTCATTGTACCAAGTTTCATCAAATTCCATGGGTGCATAAAAATGAGTATGAATAAATATATATAACAGCCATATCATTACTATTCAAAAGACATAGCCAAAGTTAGAATTTCAAAAATTAACTCCGAGGTCAAGGTCAAAGTCAAAATATTCTCTTAAATTCAAAAATGCACCTATGAAATATGATTGATTGATTGATTGATTATTGTTTTACGTCACACCACGAATATTTCACGTATATGGTGACGGCATCTGCCTGATGCGGGGCATACAAATTTTGACCTTTACAATGGACCCACCCAAAGCAGTGAGGGATCTTTAACGTGCCGTGCATACCACGACACGGGGCCTCGGTTTTTACTGTCTCATCCAAAAGACATGACACCGGCATGACCAGAGCGGGAATCGAACCCCGGCTTCCCGATCAGGAGTCCGACGCGATACCACTAGGCCACGCTGGCTTCCTATGAAATATGAAAACCTTTTCTTATATAGTGAAGGAGCTATGGTCACTTAAAAAAAATTTAACATGCTGTCTTTGTCATTCGATGCCAGTGTCACTGCAAGGGTGTGACATTAGCTCTCAAGGACATTTGTCCCAACAAACTAACAAGGATGTCACACAGTAATGAGTATTCAAATACATTATCATGGTGTTAACATAGGATGGTCAACTGACAAAACTGTTGCTTTTATTAGTGTCTTCATCATCACTGTCTAATATATCTATAGTCACTTTGGCTCTGTAGACGAGGTGCTCATTATGTGACTGAGGGGTTCCTGGCTTGATTCTCCCCATGGGCACACTGGTGTTGTCTTTTGGACGAGACTGTAAAAACCTAGGTTCCATGTCACAGTAGGCACAGACCCCTCATCGCCCCGGGTAGTTCCATTGCAAAGATATAAATTTATATGTTATGCATCAGGCAGATGCATTTATCATATACATGAGATAATAATGGAGTGATGTAAAACAATAATCAATCAGTAGAATCCAGTGAAGCCATGAATAATGAATGAAAAAACAATTGTTTATAAACAATGCCACCACAGGAAGTAAAACAATGCACAAAAGAGGATCACATGTTGACTATATCTTTTGGCCCTGTTGACCCAACAACTTCCTTCACTCACTTATTTGAAGGAAATACTTCAACGCTGTTGAACAGAAATAAATTAGGGATTACATTATATATCTATGAATAAGTAAGGAAGGTAAAATATGCACAGTAAACAACACAGATTTGACAACTAAGATTTTATTTTCACTTTAGAGGGTTGAGTAGACTCAAGTTCATATTCTATTTCCACATGTGACTTTTTGTTCTTCTTTTTGGGTTTGGTTGGGCCTTCATGGTCAGAGGAACTTTCATCGCTGTCATCATCAGATTGATCATCATTGCCTAATCTGTCCATGTCCTAGAATTAAAATAATACAACTGTATTCAGAATGAAACCAGACAACTGTACCTAGTGGGTTCTTCAAAACCATTGATTTACTGTATATTCTTTAAAATCTTAAGGACAGAATGTAATTTTTTTTTTCGGTGGATGAAGGTATACCATGAAAAAAAGGAAATAAAACTGCATCATCGCACAAAACACATGTTGCATAAGTTTTCTGTAATTTTTTTCCTGGTTAACCTTCATCCACCAAGAAAAAATTAGATTGATTCCTTACCCATTTCTCAACATCTCTCCGTCATGGTGTCAATAATGAGGTCACAATTATGAAAATGCGGGAAAGTAAGTCGTCAGAGAAAAATTTGTGGGATGAGAAATACCCCTAAATTAAACCGCATCTTACATGTAAAATTAAATGATATTTGTTTACTGGGCACGTTTTAAGTCCAGAATTTTTTCACTAGGCTTTCTTTGGATTTTGATACTATATGGATTTATTTGAGTCTTAACAAGCCATGGATTCACTGGATTGTAGGCAAACCATGAGTTCCTTGGGTTCTTAGCCCGCCATGGTTTATTAAGCTCTTTACAAACCATGGTTTTACTTGGTTCTTTGCTAGCCATAGCTGCATTAGGTGCTTTGTCTTTGCAAGCCATTGGTTAAATCATTTTCAAGTATTGAGTTCTCGAATACAAGTGCTTCTTAGAAACGTGAAAACATTTGCTTTCCTTTGGATTAAACAGGCTTCAGAGCTGGCGTTGCTCAATGCATGAGGTGCTCAGCTTGCAACCAAGGTGGTAAGGAACAGAGAAAGGTGGTTGCACTACAATCAAATATTTTTGTTATGTGTTAAATGTTCTATTATATTATTTATATTCATGTATTGTATAGCTCCATGGTGACTTCTGCCACATAAATGAGCCGGTAACTCCTCTTTTTTCTTTTGTATGCATATTCACTTAACACAGGTGGTCTTTAAAGCAGGTTTGACTGTACCAGTAAAAAGTGAAGATCAATATTTATTTGTGGATGAAACCAAGGTTGGTTAAAGAGGGTTTTACAAATCTTTGCTCATATTACATTCTGGAAGTAGAATGTTATCAACTTATTCAACATTGCGACAAATTCTCGGAATCAAATCTGCGGAGGAAAACATGGTACCAAGACAGAAAATGTGACCTTGGCAGGTAAACCAGCACAACCGCATCATAAGTTCGATCCATACGACAGTTATACCAGCTAATTTGTGAAAAAGAAATTTACAGAAATGCAAAAATGCAGAAATGCCAGTAAGTTTCATAACACAAACCAGATGGGCAGTTACTTTTTTAAAACTTCATAATCTGATCAGATGAGATAAAAATACAAATTTTATTTTCACAGTGCCTTCACCAATTGGAAAAGAAGATTCTATTTATTCGCAGGGGTATTATCAAAATATTGTAACACATCAAAATGACTTCGTGTGAATGAGATTGTAAAGAAGAATCATACCTCTAAATCTGACACATCACTTTCCTCAAACTCTCCCTCGGCAACATACTCAATTTCTTCATCCTCTTCCTCCTAAAACAAAGAGCTCATTATGAACAGTCTACATGATGCAATACTCTATCATATAAATAATTTTCACTCATACTGAATGTTAAAAAAAATATATTACTGAAATCATTTACAAAAACAGCACATGCAAACAATGAAATAATAGTATAGACGACCAGGAATACCAGAAAGTTTTTTGTTAAGATTTGACTTTTATTGACTAGATATGTCCACAAATCTATAGCTCTTCTGGTAAATATTTTTTTTACTGTCTTATCATTAATTCTATAATTCTGTGTAACTTTTTCCAAAAGGTTTTGGCAATGTTTTCTAGCATCCAAAGAAGGATCCCTTGTTTATGTCATGCTATGACATGTTGCCGACAGATTGGATAATAAATGTATAACAAAGTATTCAAAAGAGATATTACTGTTATGGGTTTTCATAAAACTGAGAATGGTCACAATTTATTTGAACTTGGAGGAAGAAAAGTTCTGTCTGTGATTGAGTTACCAATGTAAAACATACTGATAAGTTGTTGTGTTCGAAGTGTTTGATTTTGTTTTTTGTTGCCTTTTAGCAAAACATTTTGAAACAAGATCAGCCTTGCAAAGATGTTCTGAGTGCTTGATTTTGTCTATCATTGCCATTTTAACAAAACATTGTTGACATTAAGATTGTCAATGAAAGTTATAAGAGGAAGATAATCGTAGAATGTTTGCTTGCATTTTTGTTCCAGTTTCTGTATTTTCAACTAGTTTGCGAGTGCAAATTTTGAGCCATTTAGTTTATATAAAAAAAGCCACTATTTTGTACCATCGTATACTGTGGATAAAAAGAGCAATAATGAACTTACTTCTTCTTCTTCTTCCCTCTCTTCTTCCCCTTCCTCTTCCTTCTCAGACTCTGATTCTGACTCCACTTCTTCTTCTTGAACAACTTTGTCAAATGCATGTGTTGGAAAGTTATAAATATCTCCATACTGAAACATAAAATAGAACTAGAGTATGGAGTATAAAGGAAGGTATGTGTTGTCTTCAAAGATACTTAGGACAAGGAGATGCCAGATAGATGATGGATGATTAACGAGCAATGCAAAATAGCTCTATTTTCATATGAAATACTCTACATACCCTTCGAACTTGTTGTCTAAATACCAAATATGACGTCAAGTACATGACATGGAAGCAGGAGGTAACCAACTTCTTAAACATTTAACAGGATTCAAACCAGGATTGTCAGTGCCACAAGTCAAGGGCTTGACTAATGCACCAAGCCTCAAACCTCTGATCAGAGAGTCTTATAAATATAATCTTAAAAGGAACTTACTGTGCCTGTTTTTAATCTTTCCAACAACTCCTTTTCAATAGCATTATCTAACTGTGCAGCAACCAATGCTTTTTCCTGAAAAGACATTATCATTTTATGATTTTGTTTTATTCAAAGTATAGCAATACTCCATAGTGGGTCTTACACTACACAAGAAAATAATATCTAAACGTAAAAAAAAAAAAAAATAAATAGATGAAAACACACACAAAAAAAATAACAAATAACCATTAAGACCAAAACTGAAAGCACATTACATTTTCCTTCATGAGGTAATATTTGTTTCTTTCAGAACTCAAAATCATAAGACAGAGATATAGTCAATGAAAAGAGTGCCTACAGAAATCTCTTACAAATAAAATGCTCTCCATTTATTACCTCTCTTCTTTTTTCTCTTCTTTCAACTTTTCTGCTTAATGGTACCAATTTCTTCCTGTTTAATTATAGAAATATACAGAATAGCTCTCTTATAGATAATAACACACTTCTCTTTAATCTACTACAGTTTGATAAAAATGCATATATGATAGCCAATCTGATACTTTTGTATAAATCAAACGTCAACTTTAAATAGGTATTGAATTGAGCAGGTCAATTAACAGTGACGATCTGTAATGGTGTTTGAGTACATTGTAATTCTTACTCTGACCGGTTGGGCACCATAGAAACTTGGTGTGTATACTCTGACCATATAAGTTTTATTAAGCTGGAGAAAGGAGTAGTTGGAGAAGGAAGTTGTTGGAACAGGAAGTGTTTGGAGAAGAAGTTGTTTGAACAGGAAGTAGGTGGAGAGGTAAGTCTTTGAAAATAAGTTAATCCATCAGTTTAGGGATGAAATATTATTCTGAGATATAACACAATGTGTAGGATATCAAGACAAAACCATTCATGTTAAGTTGTAGAATGTTTCATTAATTTGAAGTTCTAAATGTTTTTTAGTATCAGACTTCAGATTGTTGATTAGGAGCCAATTTGACAAGCAACATATTGTATAAGATTATGAGAACTTCATACCTCGTGAGGAAATTGGGGAAAAAATGATTGATAAATGTGAAAAATGAAAGTCCAAATAAATGGTTAAAATAAACAAAAAGAATTATGAAAATTCTTCCATCCTGATTAAAATTTTTTCAAATAATGTTATTTCAATATGGATGCCATAACAACAGTACAGAAGTGATAGCCACTAACCAATGGACCAACCTGCCCTAACTGACTATATGTTGGTTGGTTGGTTAATTTGTGTTTTACGTCGCTTTCAACAATATTTCAGTTATATCGCGACATGGAAGCAGGAGGTTACCAACCTCTTCAACATAGTGGTGCAACCCATAAATCGAACCCGGATCGTCGGTGCCGCCAGCCAAGCACTTAACTACTACACCAAGCCTGCCCCTAACTGACTATATGAAATGGTGACAAATGATAAGGTATATAATGAACATCACATGGCAGATAAATTACATGTATAATAGAAACAAAGACACGTTTGTAAAACACAAATGTCCCCCAAGAAGTGATTTGAAAGGGATTTATTAGTGGAGTATGTGTGCCAAATATGAAATCTCTATCTCTCATGGTTCAAAAGTTATGACAAATAAGGCAAATTTTGAAATGTAGGTCAAAGGTCAGAGTCAAGAGGTCAGTGAATTTTGTGCAATAGACCATATTCTGGTTTTGATAAATGACGACTTTTTGTCCGAGCTTATACCTTTTAGCGTTGTTTTTCATAGTGATATTATAATTAATCTATGTCATGCGTTATGACGTCACTATGAAAAACAAAGCCAAAATGTATTAACTCAGACAAAAAGACATCAATTATCAAAACCGGAATATGGTCTGTGTGAAAGGCTTTTATTAATGGAGTATGCGTGCCAAATATGGAGCCTTTCTCTCTCACTATCCAAAAGTTATGACAAAGGTTAAAGTTAACAACAAACAAACAAACAGACAGGTCAAAAACAATATGCCCCTGATCTATCAATTCCAGGTGCATAAAAATGCTAATGAGTATTTGGTACAACATGACGTCATTGATTTCTTGTTTCATTTTGTACTCACTGACATTCATTTACTGAATGAAGTAACTGACTTACTGTCTTTTCAAGGTCAGTTTTCTTATTCTGATTAGGTACTGCATAATTTTAGTGAATCGTTGTTTACATTTGTGTTTCAGAAATCTATAAATATAAAAAATATTCTTCACAAGATAAATCAGAAAAACATACCTGACCCATATGTTTAGAATTGCAATTAAAATCATAACCAAGATACATGTATTATAGAGTATAGAGAAATTGAATCAACAAACCATTTTGATTGAATATTGTTTTATGTCACTCTACGATTATTTCATATATATGGTGATTACATCTGCCTGATGCATTGCATAGAAATTTACACATTTGCGACGGAACCACTTGAACCAGTGAAGGATCTTTTATGTGCCACGCTACTGTGTTTTTACTGTCTCATCCAAAAGACAGAACACCGGTGTGTCCAGGTGGGAGTCAAACCTGGGACCTCTCGGTCACGAGCCAAGCACCTTATCCACCAGGCCACACCAGCTTCAGATCAACAAATCATCTTTAAAACAATTATACGAGTCATTAAGTAATTCATTATCATACTGTAACACAAATAATCCTGTGCTATGATCTACACATGTATCCAGAGGGAGTTGACTAGGACTGGAATCTTATACCCTTCTGCTGGCAAATATTACCTATTGTTTACGACAGCATTCATTATCCTTAATAAAATTATACAACAAAATGCCAGAACCTTTCCTCCTTTAACAGAACTTTTTGGATCCCCTTTATAATTCTGTGTACATCTGTACTTGTAAAAATCACTACGATAATTAACACTGTGTCTTACTTTGGCCAATAGATAAGGTTTTCATTGATCTGTTTTAATGCTTTCTCATAGTTCCTTGATAACTTGACCTTTTCCCACATTCTGTTTGGAAATGCTGCTCGTTCAATAGTCTTCATATACAGGTAACAAACACCTGGAAATATGGAATTAATTTCAATTTGACATCGCATAATGTACATAACATGTAATGTGTTTGCCAATAGCGATAGTCTGTTTTCATGTTATCACTCTATGGCAGTGATGTACTTACTGTTTGCCAATAGCTTACCCTTTCCATTCCATTCTCTGACAGAGACATACTAGCCCGAGTTTCTCTGCCCTTCTCCCACTTTTGACATTGGCGATTTGTGGGACAGGGTCAGAGAGACTTTGTTCATCAAAAGTTGGAATTTTAGTGATACCAGCCGGTACTGTTTGCCAACAGCTTGCCCTTTCAATTCCCTTCTCTAACAGAGGCATACTAGTCCAAGATTCTCTGCCCTTCTCCCCACTGACAGTGGCAACTTACTGTTTGTCCTTACCTTTCTCTCTCTTTGCCTATTGTATGCACTAACCTTTCTCCTCTCTGACAGTGGCATACTGACTGTTTGCCAATGGACATGATGCTCTGTTACATAAACCTGTCAAGTTGTATTCATTTCGACAAAACTTTTGGGACTTTGTTCTGGAATAAAATTATGATTCACAATATGAGGTTTTGAAAATGCTATAACTGTCCCACAAAGCAGTTGGCTTGATGTCGCTTGTACAATATCTCTTTTATCTATTTGATGTATGAAGTCTTATAAATGAGCACATGACAGTGGTGAGGAGTTACAGTTACTGAGTTAGATCCGACAAAGTGTAGCACGGCCATTACTGTTTTTTGAGGCTCTACATTGAGTCTTTTTGTTATACAGAGTTATTTCCAATATGAACAGGTATCTAATGTCATACTTTTGTGATGTTACCGTATACGATCTCTATATCATTTTCTGTAATTTTACACTAGTTTCCATAGAACTGGTCGACATCATAATGGTTTGACCTCGGATACCTGCTCATATGGGATAAATCTGTACAACAAATTGACCCAAATGATTGACTGTCCCTCATTTCATGCACAGATATTTATCATTTATCATGTATATCAATCGTATATCATACAATAGACCTTATTCCAATTTTACATGACATAGAGAAAATATCTGAAACAAGATGAGTTTGTGAAACACAATGCCCCCCTGTCAAGGTCAAAAGTTCACCAACCTAGGTATCATTTGAAAAGGCTTCATTAGTTGAATACATATGTAAAATATGAAGTCTCTATCCCTCACGATTCGAAAGCTATGGCCAAGGTATAAGTTGAAAACAGACAAACAAACAAAAAGACAGACAAACAGATAGACAGACAGAACAAAAAAAGGTCATTGACCTTGATTTTATTTGAAAGGGCTTCATTAGTTGAGTATGCATGTGAAATATGAAATCTCTATCCCTCACAGTTAAAAAATTATGGCCAAGGTTAAAGTTGTCAGGCAGACAGACAAATAGACAAACAGACAAACAAACAAATAGACAGGACAAAAACAATATGCCCCCCATCGATCCGGGGACATAAAAAAACATACTTCTGCCACACCCAGTACTGAATGTTCATAGACAGTATAAAACAGTTTGATTCTTATATTAATGAAATGCTTAGTAATCTTAAAGCATGTTTGATACATGTATTTTAAATATCACATTTTGGCTCAGGGTACTGGTTAATGCTTATAAAAATCAAATTTAAGATTCTATCTTCAAAATACTCTATAGTCTAAGCACTTCTATCAAAAAGATAAGATTTTCAAGAGAATTAAATTATTAATCATACATAATGCATAAGAAGTACAACAAAAATGTTTAAAGGAAACTATATGTCTGCTATCCAATTTTCAAAAGTGTGATGTTCAGACAGATGTTGGACAAAATGATCCCTTCATGTCACAATGCTTCGCTGGCATTACGAATACTTTTGTTTGAAGAGGAATTGATATTTTTAAAAGAAGTTAGTGCTGTCCTCTGTGTACTTATTCATGACTATGCTAATAAGAATAGTAAATGGTTGGTTGGCTGATTTGTGTTTTACTTCGCTTTCAACAATATTTCAGTTATATCACAACATGGAAGCAGGAGGTAACCAACCTCTTAAACATAGTGGTGCAATCTGAGAATCGAACCCAGATTGTCTGTGTTGTAAGCCAAGCGCTACACCACTACACCAAGCTTGCCCCAGCATTCAGAGATACATTGTACAAAGAAAGGCAGTCAATGTCACACTGATTTATGAATATGCTGATGTATTACAATCCTGTACTGTCAACATTTTGCACTAAAATGTGGCTGCAATAAAAAATAAGTAGACCAACAGTACCGTGTTGAAAAAA
Organism: Pteria penguin; assembly: GCA_035048485.1. Classification (NCBI taxonomy): domain Eukaryota; kingdom Metazoa; phylum Mollusca; class Bivalvia; order Pterioida; family Pteriidae; genus Pteria; species Pteria penguin. Next base: position 16,285,149 of record CM068583.1, on the reverse strand, counting down.
ACTACTGTATTTCTGGGTATATAGATGACCCTGATATTCTTATGACATTGTGACTTCTATCAAAACAGGATGCTGTAAACCGTGTTTTATTCGCGAGTGTTTTATTTCACGATGAGGATTGTCTCGCAAAAATAAAACGCCGCGAACATGTCCAAGTTTGACTATCATGCTCTATATATAGGATTCAACACAAGTTAAAATGATGTGTTTATTTGAACCATAAACCATGTTATGTCATCTGTCATGAAACATTGTTAAAACTGACTGGAGATAAAACATCACACAGTAAGTATCTTTACACAGTTTAAAAACATGACAATATTTCTAACTTTAAACATGAATAATCCTGGCATGGTACTATCCATTTCGGACGATTTCTATAGTTAGATTTGGACAGGTAAGTAGTACCGATATCTATTGTCAACAAATCAATCATGCATCAAAACAAATCATGTTTGTCGGTAAGTAGTATTCATAGTAGGTGTATACTGACCTTCTTCATGCATGGTCCGTTTATCGTGAATATAAAACACTGCGAACAGGTCTAAGCGATCCAATTCGCGAAATTAAATCGTAGCAAATAAACAACTGTTTACAGTATTAAAATGTTAAAATCTAAACGATTTCATGTCACTTTCTTTGAACATATGTATACTTACTTTACTTTGAATGAACAAAATGATCCGTTGATGATACTCCAAATGACCTGAAATAACAAAGTTTACAATATGAAATAAACAGGTACCCAGTGTAATGTGGCTGTAACAATATGAAATAAACAGGTACCTAGTGTAATGTGGCTGTAACAATATGAAATAAACAGGTACCCAGTGTAAGGTGACTGTAACAATATGAAATAAACAGGTACCAAGTGTAAGGTGACTGTAACAATATGAAATAAACAGGTACCAAGTGTAAGGTGACTGTAACAATATGAAATAAACAGGTACCTAGTGTAATGTGGCTGTAACAATATGAAATAAACAGGTGCCCAGTGTAATGTGGCTGTAACAATATGAAATAAACAGCTACCCAGTGTAATGTGGCTGTAACAATACGAAATAAACAGGTACCCAGTGTAATGTGGCTGTAACAATATAAAATAAACAGGTACCTAGTGTAATGTGGCTGTAACAATATGAAATAAACAGGTACCTAGTGTAATGTGGCTGTAACAATATGAAATAAACAGGTACCCAGTGTAATGTGGCTGTAACAATATGAAATAAACAGGTACCTAGTGTAATGTGGTTGTAACAATATGAAATAAACAGGTACCTAGTGTAATGTGAATGTAACAATATGAAATAAACAGGTACCTAGTGTAATGTGGCTGTAACAATATGAAATAAACAGGTACTCAGTGTAATGTGGCTGTAACAATATGAAATAAACAGGTGCCCAGTGTGATGTGGCTGTAACAATATGAAATAAACAGGTACCCAGTGTAATGTGGCTGTAACAATATGAAATAAACAGGTACCTAGTGTAATGTGGCTGTAACAATATGAAATAAACAGGTACTCAGTGTAATGTGGCTGTAACAATATGAAATAAACAGGTACCCAGTGTAATGTGGCTGTAACAATATGAAATAAACAAGTACCTAGTGTAATGTGGCTGTAACAATATGAAATAAATAAGTACCTAGTGTGATGTGACTGTATCAGTGATTCAAATATATCCTTCTAAACTTCAATACAAGTATATACAATTGATTACTGAAAGCAGAGATATTTACTCATTTGAGTGTTTAATCTCTCAAAATAGAGGTTGTCCCCAACCTGTTAAAACAGATTGTCTTGCATTTGAGAGATTACCCTTGATTTAGCAAATTTAACAGCTATACCCAAACCCATTTCACAATGTCAAGGTTAATTTTGAATCGCAAAAATTGACATTCTGAAAAAGAAGATGTAGGCCTACCCAACATTTATGAATTATTTAATCATTTTAATTCTGACAAGTGTGAGGTGATACGCATCACAAGGAAAGGGAAAAGATTGAGCAGCCATACATCATCCACGGCAAGATACTCAACACTACCAGCCATGTGAAATATCTAGGAGTCACAATATCAGACAACCTCAACTGGAACAAACACATCGATAACATCTGCAAGAAAGCTAGTAACACCAACAGCTTCCCCAGTCGCAATTTGTCATCCTGCCCTAAACAGATATTTAAGAACACCAGCTACTCAACCTTCGTCCGCCCTCAGCTCGAGTATGCCTCAACAGTTTGGGACCCCCACACACAAGCTAATATACAAAAGATAGAAGGGGTCCAACGTAGAGCTGCTCGCTACGTTACTGGCAGATTTAACCAACAAGACTGCGTGACAGACATGATGGGAGAGTTATCATGGGATAGCCTTAAGACCCGCAGAGACCGCGCCAAGCTGACCATGATATTCCAAATTTCCAACTCCCTTGTAGCAATAAACCACACCGATGTATTAATTCCCCAGGGAACTACTACTCGAGGACACCAACTAAGATACCAAATCCCATTCTGCCGGACTACATCATATGAAGAGTCATTCTTCCCTTTGGCCATCAGATTATGGAGTGCTGCACCAACACATCTAACAGCAGCTGGATACCTGGACGACTTCAAAGAGAGAGTCCAGAAGTAACAGTGCCAGCAGCCACAGATGACCCCGTTATAGCCTGTTTTTAACCTTTTAGTTTTAACTTAAATACAAGACTCTCCCTCACGCAAGGGCAGATTCTATCAATAGTGCGAATATGTTACCGTAAGGGACCCTGCACTTAAACGGGAAGAAGAAGATTTATCAGGTTGGGGGCAACCTCTCATTTGAGAGATAATCACTCAATTTAATTAGGTCATCAAGTCAGAAGAAATTCGGTTAAACAGTGAAATCAGATCACATGTTCTTAGTTAGTTAAAAAACTAGTCAATATTAAGTAAAATACTTAAAATACAATAACTCACGTCATCATGTTGCATTTTTGTTAATTAATGATGAGAAAATAAAAGTAAATATTCACATGTGTTTATGTTAAAAATGAAACTAATAATATGAAAATCTTGGCACAATAAGAAAACGATTTCTAACATGAAAACTCAACTATTGTTTAGAGATATATATATTTTCCAACAAATCAACATAAAAACAATTCAATTTAAATAATTTTAAAGTAATGTAATAAACACTATTGATGAAAATTGTAATATTAATCATATTGTTCGATTTGTACTTTTGTAATTTAAAATCTTGAAAATAAATTTACTTTCGATTTACATGCGCACTGTTTATTGCATTAAGGGACTACGTTAGTTAGAAGTATCGAATGATTCAGGAAGTAAATTTCTTTTACTGCAAAATTGAGGACTTATGAAACTTGGAGCTTAAAAAATGACTAGCAGAGCAAGTTTACCGGAGTATGGTATTGTTGCCAGGTGGACTGTCAATGATGTTTGCAACTGGTTGATGGAGGTAATGTTCACAAAATCACGAAATATCGTCTGCTGCTACGAGAACGAGTACGAGCTTTCGTTAGGTTATTTGTCAGTTTTAGGAGGATTTTCAGAATTAAAGTTCTCTTTCATCTTACATATATATTTTCACGAGTAATACATTTAACAACGTAGAAATTTATTTGTTTAAATTGGGATGGATAAATTTGGTTTCCCCCCAAACTTTTACATTCCGACTTTCTGTCGCTATGAATAGATCTAGTAAATTAAAAATATTATTAAACTTTCCTTTTCCCAAACGTCTTTTTAAATGGATAAAAGTGATAATAGCCTAATAGACCCTTCCTTATATCAGAAGAAGACATTTTTGTTCATTTAATACATGTCACTGTAACAACTGACATTGGATTGCCTCATTGATGTCCCCCTTCCAGTATTATATTCATACAGTTGGGGAGGGGAGGAGACCAAAAAAGGAGAAAGCCCTGTGATTGGAAATAAACACAATTTATGTTTAATACTTTTTGTTGGTATATCTCAGTCTTGTTGCAAAGTATAGTAAACATACATAAATCGTCAAATTTTCGAAATTAATTCTATCAGAATATGTTTAAGTTGACCCAAGGTCAGGATAGTATTTGATTTTGATGCTCAGACACTTATGTAATGGTTTTGTGAGTAAAAACTTTATATATGTGTTACACTAAAGTTTAAACTATTTAAGATATTTCAAATTATAGTGTAACACATGTATGCACAAATTGAGTTGTATACATATATTTCATCAAATTTCATTCAATAATGAAATTTATTCAAATAAATCTTCCTGGTTGAAAATTCTTTATGGTTTATTCTTCATCAGGCTATATTGTGTCAATTTGATTTAAACTTGGTTCATCAAATCCTCATAATTCGGAAAAGGACAATGTTTGTGAAACTTTCTCCGGCTTTATAGAACATTTTTCTGGCTTCGTATTTAAATGAAATATAGTGAAAGATTTTCCTTACCAAGATGATGTTTACCAGAAATGTCAGATGTGTTTGAAAGAGGGATTCAAAGTACAAAACTCTTAATTCAGTGGAAGAGGAGATGATGGATTAAGTGGTTCTTCAGAATATTCTTCTTCAGAAATAGGAAATGAATGATCTAGATCAGTAACAACCACCTTGACCTTATCATGCTTATCTAAAGTTGTATGTTAAAGATTTAATTGTCATAAAATATTATGCCCTTAGTAAATCAAGAAGGTAAAATCAAAATACTCACAAATGCATACTCTTTTGTAGAATAAATTCAGTACATTTGTATCCATGTTTAGAGAAGGTGGAGTGGATGGATGTAGATTAGCAGTAAGTAACAATATTTATAGATATATGTACATTATTGAAATAGACATTATCTAATGTAAAACTGAGATAGCTCAAACACTATTATCTTGAATACCTGGCCTATCTTAGAGTCATTCACTAGATGGATTTTTTTTTAATAACATGATTAAATTCACCTCTCATTTGATGAACAGTGAAACTAGGTATTTCATACTAATGCTTTAATCTCGGATACATTTTCATGTCTCAAAGCTCTAATTTACCTGGTTTATCTCAAAGTTGGATTATTACCAGGTATGTCATACTAATCAGCAGCCTATCTCAAATACATTTTCGTGTCTGTAAGCACGAATGTACTTGGTTTATCTCAAAGTTGGCTTCTTTTTGCCAGGTATGTCGTACTAATGCCTATATCTCAAATAAATTTTCATGTCCCGAAGCTCTACTTAATCTCGTTTATCTCAAAATTGCCTTCTTATTGTCATATTCCCAAGTTTTTTTCCCGATTGTTTGATTTTGGCCATAGAGAGATTACTCGATCGTGTCAGCACATACTGCAGGACTTTGATAATGGCACATAAAGTCATCGTGGATTTCTTACTCTATTATTTGTAATAATTATTGTCAAATTGTGATAGGGAAATAAATAAAAATTTAAATAAGTACAAAAGTAATTAAACATTATCGAACATGGCAAAATGTAAGTCTGCTATTGAAATTCAATGATGAAAAAGCTGTTGAATTAGAAAAGTGTTAATCAAAAATATTTTTTGAGTTACTGACACTCATTGATGAAATTCTCAAAGTTTTATACATTGGAATTTCTCAAAGAGCCATCAAGTGAGAAATACAAGGACAACGGCATATTCCTTCCTTGGATTTTAATTTTAATACATGTATAAGAATTTAAGATTCAGTTTCAATAAGAAATTCCATGTCTTAAACTATCATGACAATAGAGGATATTTTTTTTTCAGATTTTATCAATAAAGATGTGATATTTTAGACTTGATTAATTATTCTATTATTAACAATACATACTATTATATATATACACATATTTCAGTCAGTGATTCTCATATGATAACAATGACACATGGCATGTCTAATACCAGTCATAAATGAGTAAAAAAGATATGATTAACTATTAATTGATAAAGTGTAAAAATATTAATGTTTGTTATGTTGATTGTAGTTGAAAATTGAAATAATTCTAAATCGATTTTGGTTGGAACAGTATTAATGGCAAAGTTCTGTAATCACTTCTATTTCACATGACTTTATTCTTACACATGTAATGTTTTCATTACAAACATATCAATGAGACATAGTTTAATACTAATAGTCAAATCATAGGTAACAAAGAGTTATTTTGGCATTGAGTCAGTCTGTCAATCATACTTGTAAAATTCCACAAAAATATATAAATTTTCTTTTTAATATAAAGTGTTTTACAGTACTGGGGTAAGACTAATTATGTAATAAAATTATCACCTGAATGTGTATCAGCATTGGAGTTTACAAGATCTTTAAAACGTATGTTGACTTGTGGGACTTTCTTTTATGATCATGAATAGTAAAGCTCTGGGTAGTTTACATGTTCATTTTTGTGTATATATTTGTAAATGTATATGTGAATTTTAAATCTATTAAAAACTTTGAATGGTTTGTGCCATATGTTTTCCAGGAGTTAACTGATGTAGACATGCTCAGGATGCGGTGTCCTCACAACAAGAAATTGTAAGTACTCATATGTAAACTTTCGTAAAAACAGAAGGAAAATGGGAGAGGGGTTAGTTGTTATTAACATGTACCTGTCACATTGTCAAAATGCCTTCTAAATACAATATTTGCATTTTCATTTTAATGGTTTTCTTGCTGAACAATTTGAAGTAGATATCTTGACATGTGTCAATTGCTGTTAAGTTTGTAGCACCAAATTATTTTAAAAATTTTTTATTGTGTTGTTATGTTATGACATGCCTTAAGGTAGTACATTATGGCTGTATCTATTTGTAAGCATATTGTTAGGGAGAAAACTGTATACCCAGATTTATCGTGCTACTACATATAAAATGAGTGTAATATCATGTGAAACATTTGTATGCTTTTCAAGTTCAAAGGTCAACATTATATGACTCTTGATGCCCGTAGGACAACATAATAGTTGACATGCAGACAGAATCCCAAGTTTCAGACTTGGTACATAGAATACAAATAGTGAATAGAAAATACCTATTGTTTTTCAAAATCAAGAGTCAAAAATTTAAAATTATAGTGTTAGTTTGTGCGTTTGGTGAGTAAATGTACCTTAGGCAGGCACATTGGAGAATCTTCTCATTTGTTCAAACTTGGGTTCAAACTCAGGCTTGTCAGAGGTGAAAGGTTATCGTGAGTTTCAACACAGTCCACTCAGCTGCCACAGCCCCTATAGTACTGAGTCAGCATATCATGTTATGTTGGCACCATCCCCTCTTCCTGCATCTAGACAATTTTTAATAGAGTAATGTCTTTCATTTCACAGTGAGTGTTTCTTGACTGGCACAAGTGCAATATACATTCAAGATCAACAGTCATTAAAAAGAACTAATCATGCTAATTAGAGGAAGTCTTGTGCAAAATTGACTAATAAGTGAATTATTATTCATTACTTCCTATACATGTATCTCACTGTCATTTATTTATACCTCTTTGAAAAAAATCCTTTTTATGTCCAAACGCAGATTTTGGGATATAAATGTATATATATGTTTATACATATATATGTATTTCATCACCTTGAAATTTGTCTTAGCTTTATTATCACTCAAGGTCTTTCATGAACACTTCTCATTACCTACAGGGACCTACTTAGATGTATTGAAAATATTCCTGGTAAGAAAGAGTCCAGGTCCCGTAAGCCAGCAGCGGCACCTCCGTAAGTATCTTTCTACTGGTTATTATAATGGGGTAAAAATGTAATTTCAGGCCCATGTTAGTACATGTATATGCTGTCTAATTACCATTGAAAGATTTTAAATATATCACTTGTATAAATGTCATGGAGGTCCATGTTAGTACATGTATATGCTGTCTAATTACCATTGAAAGATTTTAAATATATCACTTGTATAAATGTCATGGAGGTCCATGTTAGTACATGTATATGCTGTCTAATTACCATTGAAAGATTTTAAATATATCACTTGTATAAATGTCATGGAGGTGACATATCTTGCTTACCTCAGAAGCTCAATCTATATAGGAAGTATACAACTTTGTACAGTAACTGTATCAGATTAAATTTTACATCTGAAGTTTGAAGTATATTACTGATGGAGTGGCAGGGAGAAGGCTAAGCGCGTTCTTCACTGTTGTCATTCATAGCAAACTTAGTTTGACTTCCTGGTATAAGTGAAGTAGGATGGTGTTGTAGTGACTGAAAAAGTAGTGGCAAATATTTCGCTTATTACTTCCTGTTTATTGTGTGAGTTTGCATAGAAGATAAAAGAGACTAGTAGACAATTAGATACACAAGTATTCTTATTTGATGCCCTAACAAGTTTGTAACTGACAATTGACAAATAGCTATTGTGATGTTAAACAATCCTTGAAATGTATGTCAATTTTACATCCTTAATGTAGGACTTGCACTTGATATGACCAAACTCTATAAGATGTTCTTTGGTGTTTGTCAGATCTTTTAAGGATGACTTAATATACTTACATAATGGTTGGTTCGTTGATTGGTGTTTTACTTTGCTTTCAACAATATTTCATTTATATCGCGACATGGAAATAGGAGGTTACCAACCTCTTAAACATAGTGGCGCAACTCAGGAATCAAACCCGGATCATCGGCGCCGCAAGCCAAGCGCTTAACCACTACACCACACCTGCCCTACTTACATAAAACATATGCTACTGATACAGTATAGTCCCTACTTGCGTCGCTGGCGATCTGGGTTTGAGTCCCGGATTGCGCCATTAAGTTTAAGAGGTTGGTTAGTTCCTGCTTCCATGTTGCAGTATAACTGAAAAATTGTTGAAAGCAACATAAAACACCAATCAACCAGCCAACCAATAGACCTAAGAGTGTAACTAATGATTTTCTATAACTACTTAGCATTTGGAAATCATCAAACACAAAATTTTAAAAATTTAAGATGTATACACTGTAATGGAATGTCATCTTTATTTTAGGAGCAACCACCACCGGCCTCCTCCCTCTTTACCTCCATCCAATGGCAGTAAGTTTTATATTTCTAAAATGATAATCAAGTGTCCTACTTTTTAACCTATGATAATCATGCTTCCTGCTGATAAATATAAGAAAGATAACTCTGATATGATTAATTACTAAGTTACTCTATCATAGACCTTTGTATTTAATGATACATGTGCAACTCAAATCAAAATTTTTTTAACCAAATTTGTTTAAGGAGGAAGAAGAACATCTCATTACAAGCTTATACTTCATGGTAGTGTTGTTCCGATTATCGCGATTGCCGCCGACTTCGTCGCTAAACCCTTCAAAAATCAATTAATGGATTACGATGTCAAAAATCGATTATGATCGTAATTGTAAAACTTTGAGAAAAAAGTTGGGAAGAACGAAATGTTTTTGTACGAAATTGCATCCGGTGGAGAAACGAAAGACTTGCGGCAGTACTCATGACAGTGTTGGCGCCCGAAATCTTTCTTACTACTACTTTATTAATGGCTGTCTGTGTTAAGAGGTACTATGCAGTAGAATACAAGATCATCGATTAAAATCGATTAATTAAAAGTATTTTCGATTAATCGATTATTGTTTTCTCACCGATTCCCAACACTACTTCATGGGACCAACAGAGCAGCAGTTTCATTCATAAATCTCTGGTTTTGTTTTACAGTTAAAATTACTATACAGACACTTGTATTGAAATTAATGATTCACCTGCCTTTTAATTAACATATTTTGACTTTTCCATACAATAATATGCATTAAGATGCCATCTGTTGTAAGTTGTACTGTATGTGTATATATTTTAGCAGGATTCATCTCTTAAGGTTATGGCAATACTTTAGTGAATGTACTAACACATCAAATGATGGTGAATGACAGATACATACCACGATTACACAGTATATATACAGTATCTTTTATCTATATCCATAGCTGCTGCTGCAGAAAGTGTTGAGTGTTATTATATTCTTGCAGCAGTGCTGCTACCATTCGTGTGTGTGTGCATGCATACATGTGTCTGTAATAAAACCTTGTAGACACTCTAGAAGTCCCAGTTTTGGCCCTATTGGGTTTTTGCCTCACATATAGCTTTAGTACAAGGACAAGAAGATCCCTGTAGATTTTGGGGTCAAAAGGTCAAAAGTTAAGGTCACTAGAGTTTTTCATAGGAAAACCTTGCAGACACTCTAGAAACCACAATTTTAGCTCTACTTGGTTCATACTTCATACATTTATATAGATTAAGTATAATGAAAGGAAGATATCTGTTGCATTGGAGTCGAAAGTTCAAGGTCAATTTAGTAAATGTACCATGGATTTTGCTACTGTGTGAGGGGATGCCACTCTTGTGGTTGCCCTTGTTGTATTTATTTCACTTATACATCTCTTTGTAGGTGTTGAAGATGATGAGGTTTACTCTGATCCTGATGATGATGTAGACTACGAATGGAACGACTTTGATGCATCAGAGCCCGAGGACAGCGATACAGAGGTAACTTATATTTTACATTGCAGTTCAATACAATTTTTTGTGACATGAGGTGTTACTCTGTTATCATCGCCGTTCTGGGCGCCACTATATTGAATTCTTTGGATTCACCCCTTTGCTCATGTATTCCTACATTAAGGAAATAGGTCCATGGTGATGTGCATTAAATATGCATATATTCATGAAAAATTGATACTGTTTGTATGTTAAGAACTACATATTCATTAATCATTTAGGAAGATGTATGGAAAGTTTATACCAGAGCTAAACAAACACGATAATTATTTTTTAGACTTACCTGCATGTAACCTAGGTTTTCATTGAGCCGTTGGTTACTACACACTGATCACATATTTTTGGGCCTTTCCAACAGCCCTTGCCAACCTCAATAACAACATGCTTTTGAGGAAGTTATGCTGAAAAATTGATGTTTTAATTCTTTAAGTGGGACAACAGACTGTATAAGTTACATTTCTTCCTTTCTGTATTGTAAACATTCTACCTAAGCAGTTAATGGCGCTATCTCCTATTAATAATATTAATATCAGTAATTCTTCTTCATCTTCATATGAAGCTGGCGTGGCCTAGTGGTATCACGCTCGCCTCCTGATCGGGAGGCCGGGGTTCAAGTTCCGCTTTGGTCATGCTGTTGTCCTGTCTTTGGGATGAGACAGTAAAAACGTAGGCCCCGTGTCGTGGTATGCATGGCATGTTAAAGATCCCTCACTGCTGCAGTTGGGTCTGTTGCAAAGGTCAAAATTTGTATATTCTGCATCAGGCAGATGCTGTCACCAAATACATGAAATATTCTTGGTGTGACGTTAAACAAAAATCAACCAATCATCTTCATATGAGTGTCACTCAGGACCTTCAGTCCTTTGATTGTACCTTAGTATCAATAGTTCATTTTTCGGTGATGCTTTTGATAATACATTTTTAACCTGGTAATCTGCAATAATACATTATTCATACATGTAGATGTATATAGATTTTACACATGATATTTGTTTTTAACAGTTTAGCATAGATTTAGTACAATATAATGCACAGTATAATGTGTTTGAGAAAAATTTATCCTTTATTTTTATATCTAACATGTATTTTTTTATTCAATAATAAGTGTGCAATGTTACAATGTTACAATTACACTTGTCATGTATAACATGAAATAGTGATAGGTTGAAAACATTTCGTAAAAATACAAATATTAAACAATTTACTTTAGGTATTCGCATTGCCTACAAAGCATTCTGATACATAGGAATCTCTATGCAGTCCCATCACTGTTATTATTGTCTTTGAGAGCTACACATGTTGTAAAATTGACTTTGTTGAAATTTTCAATAAATGTTTTTTACTCTTACCTTATCAAGGGAGAAAGGTGAGTATTTTGATTAATTTTGTTTAGTCCAGACCCAGTGTTCAAATATGAATTATTTTACAATGGAGTAAAAAGGGTGAAGGCTTTCAGTTTGTTTTATTATTTAGTTCAGTTCTTTAGTGGTATAGTGTACTGGTAGACCTCCATAAAATGAGCCCTGATGAATGCTGTTTGATGCATGTATCCTGTTCTTGTAATTGCCAGATTTCGAAAATTTCATAATGCAAATTTCTTTTTTTAACCAATATAATTTTTTCAAAATATGTATGTGAGGCAAATGTTGATTTCAATATACATGTACTCATAATTTTGGGATAACATAGTCAAGGTTGCAGTTAGAAAGACATTTTTCAGATGCAGCGTCTAAAATGTGGAACAAACTATTGTATATTACCGTTAAAACATAGTAAGAAACTAGTGGAAGGCACCTTTGATGAAGGAATATAGGTCAAGGTCTCACAGTTCCTTTTCATTTATAATGTGAGGTAGCTTTCATTCAAAAACAACTGAAACAATAGGTACACATGTCGTTCCTGATACATCTACATATGTGATATTTCATCTGCAGTTTTTATACGCCCATCTATGATGAGGTATTATGATATATACAAATGTTTTTCCATCATCCACATGTCACACTATAGCTGGAGAGTGCTTACTGTGAATTACTTCAAACTTCACTCACTTGTCGTGATAACTGTACGATCTGAGTACTTTTTGATTAAATTTCAGTGTTTCATTCTGGAGTTATGAGACTTTATTCATCAAATTTTTTTCAAATTTTTACATACAGTCTTTTAAGCAATTTTAACCTACAAAAATTCCTACCTCACAGGATGCAGTATACATAAAATTATTCAGAGTTAAGACCACACATTTGCTCTTATCCACAAAGGGTCTTATCATGTGCTTAAAGTGCAACTGTTTATTGACTGTTGTGATGATTTTTATTATTGTTCAGTTATTGTATACAAAAAAAAAAAAAAAAAATTCAATCTGTAGTTCCTTTAAATGTGAAGTTGAGGGGTACTTCTCAGTATATTCTCAGCTTTCAGATAGATATCTAAATTAAACAAATGCCAACAATTTTTATATCAAACAGATGATTTGTCTGAGAATGGTGAATACAATTCATCCCATAGATGCTTATCTGACCCACATTTAATGCATGTATGACCCACATAAAATGAATTGTATATTTCATTTTACCACATATTGTATGATGTCAGAATGAAAAGAATAATCTTACTAAACAGTGTTTAATGTTCAATGATAATGGATTTCCTATTCAAATGAAATTTTCTTCATGCAACTACTGACTAAAAGAATCAAAAACAAAATTTTCATGCACTTGTTGCAGTGTTACTGACAAGTGAGTAAAATTTATTAAATTTTACATATACATTCAGTAGTGAGGCTGTTGTAAATGAGATTAAGAGCTTACTTTCAGAAACGTAACTGCATTTAAGGTTAAGATGAACTTTTTGTTAAACCCAACAACATTTGACAGATTTTAAATCTATTTTATGGAGCCTTGCTAGAATATTTTCAGTGGACAATATTTAAATGTGGTAGGGCAAACCTTTAAGGTCAGGGTAGGTTTCTTTCAACTGCTGTGGCATAGACCCACTGAATGTAGTGGTCCAGTCACAGTTCCCGGACGATTTTTTAGGCTTTTGGCAAACAACTTCTGCTACAGTAGACCAAAATACACAAAATTTGGTACAAAATTGATAAGCTTTCTGTCTAACTCGAAACAGGAACCTTTTGGTCATGGTCCATGCAGGCTACCAACTGCAGTTCACTGGCAGAATTGAATCTTTACAATCCTTTAAGATTTGTTTGTTTATTTTACCTTTGTTATATACCACACCCAGATTACTGCACTTGTGTGGTTATGGCATCTGCGGAATGCATTGCACAGAAATCCGTGCAATGGATCCACCCCAAGCAGTGAAGGATTCTATAAATCTTTTCAATGGATCCACCCCAAGCAGTGAAGGATTCTATAAATCTTTGCAATGGATCCACCCCAAGCAGTGAAGGATTCTATAAATCTTTGCAATGGATCCACCCCAAGTAGTGAAGGAGTCTATATGTTTCATATCTACCATGATATTGGACCTCAGGTTTTTCTGTCTCATCAGAAAGAAAAGGACAGTGACAAGTGACCAGCTGGCTTGATCCCCGAAACACTGGGTCACAAGCCAAGCTCTCAACAGATTGAGTTATGCTGGCTCTGAAATTTTTTGTAGAAGGATTTGACTTACTATTATTATGGTTATCAAAAACCAGTTTTTGTCTAGTTGCTAGCTGATTTTCAGATATATTCAATATTTAGTGTCTTATGACTGTTCTCAGGTAACATTTAAACAATACTTATTAAAGTATCATCTTTTGAATTTATTTGTTTCTTACAGGATTATGAAAACCATCCACCTAAACCTATAAACCCCAAAAGTAAGTAGTGTTATAATAGTCAGAAACTGAAAAAGGTACATTGTACCTTTGCATTTACATTAAGTGTGAATGTATGTCATTGGTTTATAGATAGGTACATAAAATATTTATTCATCTCTTCAGTGACTTGGTCAAGAATTTTAAAATCAGGAGGCACTTACTTTGTTGCTCTGGAGGTACTTACTTTGTTGCATGCAAAGCAACATAACATATATGGATCACTTTGTCTGGATCTGTGTTTGGAAGTCTGGTAGGAGTCGCAGTTTTTAAAAAAGTGCATAGGCAATATATGTGTACCTTCGGACTCCTAGTATTTTGTTTACTCTCAGTTTTCAGTTTCTGTAATTCATGTTGCTGCTGCTTTCTTGTTTTCTCAGCTGGGAAGTGAAAAAAAAGTTATTTTCAAACTGTAATAAACTGTTTACAAAAAAGTGAAGAATGTGAGTTCAGAGTTTACAGCATTATGCTCAAGTTTATTCGTCTGTTGAATAATGGAACAAATAGTTAAAAAAAAAAAAGGGAATTTTAAGTAATTTTTAGGTCATTGCCAAAGCCCTGGCATGTAAGAAATTTGATTTAAGCATAATTGATCATCTAATACAAACCTGAGAGATTTCTCTTGTTTTTCATAGGACTTACCAGTGCATAATCTAATGGAATTATTACATGCTCAGAGGTTTATCTGTTAGGTCTAGTTTGTTATTTTGTGTATATTTTTAATTATATTTACTGTATGAATTAGGTCATGAATCAGGTCATATATCAGATAAGTATAATATATATTATATATAACATTATAATATTTTTACTTTTGAGATTCTACACATACCACTCTCTCTTTCATATTTCTCCAACAATATATCTAAAATGTTCGGTAGCTACAGGGGCAGACTTGGTGTGTAATGGCAGTCAAGTGCTTGGCTTGTGAGCACTTGGCTTGTATTACAGGCAATCTGGGTTCGATTTTCAGATTGCACCACTAGTCTTTAGCATGTTGGTTGCGTCTTTCTTCTATATCGCGACTGAAGACTGAAAATTTGTTGAATATGATGTTAAACCCTAACCAGTCGCTAGGTGTAAACTGCTCCATCACACTGTTCATGGTATGCTTAGGCCACATGTTGTTATATGGACTATTTGTGATAATTGTATGGAGAACGAGAGAGAGGGAGAGAGAGAGATCTGTTTTCATTGCCAAAATGGTAATGTGTTTATAACTCATTAATTTACACAAATGGAGGAATGGAACATATATATTTTAAGGGGGAAAATGTAGAGCAAGTCAAAGACTGATAGCACCTGCCTCTCCACTTTTTGTTACTCGATCTTTTCTACAACATATACAATTACTAGAGTATTGTTTTCCCTTTGTAAAAATTTCTTGCGTACTATACTGAATTCTTACTTCATATATATGGATGCTATGAGCATTGCATTTGTACGTAATACATGTATATGGAAGTCCTTCTTTTCATACCGTAGTCATTTAAATTTATTGTTCATAATAATGTATGAAGTGACCTGTTAGAATTTATGAAGAAATATTCAAGTGTTATGGTGCCGTCAGATCGATCAGCATTATGCTAAATGTACCCTATAACCTGTTCCTCGTATCCCTCGCCCTATTTTTGTAAGGTTACGAAAAGGGTGAAATAACGACTAAACCATACAAGCCACAACTAGGCATAAGCTGATCATGTGTATCACTGGTTAAAACGACTTCATTATAAAAAAGGTCGTATTGACAGAAGCTCGTGTCTAGAGTCGGATTTAACATGAAAAGTCTACTAGATTCATAAGATTTTCCTATCATCGGATCTGTATTACGTCATGCTTTCAGTCATTGCTCCAAATATCAAATAAGCTCATCATACCCAAGTGCAACTATGACTGTGTATTTAATACATTTACGTCATATGTATTTCTTTGTACAAGTGATGTATTATAACTTTATAGTTATATTTTTTCGACCTGTTGTGTCCAGATGAGGCGTTTATCTCGCTACGTGTTAAGGTACCGCTGTTTCAAACACCCACACGAATACCTTTTGATATGCTTAAAACGGAAACAAATAATAGTTTATTGAGATAATGAATATTGCATATCAGTTGCGTATGCGTTAATCGTAGAGTTGTGTCGTAAAAAGTAAGATTTTCTGAATGTGGAAGACCGGTAAGTGTTCGTTTGTTTCGGTTCTATATACCACAGTATGGAATTTTTCACCATTCTTTATATTTTCTGAGATGCATCCTTTATCCATTTTACGTGGTTCACCATTAGACCATTGTATGATAGTTTGAATCACCTTCGTAATTTGTAGCCTTAATCTGTAACATGCTACCTCAGTTTCGGGTTCATAAGGGACGGGGATACTTGACCTCGCCATCTTTCATTTCGAAAAGAAATTTTATTAAAAGAAAAAAGTAGTTTTTAACTTTTTTTGCAGGTGGACCGTATTTTCCTTGGCAAAATTTTACTGCCAAAGGGTAAAACGCCATATTTCGAAAATAGCCGGATTCGCCTCTTGACTCATATCTTTGATAAGGGCTCCGGTCTTACGCCGCAGATATCGGGCAAACCCCACATGCAGATTGGTGGGACAAAAATTGAACTCTTTGTATATTGTGTTTGCAACATTTAAATTCAAGCTTGATCACATTTGACAAAAGATTCAACATATCCGTGCTGAAATTACCATGCACGAGGAATATAGTCATGTAAGATTTAAGACAGGACTTCTAAATAATTGTCTGGTAAATAAAATTTTGGTTCGTACTTCGTTCATGGCGGCGTCTATTAATGTGTTGTATGTCTATGCAAGATATTCTCAAACTTTTTAATTATCTTGACAACGACTCTAACCCGCAAGGCTGGAAGGTCGGAGGTTCGAGTCTTGACGCACGTTTGCTAATGTATATTCACCGGCTTTGCGATAAGCTTACGTCCGTTTCAACGTATTTTTGATTTAGAGCCCCCCCTTTCGCCGCATATTTACCAATAAAAATCAAGATTTGGCACCAAAAATGGCCGAGTAGTTTGGCTAATACACATGTGCCCCCCCCCTTTTCGGAAATCTTGGATCCGCCACTGGTTAAGGGTTCATGCAGCACTAAGGAAGGCGTTTGACAGTAAGCCAAATCTCAAATCCTATACTGAGAGCGGAGCCACGGTATAAATGGATTAAAAATTACTAAACCACATATATACATGTATTTAAATTTAAGTAATTGCTGATAAAAATCTGGGAAATAAAACGGAAAGGGAGGACTCGTTTTACGCTAGTTTAGTAAAAAATCAAAACCTTGCACGATTTAGATAAAGTCTTTCACGGGTAAAAGAAAAGGAGGAGAAAAGGTTTCGATCATCTCCGGATAAAAGTTTGTGTAGTAAGTAGTTGGAAACCACCGGTAAAAGGGGAGGGGTTAACAAGATATTTTTTTACGCGAAAAAAGTTGTAGTTAAGGTTGCAACACGTATTAGGCGGTGTACATAACACGATGCCCCATTTACAAGTGCCGATATTAAAGTATTTAGGTACATTATACATGTACATATTTCTTCTGTTGTATAGGGTGTATTTGAATTGATTTTATAGGTATGTCTAAGTTCCTAGTCAAGAGAGTTGGTGAGGTTGATTGAAGATGGAAGGGAGGAATTTTAAATACGTTGAGGATTTTAATCAGATATACGGTGTAATCGGCGTCTTTTCTTAAAATATAAATCGTTTTTAATCAGGATATCTGCCATATCACGAAGAAGCGGAGGACACTATTATTTCTTAATGTTTCCCACCCAGTTTCGTAATATAACGATTCCCTACTAGTATAAAATAAAGGTAGGGATGTTTCTGCTTTAGACGCTTCTAACCACACACACACACACACACACACAGATATATATATATATATATATATATATATATATATATATATATATATATATATATATATATATATATATATATATATATATATGTATATATATATAAAAGCACAAAAAAGGAAATTGTAACAACATTCACTATTCATAAGTATCGGATCAACCTCAATGAAGGTTAATGCAAATCGCTCGAGAAAAAGGGGTCAATATAAAAGCACAGGTAAGCGATAACGATACTAAAACAATTAAAAAATTGCCAAATTTTCGAAGCAATCTGCTTCTTCTTCAGGACACACACACACACTCACACAAATATAAAGACACGAAAAGAAAGATAGAAAATATATACAAAGCACTAGTCTAATAAAAACTGGTTTCTTCAATTGGCTACATATTGAGCGCTCAATATGTAGCCAATTCAAGAAACCAGTTTATTAGACTAGTGCTTTGTATATATTTTCTATCTTTCCTTTATATTTGTGTGAGTGTGTGTGTGTGTCCTGAAGAAGAAGCAGATTGCTTCGAAAATTTGGCAATTTTTTAATTGTTTTAGTATCGTTATCGCTTACCTGTGCTTTTATATATATATATATATATATGTATATATATACATACATGTATATATATATATATATATATATGTGTGTGTGTGTGTGTGTGTGTGTGTGTGTGTGTGTGTGTGTGTGTGTGTATCTGTTCTAACCGTATTTTCTCGCGTTTTTCTTCGTCTCTAGTCGTACAAGCCACCCCATACTTTATATTCATAGTCTGCAATAGAAAGAATCCAGAGCCTTTCTAATGAGGATAATTTTCGACTTCCGCATTTATTTCCTTTAATGCAGATATATAAATATTATCAGTATGAAGAGACCACTAGACATTAGAAGAAAAGGTGACTGAGCAATGTTAAGGGATAGAAGAAGAGTTTATGTATTATCAATCTCGATCATTCTTTCCTGCACAAATTTTCACCAAAACAAAACGTGTGTTTACTAACGATGACATTGCTTAACATTGCAAGCGGGTGTAATTTTACGCAGCAGTTGCAACGATGCTTACGAGCCTGAGGGTTTTACATGTTATTTTGTCATCGTTAGAAATTTCTGCACGAAATCATTTTATATATTCATGAAAAAGAAAGACATTTACAATACTCCTTAAGCAAGATGGGTGCGAAAAAGGACATATTTCGTATTTTTAAAAAGTTATACGTGAATGATGGATGATTTTGCGATTCATTTTTATCGAGGTTAACTATTTGATACTCAAATCGCACTTAATATTACCCAAACTGATAAGTGATAGACCAGTGCCAATGAAGTGTGACTGATCCGTCATATTACGTCGCACCTGTCAGACTAACGTCACTTACCTGGAGCCCAGACTCAAAATGCCATGCAAAACCGGTGAATAACGGCCTACTTAGTAAATCTCGAAAATGATCGTGTTGAACATACTAGAGCTATGTCGGATGACGTGAGTGCAGGACATTGACAGGCTTTGTTGGTCATCGGACATCCCCAATTTCGTCAGTGCAGGTTGAATCACACGTTCATAAAATAATACCAACATTACCTATGAAGGGGGCTGACAAGCGGAGGCAGTGCGCCTGTTGTGAAATTCATGTGACTCTGAGCTCAGTGAAGTCAAAGTTAGTAGATCGTAAAGGATTTACAAAGGGAACGGGCCATTGTCGGAGTTCTAGTCTTCCTTCCGCAAATAGAATTAATATGGTATTTCAGGATACAAGTATAAAAACGATTTTTAGGAATAATTCTTCCGGACATGGTCGTTGGGACCGTGTACCCACTCGAGTGTATAGTAAAAAGTCTCTCCAGAAGACGACGACTATGGGTAAGCTATTGGATCGTGTAGAGTTATCCGAGTGTAAATGGGATTTTATCATTTGGATTTGATGTGTTATAACCGATGGTGATTAGAGGGTATGTAAAGTGAAATTTCTTGTAGAACCAACCCGGAAATGTTAAGGGGTTTTGTAGCGTTCAGTTAGTTAAGAATGTGGAAATGAGGACCACTCATTCTAATAATTGTGAGTGAAAAGGGGACGTGCATGTATGCGAGACGATCCGCTCCGCTCGTGGTAGATAAGGAGTTGCACCATCTTTTCTCGGCAGTTATCCCGTTTTTTACCGAAAATCACATATTCTGGCAAAGGTTTGGTTGAAACTGTCAAAGTATTAACAACGACCTTCGACAAAGAGCAGCTTGATCCATCCAAGGGACGAGGAAGATAGCCCCGAGAGACAGCGAGTGAATGGAAAGGGGATGGGGGAGAGGAGCCGTACAGGGAATGGATTGTGAGTGGAAGATGTAGGGTTAGGAGACTGAATGTAGAACTGAAGAACAAACATTCAACTGAGGGCAAGTAATTAGGTGTTGGAATGAACTGTTAGTAGAGTATGAAAGATATAAGGGTCGACAGAACTTGTCAAATTGTCATTTAGTGAAACAGACTTGTCCACCCTAGGTAAAAAAGAAAGATTCGTATCTGTTAGTGAAATAATCCTGATGTGGTGTTATACGACAAACGAATACACAATATTGGTCAAAGAACCATACATGTAAATAGGATTGGCGCCATGAGGTTTTTAGACCATACATGCATGCACAGATTATGTTACCGACCAAGCGGTACACGTTTGCTACGAACCATAACATTATAAGAGCTATGGTAACCTTGTAAGCGATAAACAGCACACCACCCTTAGGGTATGCGGTCTGAATCCTTCCTCGGTCTGATTATATGTTACACATACCATGTATCCTTACTAGCTTTCTTATTTCTTGCAGTATTCTGTATTTTCTGTTTTTGCGTGGTTAACATCCTGTTATTTTGTTTAATTTTATTTACTTTTAAATTCTTGGTTTTTTGTGATGCTGCGTCTTTGATAAAATGTTATCTCAAGTATTTGACAAAGACTTGACGAGGACTATCGCAAGCAAGCGGTCATGGCGCGATACGAGATCCAACTTCAGAATGCAATAAAATACGGTTTTGTGTCTATTTTATGTCCGCGATAAAGACATGTTTTGATTCCTGGTTTTTTTTTTTAGTATAGCAGTGATATAATCAGGATATGATGTAAGGTCGGTTTATTTATCCTAAATATGTGATGAAAACATGATTTATGTAAGGTCTGTCTTCAGTTGCGAGCAAAATGTAAGCAAACTGCAACTGTGAATTTATTTTATTTACTCACCAATATAGTTTCTTCATCGTTTGTACTTATTGATGATAACTTATTATACATGAGAAAGAACCATCTCCCATGCCTGTTACACATGTACCAAGCAGGAAAAGTGAGGGACAGAAAACAATCGCAGCAAAGTTGAGCATGGCACTTCAACAGCGAAAGCAAACGGCAACACCACAGGATTCGGAAGGTGTTATGAACAAATATATCGCACTTCTTCCCTCCCCATCCTTTTAACACAGTGTATAATACCATGGATGTAGCGCCTTGAGAATGTTGTTATCTACACCCTTCCTCATTTGTATGATATCAGACACTACAACTATGTTGCGCCAGACCTCCTGTCATGCGGATTTCCCCTCCTTGACAAAATATCTAACACTATGGTCATATTATATGTCTATAATTAACACTGCATGTTAGGACACTCGTATACCCTCCTCGTTGCAGTGTTCCATGACTTGATCCAACTTGATGGTGTCTGATTCTAACACTGCAGTATTTCTGTACCAAAAATAATATTCCAATCTTTCCTTTGACATTGTACCTAACACAAGCCTGCATACACTTAATACTACCCACTGTGTTATGTACTGGCTATATATATATATATATATATCCATTGAAAGACTTACTAGAGTTTTAATGTAATGTAAAGGAAGTTTGTTACACTCTTGACCTTTTTTGACACAATGGCAATGATATTAAATAATAGTAAGAGATTGTTTCTCCATCTTGATACAATCATGCTAAACTCTACCATCTGAGGCAGTATTATAACACTTCTGATACAATCATACTAAACTCGACCATCTGAGGCAGTATTATAACACTTCTGATACAGTAGTATTCACTCTTTCTCCATAATTATACAGTATTATTACACAAATACTTTCTGGTTTAGGAGTATTTGCTCTTATTGCATAATACATGTGTATAGCATTACCTTCTTTACTACAGTGGTAATCACTCTTACTCCATGATGCACTTTTATTTACTCTTACTCCATGATGCACTTTTATTTACCCTTATTCCTTGGTACATTACTTGTACTAGTGCACTTCTGCTACTTTCTTGATACTATATTTTCCTACTTCTTGATACACTACTGCTACACTTTGTTCCTTGATACAGTATTATGCTGATCCTTGATACAATATTTATAACACTCTGTTGTTCCTTGATACTGTATCACCACTCTGTTCCTTGATACTGTGTTATGCTGTTCCATGATACAATATTATAACACTGTTCTTCGATACAGTATTATGCTGTTCCTCGATACAATATTATAACACTCTGTTCCTTGATACAGTAATGTGCTGTTCCTTGATACACTATTACTATACTCTGTTCCTTGTTACAGTATCATGCTGCTCCTTGTTACAATATTATAACACTAGTCCTTCGTACTGTATTGTACACTGTTCCTTGATACAATATCATAACACTATTCCTTGATACAGTACTGCACTATTCCTTGATACAATATTATAACACTCTGTTCCTTGATACAGTAATATGCTGTTCCTTGATACACTATTACTATACTCTGTTCCTTGTTACAGTATTATGCTGTTCTTTGATGCATTATTATAATATTATGTTCCTTGATACTGTATTATGCTGTTTTATCTGACCCCAGCTACCTTCATGATACAATAGAGCCATTGTGACTCAATTACTCAGATGTTTGGCTCATTGTGGTATCCTATGTGCGAGTCCCACCGGAGGCTCGTCAGTGTCTTGTCCTTTCGATGAGACGGTAAAAACTGAGTTCCTTTATTGTAGTAGACTAGGCATGTAAAAGATCTCTCACTGCTTTGAGTAGATCTGGTGCAGAAGTCTAATTTACTCTGCACTGCTTTAGGCAAATGCCGTCACCATATAAGTGCAATAATTTTGGTGTGACATAAAACAAGAATCAAAGAAACAGTCATGATACAATGTTATATACACTTTTACTTCTAGATGCATTTGCATTATCCTCCATTTATTAATTCATTGTGACAAAATACACTTATTTTGGAGGTTTTATCTGATACTTTCTCTGTATAACAAATTTATACTCTTGCTGTACTGTACAAAATAATACGAATTTCTTCTTTGAAAAAAGATACCAACACAAGTACATGTACTTGACAGCATGGCCGTGCTATATACAAAGTATGTTATAATTTTCTGTGAAATAAATTACAGATACCTGTCTTGTTAGGCATTGTATTACATTTGTGCAAGAAAAACAGTGTAATGTAATATGATAATCTAGCTCTAATTAGATAAGATGTTTTTTAATAAGTCACTTAAGGATCTGCTTTGGGTTTATTATGGACATTTTTATGATGTTATTTCAAGATATGGTTTTCAGTTTACTTATAAACCTTCACAATGTCATGTCATTTCATTGTCTTTATCTGGTGTTTTTAGAACCTGGTTCAGATTTAGTCAAAATAATTTGATTTAATTTTTTTCCTGTTCAGATTTTATATATTTATTGTCTGCCCTTTCAGAATCTGGATCTGGTTCAGACTATGATCAACCAGATAACAGCCCTGCACCACCTCCTCCACGTCCAGTTAGACCAGGACAAGGTGACTCTTGTATTTTTGTTATTGTTTGTAGCTGATAGAGGTTGAAACCTTTTTTTATTTATTTTGATAATAAAACAACAGGAAGAAATTACCTCTGTTGATTAAAATATTTCTTTTATTGATATGAATCTTTGTTTAATTTAAATATACAATGTATATAAATATATTCAATGGAAATTCAAGGTTGCTAATTCAAAAATAATTTTTGATTGAATGCTTATTTTTAATTACAGAGCCGGTGTTGCTTCAGTGGATGAGGTGACTTGTGACCTAGAGGTCTTGGGTTCAACTCCCGCTGTGGCACACTGGTGTCATGTCTTACACATTGGATAGTAAAAACCAAGATTCTGTATCATGGTAGGAATGGCACCTAAAAGATCCCTCACTGCTTCAGGAGGGTTTGTTGCAAAGGTGTGAATTTTTATGCAATGTTTCAAGTAGATATGAAATAATGGTAGAGTGACAGAAAACAATCAATCAATATTTTCAATTACAGTTAAATCCAGTGCTCCTAAGTTACCAGCTGTTCCTAGTCCAAGTAAAGCATCAAATGCAAAACGTGGTAGAGCAGCCATTCCTGAACCAGAGGAACAGGTCAATATCATTCAGTAGTCATTCAGTCTGTACATGAGCCTAAAAATGATGCAGTTTTCCATACATACATTGTTACAATAGGTTGTGTATTGTAAAAAACCCTTATATTATCGTACACATACATGTAATGGTTCACAAACACATTTACGATATTGTCATAGTTAATCAAGAGGTTACAGGATTATTTCATTATTGAATATGAGTATTTGCTGCTCACATTTGGATGGATGATTTCCTAAATTTCATTTAAATGTGTCTTTGTGATATGGCACAGTATAAAAAGTATTATTATGGGTAATTCTGCTTGCTTATTATATCTGAGGTATGTGGATCATTAAAAATTTGAATGTTTAAGTGGATCATTGAAAATTTTAATGTTTTAATTGCTCAGTAAAACTTCCATTCATTAATATAGAATAATATTTTATAAGAACCAAGAAGTAAGGAATGAAAAATCATTCTTTTGGAAAGAACAGCATGATAAATATATTCATGTAATGAGTATAATGGGAATTTTAATGAGGAATTGAATGATAAGCAAACTGTATTTAGTCTAATATTTTAATCAGAAACAGTGCGAAATAATGCTGTGTAAACAGCAAAATCCCTGCATATACTGCCCTTGGATCGATAGATGGGGGGCATATTGTTTTTGTCCTGTCTGTTTGTCTGTCTGTCTGTTTGTTTGTTTGTCTGTCTGTTATCAACTTTAACATTGACTATAACTTTTGAACTGTGAGGGATAGAGACTTCATATTTGACATGCGTATTCAACTAATGAAGCCCTTTCAAATGACACAAAGGTCGATGACCTTGACAATGACCTTCACACTAAAAATAACTTTTTGGACTTTTGTCATGCCAAGGGCATTAGTGTTTCACAAACACAGCTGTTTTTTTTTTTTAAATTAACCATCACTATATAGTGAAATGATATCTGGTGCGACATTTCAAGGTAAAATGTCTTTCAATATAAATGATATTTAAAGAAGTGTTGTATGTCTTTCTGTTGCTAAGGAAACATATTAGTCAGAGGCAGGGTTAGCTAATGCTGTTGCTTCAGCAAACATTAGCAATTTTCTATGCTTCAGTAGAATAATTTAAGATATCGATGTATGCCATGTCCATTTCATGTAGTAGCATATCTTCTTGTGCTGAGAAATGTTTTACATGATGAGCAAATATTCATTCATTTAGAAATATATGTATGTATACAACTCTAGCAGTACATCTGTAAAGAAAAGATGATTAAAAAGTTGATTAAATTAAGAGAAATTAATTCCAATTGTGAAGAAGTTAATTTCAGGTAATGAGTTATATCCAATGATAGGTTGGAATGGCTTATGTCTTTATCTCTTTGTCAACAGTTCTAAGTTAAAGAGGTTTTATTTTACAAGTTTAGTGCACCTGTATTTTGGCTGTTTGTTCTCCTGATTAGTGTTTCATACCAATGTTGACCTCTGGTGTAATGTTAAACTGTACTGAAGAGTGAATGCAATGCTAAATCGAATTTCTGGTAAATTTAAACAAATTTCTAAAGTCCCAATAAACAATCTTCATATTTTACATGATATAAGTGGCCCAAGACTTGGCATGCAGCTCTTTGCCGGGATTTTTATTTTGATGTTATTGCTTAAATTGTGACGTCACTATCTAGTCCTTTACGTCAAAATAAAAACCCAAGCAAAAAGTAACATGTTGGGTCTTGGGCCGCTTATATCATGTAAAATATGAAGATTGCCCCAATTAAAGTGAAGTTTAATTAAATGTATTTAAGTCAGACTCTCCAGGAATCAAACTATTTCTCTTGGCTCTTTGAAATACAACTTACTGCAGCAGACACTTTAATTTCTTTTTTTTTTTTTGCCTGAAGGCTTTAACATTTAATACTTGTATATTAACATTTTCTCACTGTTTAACTGTGTGAATTGTATGTTAGGAGTGCCTCATTGTTATGTCACCTGTCTAATTTACAGCCTTTGTATATAGAGACTGATATTCCAGAGCTTATGCAGGTTTGGTTTTTAACTCTCCCAAGTCACTGTATGAAATGAAGATTGTAGAAGTGCATTGCCTGTCATCTGTGATAGAAACTTTTCACATTTTTAACTTCAAAAAGATGTAGTTTAGTAAAGGATGATAGGATATTTTATTGTGCAACTATTTATTTCTCGCCCCTTCCCATGCAAAGATAGATATTGATATAAAAAATGATATAGAACTTTGTAAATTACTTATTACAACTTACAGCTCAATTTTCCCAATTACTGCTGAATGGATTTTAATGAAACCTTGCAAAACTTATCCTTAGAGAAACATTTATTCACTTTTGTTCAAACTCTGATTATTTTCATTGAATACAGTTCAAGAGAGGGAGAACTTTGTTTTTTTAATTAAATTGAAAAAATTCTAAAGAGTCTAATGTTGCATATTCAATATAAAAAATTTTGTGCACTATTTAATTTATACCCATGAAGGATCAACTGCAAAGTTTTATTTTGTTTAGTGGCCATGTAAATATCATTTTTTCATAGAGTAATTATAATTTTGCATTTAGTATCAACCCAGAAAGGAATATATTAAAGTAAATATTGTTTTTTAAAGGATAATTGTAATGTTGTGTTTAGTATCAACCAAGAAAGGAATTTTTACATAACCTTTTATGAGGAAAAATTTAAAAAATCTAAAGCAAAATTTAGTATGCAGAGTCTTTATGAAATGTACATTAAGCGAAGGTCCTTGTAAAAAAACATTGCTTTCTACCTTGTCCCTTGTGACATAACATTACAAATGAGTGACAAAAATTCAGGATTGCCCAACTGCGTTTCTGAGAAAAAAAATTCAAAGTCAAAGTACATGTTAAAAAAATTTCAAAGTCGATGTACATGTATTAAAACATATACATTCAAATATATAATGTATCAGGTGAGTCCCTAAGCTCCTTTGGTCCTTATACTGACTTTTAGTGTCTTTGTCTGCGTTGTCTGCTAAATCTTTGTTTTCCTTTGCCAAATGTGTGTTTATGTATTTACATTGTCTTTATATGTCTGTTTATTTGAAGTGTACAGTTTCAGTTTCTTGTTTTCAATTACTGAAAGTATGACATTAACTTAAGTCAAAAAGAATAAAGGTTTATGAGATGTGGTTTAATATATCTGATAAATAAGTCTCTCAAATTGTTTTTTTCTATTCTTTTAATAAGATTCTTTTTATTTCTGTACTACCTGCTTGTTCTTGAAGGAAAAATAAATTTGCAGCACATTGTCTTTGCACTCCTTTGTTTTCTTCTCCATTTTCCAGAGACAAGTGGTTTTTTTTCGTGCTTTGAATGTTTCGACTGCTCCCATCACTGAAATGTTGAAAGCCTTGTTACACACCATATCAGAGATTTCAAATTTATTTTTTTGAGTGCCTTTCATTTCAATAAATTCAAGGTTGTACTCAGAAATCTCTACCAATGTAAATGAATATCACTTGGTCCAAACTTATGTATTTATGTATTGACAAATTTCAGTCTTTATACACGAAAACACACCTGTCGTTTATGATACAATTCTGTTCCTACTTGACATTTTGCTGAAGTGGAATTTAAGTTAAACATTAGGTGTAACTGAGATTAATTTAAAGAAAAGTTCAAAATTTTCTTTTAAGCAAAAACCAGATTTGGTAGATATACATTATGAAAGACTTGTTTGTGCTTTTTTGTCTATTATGTTTGTTGCTTAAACTTGATTTTATTCTATTTCTATAGCCAGAATATGAGGACCCCAATGAGACAGCTCCATCTATTCCCAGCAGACCTGGTGCTAGGAGTCAGGCTTTACCCCCTAGACCCAACCAAAACAAATCTAGACCACCCCCACAGGTAAGTCTTGGGTGCACAGAGATACAGTGAATGCAAAAATCAAGTTAAATGTGACAAAGCTCTGGTACATTGATAGTGAGACAACAGTTTTGTCATTCACTGAATTTGTTGACTAAGTCAACATGAATCAGTGGTTGTAAGGCTTTTCAATGGTTGTAAACTCTCTCGATGGTTTATTAGCATTACTCAAATGGTTTGAAGTTTCCTCAGTGGTTGCAAGCACTTGATGATTTGAAGCTTCCTCATTAGTTTTATGTTTCTGCAACGGTTGTAACCTCTCTTGATGGTGTATTAAAATTACTCAAATTGTTTGAAGTTTCCTCAGTGGTCGTAAGCACTTGATGGTTATAAGCTACTTCATTAGCTTTATGCTTCTCTAGTCATTGTAATCTCTCTCCATGTTGGTATATATAGTCCCTCACAATGACTGTAAGCTCTGGGCCCGCTGCCATAAACTGAGAATATACTCAAGTCAAATATTTCATATTAATTAATTCCATTATCAAACGTTCAAATAAATACTCATGCAGTATGGTTTAATTCTATTTATCAATAGAATAAAACTAAATAAAATCCAAATCCCAGTTATTAATTCATTGATGAATAGATGAATATGAAATTATGACTTAAGCATATTCTCAGTTTATGGTGCCAGACCCTGGTAGATTACCGGTAGTAGCCTCATGACTCAAATTCTGTCTTATGATTATGGCAGTCTCAGTTTAGTCGATAAGCATTGTACTTGTGATGTAGTCAATCTGGGTTCGATTCTCAGATTGAGCCTCTATGTTTAAAAAGTGGGTAACCTGCTGCTTTGTTGTCATGATGTGACTGAAATAGTTAAGAATGACGTAAAAGCCTATTCGACCAACCTGTCATGTAATTACTGATTCACTGCCATTTTGATCATAAATGATATATATATATATACATGTATATATATATATATATGTGTAGAATATTTAAGCTGTTTTTGCACTTTACAAGGCAAAAAATTAAAAAGAGCCCATGAGGCTAGAGGCAGGGTTTACAAATCTCTACAAGCCTGTCCCATGAAAGAAGCAATACTGTTTTGGTTGGATTTGACTCTTTGAAGAAGTCTGAATTTTATTTATTTTACTGGATATAGTGCACCAAATTAATACACATATATACATATTATATTTTCCTGATATTTATAACTCTTGATCTTTTTAAACAAGTTTAAGCTCTTCAGGCCGTTTTGTGTCTTTGTGTATGTTTCTATAAAGAAGAAAAGTATTTAAAGCATTACAAAGCAGTTCTTCCTTTCCAGTATTTAGAAATTTGAAAATTTGATTTCAAATATGAAAAACCATAAAGCAATATTGTAACTTGCAGGTTGAAAGGCCAGCAAGGGGGAGACAACCTGCACCACTACCTTCCCGTCCACCTCCTCCTGTAGATGATCAGGTGAGCTGGAAAACATCTAATTCATATAGCTCTAAGTGATAGTTATGGTATATATTGCCATATTTATGTCAGATTATTAATTATAATGTATGATACTTGACAGTGAAAGATGGTTTACATAGAACATGTTACAGCTGAACCCATAGATATTAAATATAACATTATAGCAACATCAGTAGATAGAATTTGATGAAAATTCAGACTATTGATATATTCATCACTTTAATAGATTAAGTAAAGAAAAAGGTTCACATTTCCAATAACCATATATTTGTTATATATTTATTATGATACAACTTCATAATACAATATTTAAAACTGTTTCATTCTTATCATATTGTATAATTTGTTATCATTATATTATGATTGAAGTTATATCTTAAATTTTAGGAAGTATATGAAGATCCTGATGCAGAACCTGAAGAGCCAGAGGTATGTTCTTAAGTTGAAGCCAACTAGTCTAAATGCCACTTGTTTGAAGACAGCATCTCTTCAGATCACAGGTTTTAAGGGTTTTAATTCATTATTGTTTTACATCACTCAACAATTATTTCACGTATATGTTGATGTTGTCTGCCTATTCCATTTCTTTCACATATATGAGCCACCCAAAGCAGTGAGGGATATTCTATAAGCCATACCTACAGAGACATGGGACATTGGTTTCCTAACCCAGAGGTTGAAGGGAAAGGGAGTTGAATCCTGTCATATGCAAATTTGATTTTCTGTTCTGCAGATCAAAAATTATGCTCAACTCTTTTAAGTAGTCAAAACAACAAAAAGGGTAAAGAAGGTGATCATTTCACACATTGATTTGTACGGAAATGGTATGACTTGTGATAAAGAACATAAAAAGATGAATGTCTAGTATATATATTAGTTTTATAAAGGTGACCCTTGTGGCAGATTTGACTTTATGGATAGATGATATGTCTCAGAGTAAATACTGACATATTTAACCCGGCTCTGACTGAGTATTTATTTTTTATCAAAAGATTAGAGCATTTATATTTTTCAGTGTGTGTCCTGAAAAATGACTTGATATTAAGCTGCACGCAATCAAGCAAATTTTTTTACGATTACAGATAGAAAGAACACCTACAAAACCTCCTCCACCAAGAGGGAGACAACCTGCACCTCTTCCTTCACGACCACCTCCTCCTGTGGATGATCAGGTATACTGAGAACTTTTTAATTTCAATTAATTTAATTGTTGTCTGTGCTACACATTTATTTTCCTGATGACCAACCGTTTGGATCTTTCTCCATTCTATGAGAGAAAAGACTTTACTGTATCTCATATCAAAACTGGAAATTTGGTATGTATGATTAAAAAAGATTTTGTTGTATTTGCCTAGGATATAAGTCAACAATGTCTGAAACTTGTATATGCCTTACCTCAGAATGTATTGAAATATGACTGCCATAAAATGATATACCTGTTGTCAGAAATGTTTTTGTTAATGCGTTTTGTCAAAAAGGCATTGCACATAAGTTCCAGAGAAAAAAATCAAACAAAGCTAAATAGATAATTAAAAGAAAGTATTTTCTGTACTGGTATTCATGACAAGTAATGTTCAAGATGAGACTGCAGATCATAAATTCATTCAACATGGGGAAACAAAGATGCAGCTTTCAATCTTGCCAAAAGCATTATATGAGAAACTGTAAATTGTTTTCAATAGTACTGTAGTTATGTTATAAGAAGGCTTTGTCCATGGATATTCACACTGTCTCTATTCAACAAGCAATAAATTTTGTACATAGGAGAAGGTTATTCTTTGTTTCTCACTCTAATAATCCTAGTTTAATGTGAGAGAAGAGTCACCACATAAAACTTCAGCACATGGTGTCGGGAAACAAAACCCTTATTTTCAAAAAAGGTATAATTGTATGGTTAAAAATGTATCTTTATTTTTTTTTTTCTAATCCTCAGGAGGTGTATGAAGATCCTGATGCTCAGTCTGATGAACAAGATGTGAGTATATATATATATATATATATATGTATATATATATATATTATATATATATATATATATATATATATATATATATATATATATATATATATATATATTTAATGTGAAATAAAAACTCAGTGGAATATGTAAGGTAACATGCAATGAAAAAAACAATAATCAAAGTGACATGTATAATACATACTGAACATGAGGATTCACAATATAGACTGCATTTTGTAATGTACATTGTACCATCAAAGTAAATAAATGTATATGTAATATATTGCATTACAAAATTTCTGTAATTTTATTAATTATCTTTTGTTTAAGTTATTTGGTTATTTAATGATAAATCATTTGGTTGTTTTAAAGGATTTCTATGAAGATCCAGATGCACAACCACCTCCAAAACCGTCCCAGTCTCGACCAGTAAGATTCTATTTATTTAGATCACAATATTCTTTTGAAACTGCTTGTTTACAAGCTCCTAAAGGCTACTAAATCATACCATACATTGTTCATTGGAGGAGCAAGTGTGGGTCAGTCAGAAACAAGTACGACTCTGGGCCAAACAAGGTCTTGGATTCCAGCCCCTTAGTTGTCCTGGCCTTCAGATGAGACTGTACAAACTGAGGTCCAGTATCATGGTAGATTTTGGTACATGAAAGATTCCTCATTGCATTGGACGGGGTGTTAGTATAGATCCAGGTGTCTGTGTGTGGTTATTCAATATATTCAATTATACTAATGTAAGGTCAAAAATCAAATCAACATCCAGTTGGAGAATTCAGTGTAGTGTTAACATTTGAGAACAGTGTCAGCAAGTAGGTAATAAAAAGCCTTTTTCATATTAATTTCATCTTACATTAAATGTCTGACATATGATGTTTTGCTGCTGAAATTCGTGTCAATGTATTGTGACATAACTATCCATGCCTTAACATCATACGGGCAATAAAAATTCTGACAAAACATAGCCTGTCAGACATCTGGTTCCTTGTATCATATAAATTGTGAAATTTGTATATTACATCATAGATGAGTGCTCAGTGGTAATAGACATATATCAACCTGATGCATCCAGTTACTTTGCTTGTTAATTTAAATATCAACAACAAAGAAAAAGTTTTAAATTATTATGACACACTTTCTGGGTCCAGTTGGTCAAAACATTAACTGTTGGTCAAGGTATCCATGCTAATTAGAGGCTAAAGTTTGATAGACAGTAAAATGAACTTTCAAAGTGATCATGAAAATATTTAAGTTGTTTTCATTCGCTGATTACATATGCTACAAATCAGTACAAAGAACGTAACGAAAAGTTGTTGCAATTAAGTTAAGGTGTATGATGAACTTTAACCTCTAGTGAGCTTCACTACTGGATAAAGTTTTGAATGACTGGCTCTTGGTGGCATATCTTTATATTGTGCTTTGCCAATAATTTATGTGTTTGTTAGATTTATAAAACATAATTTAATGACCAAAAAAATAACATGTTTTAAATTTATAACCCCTGTTACAGGCTCAGTTAAAGGGTAGCGTCATCCCTTGGACACCATGTTACCACATATATTTAGCTTTTATTTTATTTATATCAATAAGATAATTTTCAAATGTTTGACTACTAGATTGTTATTTCAGAAAAATTTACCTATACCCAAATCAGCAAATACATCGAAAGGCAGCAAATTACCACCACGTCCCATGAGATTGGACTCTCAACCTGACACACCTGCACCACCTGTTCCCCGACATCACCAGCGTAGAGACCCACCAAAGTTACCACCTACTCCAGTTGTTAATGATGATGATGATGATGATGATCAGGTATGTATATTGGGGATTTATCTTCTTATTACCTGAGGAAGAATATTATCCTTATATGCATATACTATAGATATAATGGTAGAGAATCAATTACTGGCTACTATGTTATTTCGGCCTTTGAAACGTAAATTTATGAGATTTTTTTCACGTGATTGTCTGCAATATATAGGATACTTACCATTATGTATGAAATTTTGTCAGTTCATGCTTTGAATACTCCTAATAACATAGTAGTCGGTAACTGGTTTTAGCCGGGAACTGGTCCTTGACCAGTAAAGTTCATATGTAGCTAAATGTAATATTACACAGTTTATTACTCCTCATGAGGTCATTATGGCTAATGATGAAAGGAGACCTGGTGCAGTAGATGGTCTGATCAGACAGTGCTAAAATCAAATTAAACCTCTGAGAGTGCAGGTCAAGGTCAATTTTTTAGTCATTAATGACCTCATCAGGACTAAATTCACTGTTTCATTATGTAGACAAAATTTTCACCAGTCATGTATTTAAAAATACAGTGCCCGCCACTTAATTGAATGTCGCATTATTGAATATTTCGTTTAATTGAATAAGATGCTGAAATCCAAAACCGTTCTCTATTAAATCTATTGAAAATCCGCCACGTATTACACTAGAATAAAGAAGCAACTTCGTTTATTTGAATAGCGCGATTATCCTATCAAGCATACCTTTGTTAAAACTTCACCGTATCACGCCCAAGGTCATGTTGTTTACTACAGTGCGAGCGACCTATCAATTAGAGATAAATGGTTTCACACCTATCCAGGTGAAAGCTATTGACCAAATCACACGTTAAATGTCGAATAGGCCATAGCGGTAGGGATGAAAGGATTAATTAATTACCAACTGCCAAAGCCATATCGTGTGCAAGATCACCGAAAACATCGACAAGATGACGCTGTTAGCCAACGGCATTGCGTGAAGACTGACCCTACTAGATGCCGTCCACTTACTCAGTAAGGCCTGGCGCACCGTCAAGCCCACAACTATCGCCAACTGCTTCCGAAAGGCTGGCTTTGTCTCGTCAGACAACGACGCAACCAAAACTGACAATGTCCGGTCGCCAGAGGAGTTGATAGCTAGACACTTGATGCCTTCATCACAAACGATGGCAACCTGGAGAGCTAAGCTGCCCAGACTGAGGAGAAAATATGTGCCAGTTTCCCCGAAGACGAGACCCAACCGTGCGACACCAGTGATGACGAGGAGGCTGAAGAAACGGCACCAGTAATGCACGGCGAACGTAAAGATGCAATAGCCATACTTTGACGATTTCTTGGGGTAAAGTAAAGCGATGACTTCAGCCTGTTCTATCAGATTGAAAATTGAAATTTTACTCGCTTGAATATGCCTTTTAATTTGCCTTTGTTAAAATAAATTGTTGAACCCGTCTTGTGTCTTTGATCACATTGGCCATACGACTGAGATACAATTACATGTGTTTCAATAGACAGCGGATTTATCTTTACGGTCAGACGAGCAGCTGTAATGTAGCTATTTATTGACATTTGGTCACTATACTTAAAACACAGTTGCAAAATTATCGAAAATGTAGTCTATTGACTTTCATGTAGTTCAAGCAAACAAGAAGAGGATCTAAGAGAGGTAACTCTAGTGTATCTATATATAGATACATGTACAATGATTCCATTACAGATACCGCGAAAGTTATACACGTATGCAATTCTTGCACAATCTGTCGATCTTCTAGTCTTTGAAACTGCATTCGTTCGTCACGCCGTGTAATTGAATATTCGTTTAGTTGAATAATAAAGTCCTGACAAATAGCTTATTCAATTAAGCGGCTTGCACTGTATTGTGATCTGGTCCTTATTCCTACAAGTGACAATTTTCTAGATCATTACCAAAAATGATATGCACCTATATATAATGTGCATGCCCAGAGTTGGGAGAATGTGTCACGAGAAAGGTTAGTTCCTATGTATAATGTACAGGATGAAAATCGATGAAAAGAAATAAGTGAGGTGCAGTGTTGAGATCAGCTGGTTAAACATTCCCGTGTTTGCCTTGGCAAATTGTTTATCTTTTACATGTACAATCAAAATAGTCTGATTATACAACGTCGGAAGCCAGTCTTCATGGACAAAGGTGACAAAGTGAATGTCTGTTTGTTGTATCAGTTCAACAGTGATAGCAATTTATGAAAATAAATATGAAAGATTTCTAAGTGCAAAATGACCAGTCATTTTTCACTTAACAAACAACGATTCATGAAGTATGATTAATCACATGGCATTCACTGTAGATATACTGTCCTTTCTACTCTTCTGAATATTGTCTAATTTTGGAATCTATGCCTCGTAATTATACAGGAAAAACACACTTGCTGTACATACTATTTATGGGGTTTTTTTCGTGACTTTAACACAGCAAGTGTAGACATTAGATTGGTTTCCACTTCACAGTCAGTTAACTTCCTTGTTGTCAAAGTGCTCACTGAAAGTTCAACTATCACTTTTAGATAGACTTCTTGTTCAGATATCATTTTTCCCAGGATGAAAAAAACTTCTTATCTTTTAGTTTCTGTGCATAATGCACAACTACAACAACAATGTCAGAATGTTTGAAAAAAGGTATCAATATACATAGGTTATTCTGGTAGCTGTCACTTGCTACATATTTGAGTCAACATTATACAATTAATACTCTTCATGAGGTCATTATGATCATATAATGACATGAGGCTTAGCACTTGAGGTGGTATGATCAGACAGAGGCTGAAGGCCAAAGTCAGGTCAGACTACCAAGAATGCTAGGTTGAGGGTCATCATTCTACTATTAATGTTCTCATCAAAAGTAATTCACTGCTTCACTTACAGTATTATTGCAAAAATTATGACCCAGTTATTATTTCTACATGTGGAAATTTTTCAGATCTTAACTGTTTGTGATGGTTAGCTATCAACCAGTCAGATTGCAAGAATCTTATCAGAGGTATAATAAAATGTTATTAATATTCTTGATGCTGAGTATTTGATTTCAGGATGATTATGAGAAACCTTCACCAGTAGAGCATAAGAGTGCTCCAAAGAAAAACCTTCCCCCAAGGAAAAGCCAGCCTCCTCCTCCTCAACTGGATGACTTACCAGGTATCATTACTTTATTTATCTAGTAATATACATCAGGTATTTTTCATGCTCCCAGATCGATAGATCGGGGGCATATTGTTTTTGTCCTGCCTGTCTGTGTGTTTGTCGGTCTGTTTGTTTGTTTGTCTGTTGTCAGCTTTAACCTTGCCAAGAACTGTGAGAGATAGAGACTTCATATTTCACATACGTACTCAACTAATGAAGCCCTTTCAAATATCACCAAGGTTGATGACCTTTTGACCTTGACAATGACCTTCACACTAAAAATAACTTTTTGGACATTGTTGCCACCGGGGACATTAGTTTTTAACAAACACAGCTTGCTTACATCATTGATTTACCTAATCAAGTTTTACTCCTTCTTATACCCTGTTTCCATTTTCTGACAGTGATATCCGAGAAAGAACAAATAGCCTGAGACAGAGATTTTCTTTTAGTAAGGGAGCAACCATTTGGTTTTTAGGGGGGAGGGGGCAGGAAGACTTTGCAAAAAAAAAGTATGGCTCAAATTTTGGGGAAAAAAAAGAATCCGGCCCAAAGGGCCAGCAAAAAAAATAACAATAATTGTCAATAAATATATAAAAAGAAAATAATCCGGCTCTGAAATTTGGCAAAAAAAAATATTCAGGCCGGTGAAAGTCTTCCCACACCCCCCCCATAAAAATCAAGTGGTTGCTTCCTAAGATGGAGACTGTATTTTCAGTGAATGACATAGTAAAATAGTCTCTTTTTCTTTTCTCTGGCTTTCCTTTTAAGGATATTTCTTCTGAACATAGTTAGATAGGTAATTGTACCTATCTCATTGACTTGCTTAGTAAAAATGCTTTCAAAACATTTACTTGTCTTGAAAGGAATCTTTATCTTATCTCACAAGATTGTATTCTCTTAACACAATGGTATACCCAAGATTTATATGATTACTCTAATCTTGGTAACTCATCTGATTGATTTACCTTATGAGATTGTATTCTCCTAAAACAATGAGATACCTCTGTCTCCTCACTGTAATGTTTGTAAGATATTTTCAAAGGCATCAGTTGGTGAACCCAAACAAACAGTAAAGAAACTCATCATGATAAGTGTAGTTTTTAACTTGGATCTGTAATCCACTGGATTATTCTAGTTACTGGATATTGACAAAGCGCAAATGGGACTCGAATCTATAATCTTAATGTAACTTCAGATCAAGCTTCCGTGAAATTTTAAGCCAATGTGGCCTAGTTGATGGGGTGCTCAGCTCTTGACCTAGAGGTCCTAGGTTCAATTCCCACCCTGGGCACACCGGTGTTCCGTCTTTCAGATGAGACAATAAAAACCGAGGTGCTATGTCATGGTAGACTTGGCACGTAAAATATCCCTCACTGTTTCGGGTGGATCCGTTGCAAAGGTCTAATTTTCTATGCAATGCATCAGGCAGATGCCGTCACCATATACATGAAATAACTGTGGAGTGATGTAAAACAATATTCAATCAATCAATCAAAATCCATTAAATTTTTCCCAGTTAAATTGAAATTTTTCCCTGTTTATATACTCAGATATCATGATATCTTGGAGGTAAATGTATCAACTAAGTCAAACTCATATCAACTTTATGTGATAAATAGTCAAGTTTCTACTTTGGAATCTAAATTAAAGTTAATGTAATGTACACTTTTCAGGTTACATGGAAATGGCGCCAAAGGAGGTAGGTTTAACTTGTATATTTAGATGGGATGATGAGCAACTAAGGAGGATATTGTTTTGTAAAAGTTTATTTTGGGGTTCATACGGAAAAGAAGTACCTTTGAAAAGGATGCCATATCTATACTGCCATAGATAAAAGATAAAGATAAAAGTCTTTGAAAAGACCTTGAAAATCAGTAAAACTTGAAAACCTTTTAAATATCATTGAATACCTTAAAACTTGCAACAACTGTAAATTACCTTTCTTAATGAAAAATTTTATTTCAGGTGAATTCACAGGTATGACTTTCCTCTTAAAAATATATTTTGACGAAGTTTCTCCCAAAATTGATACTGTGCAAAGTACAAGTAATTGTTTTGTAGTGTAACAAGTCATGTCCATTGTCTGAAAAAAACATGAAATTCTTTCAAATTTATGTGATATATCAATTACTCTTACTGCATTGCTATAGAATTGAACAAGTAAAAATGAACAGGTATTGTTTTGTACTTTCTTCAAGTTTTGTAAGCCAAAATAAAATTGTCTTTTTCTTGCCTTCCAGTCAACCTTATTTTTTACCTTCAAATCCTTAAATACTTAACTGCATTCTGAAAAAAAGAGATGAATAAAGAAATAACTTTTGTTAAATCTGGTAACTTTCTAGACCTGCTTCAAACTAAACTCACTCTTAATACTCTTAATTTATATGTCAATTCTACTTTTATGTGTTTTTCAACCCTTCAGAATGTTTGAGTGGAAATGAATAATTGTAAAATAAAAGAATAAGGATACAAAAACTGTGATTAATAAAGAAGGTTTTTTATTTGCTTTAAGCATGTAAAACTGTATAAGAAGTTTTTTACAACTAACCTTATTTGTTTTTTGTCCTGGAAGCAGGAAACAAGATTATATTTTGTTTTAGCCCAAAGGAAACTTATTTTAGAATGTAAATGAACTTACTGAATAATTAAGCAACCATTTTCCAATTTTACTTTCAGCCTGAAACTCAAGAGGAATATGAAGTACCAGATCTAGGTAGAGTTTATTAACTATAGCATAATAAGCATGCATATTTTACAACACCTGCATAGATTTCATGTCTGTGGTTGTCTTTTCTTTCGACCAATCAGTGATTGTGTTTTCTCGTGAACCGAGTTTCTCAAGAGGGCATAACCTACTGAATTAGTCCTAACATTCTGACAGGTGTTTTATGTTTTGAACAAAGTTTGTTTTACTTTTCTCTGTAAGTTAATAAAAGACAAGTTTAGGATAGAAACTGCCCTCATTAATGAATTATCTTCACAGTGTGTAAACTTTTTCCATAAATGCCAGAACTGTATACATAAAGTACACTTAAAAGTCGTTACGAAGAGTTGGAAGGAAAATAAATCATCCCAGTCAAAGATATATACTTAGTTCAAGATGTGTCTTGCTTGAATCATGGACATTGCATGTGTGATGTGAGAGTTGGATTCCCCTGTCCCTGTACAAAGTGCAGATGGATCCTATTACTCTATGATATATATGAGTTGAATGACTGTTGATAAATGTATTGAAACAGATACCTCTTAACATTTTACTTAATCTCAGTATAGAATTGTGACAATGCATTTCCTAAATGAAAATTGCAAGGATCAAATGTGTGTCATTTTCCCTTACCATTTTCATAAAAGAACATGGCATTTATAGAATTTGTAATTATTACATTTATGGCATCATAATATAGTGTATCATTTGTCTATGGGACTCAGATTTTTCCTCTTGGTTCCTGTAAGTTCAACAAATCGATAGTGCACTGTAGAGAGAAAAAATTAAAGAATGTTTGAATTTCAATTTTTTTCAGATATTGTAAAGCCATCAGGTATTTCAGGGCGAGGTCCCCCGCCTCCTGTTTCCAAAGCAGGTATTTATATATCATTCTTACCACTTACAGTCAGCTTTTTCCAGGAATGTCTTTTATTTAGTTATTTCTAGGCATGTTTGTAAAATACAGTTACAAGTTTCTGCAGTACATTTCTCGTCCCTAGTGAATAAAAGTTCAAAAGTACTTACTGTTTGGCTTGTCCATTTTGTGTCTATTTGTCCATTCCTTCATCCTACTCCCCATCCTGCATTTACTGTCTTTCTGACGAAACTATTTACTGATGGTACTATCTACAACTCAAACAACAAAATATTTCTTTCAGGAATTTTGTCTTATTGAATCTTTAGTCTGACTTGATCGACGTTAAGTGAATCGTTAGCCACAAGATGTGACCTTATTTTCAGAGTATGCTGTTTATTATGCTACTGTTTACCTACAAATTAGTGCAAAAATAGGGTCACATCTTGTGACAAGCGAGGTCAGCAAGTTCAGCCCATAACAAGATAGTCACAGCTTTATTATTTGTGTCTGTTTCCTGGGATATATAACCTGTGAGAAGGATATGGGCTGGCACTTCTTAGCGGTAAGGATAGTGCTGGCACTTCTAAATGTTAATGTTAGAGGTGGCACTTCTTAGTGGTAAAGATAGTGCTGGCACTTCTAAATAGTAGTGATAGAGCTGGCACTTCTAAGTGGTAAGGATAGAGCAGGCTTTTGTAGGTGTTAGGGATACGGCTGGCACTTTGGTTAGGTCTGGCATTAAGAGGTGATCAGAAAGATCTCTGAGAACATAGGCTAGGATTTAATCTGTTCAGCTTAAGGAATTCAGTTTAAGGAATTTTGCCTTAATAAGTATTAGGTGAACTGTTGCTACCGAATTTATGTTTTTAAAGAAACATATATTTTGTTTACATTTATTATTGCTGAAATATACAAAAATTAAGTGTTGTACATGCATCTGTTGATATGTATAAATGATAAATGACACTTGCCTTCATATCACATTACTTTTTATTTTATTTCAAAAGTTTGACTTATTTGAACTGCTTTCGGCGTTATGTCTGCATCTAGAATTTATTATTATTTTTATGCATGAACATGCTTTATCTGCAAGTTCGTTTCATTTGCCATGCTTTTTGTCATCCTGTGCACAGAAAAAAAGTCCAAAGTACCGTCTCGCCCACCTGGTGGAGTTCCAGTCATACCTCTTTCATCAACAAATGGTTTGTTTACTTTTTAAATGTATAAATGAGTGCTGATTGTTGTGGTCTTGAATTAAGTGCCCTATAGGAATCACTTTGTCTGTCTGTACGTTTCTGTCCACTTGATTGTAGAAATTTTTCAACCTCTGGGTTTCAAATTTCACACACACATCCAGAATGATGGGAGAAACATGCCTGTGCATTTTGGAGTCAAAGGTTAATATACTGGACTGCTTTCAATAAATCTTACCAGTGTGAAATCTTAGTGATAACATCCATTTCAAAAACCTTTGATAAAAGTCACTATTCAAATCTGGGCTTCATAGTTGATATTTGATATTTTCTTTTCTTCATCTGCATCCAAATGTAAACATTATCCAACGATATAAATACCGAATTTGAAGCATAGATTGTATGTACATATAGATATCAAGTCTGACCTATTTTAACATATAAATGATTTGATTAAGATCAAGTGTGGATAAGATCAATTTTAGGAAAAATACATATGATAAGATCACTTTGAGGAAAAATACATATGTCACTTGGATCAGACTTGCACTTATGATGAATATTTGTATAAGCTTTAAACATTGGCCCTTGAGTGATACCATTATTTTACAAAGTGCTAATCTAATATTTTACATTTATTGAATTTGCTCCATAGCATAAATTTCTGCCATCAGTCAGTCACCCTTATGCATGCATCAAAGACTATTATCAACATTGATGGTAAAAAGCATGATTCTTCTATTAAGACAAATCTAAATCTAATGCTCATACATTGCATTGCATCTCAGACAATTACTTTATTTTCACCTTTAATTTAGGTACAGTCCAGGAAAAAAAATTCTAAATATGATTATCAGGATTTTTTTATATCTAGATACTATAAATTTTTTATTGAAGAAATAAGAAATATTCAAAGGGTTCATTCCTTTTTTGTACCAACAAAGTTCCACAAATATTTTTGATTTTACAATGGGTTTTTTTTCCCTTTTGTCTGAAGAAGTAAAATGGGTAGGATTTAAATTGAAAATTCTAACTACCTTTCTCCAACATTAGCCTTGCTTTCCAATTTGCACAATTGATTTTCTATTTTACTTTTTCTTCAGGTACACCTTCAAAACAAGACACAACTTCCAAAACAAGTAAGTGAACCATGTAGTCATCTCTAATAGGTAATGTAAATCAATATGCAACTCACAAAAGTCTTTAAAAATCTTTTACAGGTTCTAATAAAATATAACAGAATTTTAGAAAATAGACAATATTTCAGGATATACACTTTTGTAGATTTAATGAAACTGAAATAAATGTATTGTATGTATATTTACATCTGCTTGTGGATCTAAGATATGTACAGATATTTATTTTTGTAGGTTCAACATGATTTGAACAATACATAAAACAAGATGTTTTGTGGAATATGTTTTTATATGTTTAACATAACTAATTTATCAAGTTTACGTTTATAACTACATGTATATTTAGCTTTTTTATACATATATTCACAACTACATAATTCTAGTAATATATTCAACAAAACACAGTATTATTCGCTTAAAACAACTTATAGCTTAGATTATCCATAGATTGGATAGGTTCATATGTAACTTAAATCTATTTCTTATGTAAATGTAGATATAACATAAGCTGAAATAATACTTGATAACACACCACTATGTCAATATATACATGTAGTACTTAACGAAGACCATAGTCCGCTAGCCCCTGAACCGGCAGTTCGTCCTCAACCACGACCTCGACATATAGCCCATGACCAAGAGAGTGAGTGTAAAGAAACCTTGGCATGGCTATTTTTTATTATCCTTACAGTCCTATAAGCATGGATATAGAATTTCTGCGCCTTTTTTTCTTTTTCGTTTATAATGTTTTGATAATGATGCATGATTTT
This sequence comes from Pteria penguin, assembly GCA_035048485.1. Taxonomy (NCBI): domain Eukaryota; kingdom Metazoa; phylum Mollusca; class Bivalvia; order Pterioida; family Pteriidae; genus Pteria; species Pteria penguin. The sequence goes on along the minus strand of CM068583.1, from coordinate 16,241,693 downwards.
ACTTTTACTATTTATTATTAAGATTTCTGACTGTAATATTTTGTTTTGGGTGTTGCACCCAACTACCTTGTACATTGTGCATTTTCACATACTGGATTTCACAGATGATCAGTCAGAAAATATTGCTCTACTGTGTTTTAGGGATAAAGTTGATCTCGCTATTTTTTCATAGAGAACTGCAGAGATTTGTAAATTTCAGTGAGATATTTTGCTATAATTGCCCTTTATGTGTAAAGACTTAAACTTCACATAAATCAGCCAGTGATGTTCAGCTATCCTTTACTTTTAAAAAAAATAAAATTCATATTGCTTCTCACAAAAACACATCTTGTAAATGAATTCAAAGGTGAGCTTTTCATGTAATTGAAGTCGCATGAAATATAAATGATTTACAGTATATCTTTGTGGTCTTCAAAGATATGCATGTTTATTTTGCAAAGTTATGGCATCTTGATATCAAAAGTGCAAGTGCATACATTATAGTTAATTGACTGCAATATATAAGAGATATGAAATTTTAAAAACCTTGCTATATTACTGATATCAACAAAATATGTTCGCACAACAGTAATTAGACTGCAATAGGTCAAAACATAATTTTATTATCTTTTCTGGAGATCTTATTAAGACAAAAAATTTAGGAACTGCAAATATTTATTTAGGATCAGAGCAAATCAAAATTTTATAACTAAACAGTAATACTTAAGGATGTACTTTGTGATTATAGATGTTTGTAGGTCCAAAATGACAGTAAAATTCATAAGTACATTGTATGTGTCTTGGGTGGTATTGCAGACCATAGAAATCTTTATACTAATTTTACCATGGCATTACCGTGCCATTTTTCTAATGAACATGTGTTTTGTTGTTAAAGATATTCAAATGCTGTTTATGCTTTGCACTGATTTTCTGCATGCTTATTTTGTGTGCTTTAGATAACAGACTTGATCACCTTTCTCCTGTTGCTTCCTCTTCCCAGTCCGAATCTCCTGATAAAGCGTCCTCTCGCACACATAGAAAAGGTGGGTTATGTGTTACTAGTCAGAAAAATATCTATAGCTCATGTGGATTCAGTATATGTAACTGTACCATTAGAGAAGGATAAGTCTCAGTAGTGAATGTATCCAATTGTGATGGGAAGATCTTCTCTGAGATCTTTACTGTTGTCATTAGATTCTTTGTGGTGTATTCTTTGACAAGTTTAAATCTACCTACCTGGTAGCTGAAAATCGGTACCTGCTTTAGCTGAATATTTACCTGTGGTAGGTTGTTGTCCTGTCTAAGGACGAGTTTGACTTTGATGCACTTGGCACCATTAATATTGAATATATCACTTGATCTTATTTCTGATTTATGTAAATGATTTACTTGATATCTTAAATTACATATCATTGTATCTTGAATTTGTTATCACTTAGATCTTGTCATGTGAAACTTTATTAGTTTGATATTACATATTAGTTTAAAAATTTGGGAGAACAAGTTTGAATAAGGACAAGGGAATGCAAATGAACAAAAAGTGCTTATGTGATTAGGAGACCTTAAAACATTTTTCGAGTTTTAGTGAAGATAGAGACCTATATGTTCATGAATGGGACTATACTTTATTTAAGGCAGAGAAAGGAAGGTATAAGAACATTGTAAGTAAAAATTGTTATAAGTGTAGTACATGTAAAAAGTTTTAAAGCTAGTTTAAGGGTTAGGTTTAGTTTAATGGGGATATTTTTGTCTTGTAATAGGGACTAAGTAGTTTCATTGTGATGAATAGATTCTTTACTTCACAAGAAAGATGTACCAAGATGAGTGTTTTTCAGTTCTCTTAATACTTACTGTTCTCATGCATTATAACCAGTTGTATGTAAAACATAGGGAATAGTACCTGTTGTATATTGAATTACTTTGGTGTGTGGTAGTGCATTTAATAGCAGCTTCTAATCATCCACTAAATGCTAGTCATTCAAGTCTTTATCCAATGATGAAGATGCATATTGCTGTACTGTTAGTCATGGTATTCAAATTATAAGTATGGTTTTGGTCCACAGTCACTGCATTACATGAAGAGTACGTTTTAACTATCACATCCCCCTATATTATCTCGTTCCCTTTACTCTGAGGTAAGAAATGACAACCAGAATGAAGGAAAGGGAATGAGATGATATTGCTATACATAGAGGGATATGGATAGTTAAAAGGCACTGTTCATGTAACGCAGTGCCTGTGACTGGTCATCTGCTGTATAAGTATAGGGCATACATAGCCTTACCTTGATCACAGAGTTATTTTTCATGGTTCTGTTCAGCAGCAATGCTGAGAAAAATCTTTCAGCTAGGTCAGTTGTCATAGCCACGAGTCATTGTGGACAGATCAATGAGGGATCGGTTAAACATTTAGACTGGTTTCAATAGTTCTCCATTATAGATATGACTGGATATAAAGGTATAGAGACATTGCGTGTACTTGTCATCTTTCTTGTTTTGGTTTTAGCTGTGTTCAAAAGAAAGGTACTTTCAAACATTTGCTGGAATTCATTACCTGGATTTTTTACTTCACCTTCCTCTCACCTGTCTTGATTTTCTGTATACATCCCTTTGTCAGGCATTATATACTACTCAGTATCCAAAACCATATAGTAAGAACACTTCATCCGACCGAAAGATTTACCTTCCTTTCACTTTGACATTGATCTTGCACTTGGCCTTGACCTTACAAGGACAATTTATTGGACAGGAATTTTACAATTCAAAAGCAAAAGTATTTTTAATAATTTTGGAAAAAAGAATTATGTTTTCCTTCTAAGGACAGAATGGAGTATCTTTCAGAATCTTTGATTGATAGGTATAGATTTTTTTGTGGAATGTTTGAAGCACATGGATAATTTCACTAGAATTATCTTTCAGTTGGATGTAATTAATCATAAGTTTTAATGTATTCATAGTTTTCAGAATGAGTAGAACTTATATGTCAGTCTAAGGTAGTTTTAATTGTGCAATTGAATGAGATTTCCACTTTCACTTTGCATGGCATAAGTTACAAGTTCTTTGTGAGTTGATTTGTTTTTCATTTTGCTGCTTTTATATTCCTGTTATAAATGTTTTGTTGCATTTTCAGCATTTACAGAACACTTCTTAAACATTCCTCAATGCTTTACACATATTTCATTTCTGTAATCAAACATGGTCTGAAAAATTAATCTTTGATATGACTCAATTAACTTTATAATCTTTGTGTGCAAATTAATTGAAAGCATTCAGAATAAAAGTAAGTTAATTAAATGTAAAAATTTCCTTTCAGGTTCAATTTTATCCAGACCACTTCCTCCAAATCCAACAAAAGAGGTGTGTATTTCTATTGTTTTACTTTCATTTTCTGGTAGGTAGGTTGATCAGTGTTTTATGTCACCATTTACAATTTTTCAGTCCTTTATTAATGGGGCAGGCGTGGTGTAGTGGTTAAGCACTTGGCTTGCTGCGTCGATGATCCGAGTTCGATTCCTGGGTTGCGCCACTATGTTTAAGAGGTTGGTAACCTGCTTCCATGTCGCGATATAACTGAAATATTGTTGAAAGCGACGTAAAACACCAATTAACCAACCAGCCTATACTAACACTTCAGCAAGCTGAAGTGAACCTTTTAAACAAAGTGGTGCAGCCCAGGAATCAATTCAAACCCTGATCACCTGCATTGCGAGCCAAAGGCTTAATCACTACTCCAAACTCTTTTCTCCCTTTACAGCTGAATAGAACATAGATCTTAATATAAGACATTGTATGATAATTGTATCATAATTATTGTCAATTGTCAATGAATGCATGAAAATATATATACATGTATGCATGCATTTCTAAACATATCATAAAAGTATGTGTTACCAGATCTTAAAGTACACCCTCCAGAAATTTCATTGTTACAAAGTTTTGTCACATTGGGGAAAAGCTGTCAACCATACACGGGTCAAGCTGTTTCCCTTTCCGCCTCCTCTCTTCTTTTTCTATTTACTGTCAAGTGTCGAATTTGGCAATCCATTTGATGGACCTCTGACAAAGTTTTCAGATTTTCAGGATCTGCCTGTGTAAAAAAGAGATGGATAGATATCTTTTCCTGCTCCTTCTGACATGTTTTCATTTTAAAAGCATAGTCATTTTACATAACTGAGATGAAAGTAGAGGAGAGGAGTTCTTGTTACCTATTTATACCCCGGATTGATAGATCGGGGGCATCTTGTTTTCGTCTTGTCTGTTTGTTTGTTTGTCTATTGTTAGCTTTACCTTGGCTATAACTTTTGAACCCTGGGGGATAGAGACTTCATATTTGAAATGTGTACTCAACTAATGAAGCCCTTTTAAATGACACCAAGGTCAATGACGTTCATGCTAAAAAATAATTTTTTGGACTTTGGTGCCGCTGGGGGCATTAGTGTTCACAAACACAGCTTATTTCACACTAAGTTTATCATAAATTCTTATTTATAATTTTTATAGCATTTTTTGCACTTGAAGTTCTTATGCCGCCATCCACATTTTAAATTCCACTTCTCCACTGGGAAGGTATTGGTGTATATGTTTGGGTTAGGATATATTGTGGATATTACCGTGTTCAGAAAAGTTACACATGGAAGATGCATTTAAAAAAAATTTACAACATATACTAAACATGTTCAATATAAAAAGTTATTTATTTAGACACGATTACACATTTGATGAGAAATAACTTTCATCTTGTTTGTGAACTATCCAATTTCCTCTCTATATTGATTTTTTTTTTCTAACTTCAAATATATCCTTAAAGCATATTTACCATTTCCATTGCATTTATATACATTTCTTGTGGTCATTGTTAGTTTTTATTGATTAATTTTCTGTCATTGCTTGTATGATTATATAAAATACAGATGAATGGAAATACAGTAAAGTACTTTAACATCTAGATCATTTATTAATATTTATTTTTATTGTAAATATTACCAATATATAGTTTTTAATGTGAGAGATATGCATGGCCAACTGACTCATTACGAGTGGGAAATGGAAAATTGTGGAGGCAAGGGAAGGTGGTGTCAACCATTTATTACATTGCTTCATCATAAGCATACATGTAATAGCAGATTGTGAGATAGAGACTGTTTTGTTTGGAGTGCTTGCTTTTTCAGAATATTTCCACAAACAGTTCAAGTGTAAGTTTAATCATTTTCAGTTTTCTTTAACAGCTATCTCCACAAAACAAAATGCATTCAGCCATGTTTCCTTCCTGTCTCACAAACTAAGGATATCACAGACTGTCAGTGATATTTCAAAGACATCAATTTCATTTCTTTTAGATGAATCTTTAAACTTTTTTCATCATCAAATCAAGAACTGAATTGTCATGTTTAGAATCAAAGATTGCTTGTGTGAAATTATCTTGCATCATCATCTGTGAGTCTATACAAACTGTTTCCTTGTTCCTTCTTTGGAGGGTTCTTGAATATGTGGTTTTTGATGGTATTAGTTTTGTTGTGAGCGAGAGGACTAGCTGTAAAGTGGTGAACCACATCATATGAGTGACGATTGTAATTTCAGTATGGAATATCGTAACCACCATAACGTCAACATACACACGCATTTTGTGATTGTTATGACCCTATAATTATTACGTAAGTTGCCCACATAAAAGTGCCCACATCAAGAACAATGGATTTGATGGGTGCAACTGTGGCAGATTTTAGTAGTTGCGAAATTGTGAATTGACCATCCTTATTTGGTACTACAGTTGCATGTACAAGTCTTTTTGTGTGCTTATTCTTGTATTCTTTGCATGTACATGTTGTGTTATTTTCTCCCATCTTCGCAGGCCAAGGCTTCAAACGAAACGAAGCCTTGGCTTGCGAAGATGATTTTCTCCTTAAGTTGATTCAAATGTTTTCTTTCCTTTCTGTTAGGTTAGGGTTAGCATATATACCTGTATATGACGCAGTGTAAAGTGCTAATTGATTTTATATGTGCATGTATATAAATAATTTTTTTAAATTCGATAAAACACTAGTCTGTATGATATCTGTCTAAATGTTTCAACCATGGGTCATTTTCAGACGATTTATTTTATAATCAACACAGTTGTATGTATAATTTCAGAATTTATTTTGCACATGTGCATCGATAGAGACTGAGTACTTGTGCTCGACTTAAGCCCATAGAATTTTTGATAATCAAAGTGCTGCAAAGTACTTATGAAAAGTGATTATTGAGATTTTTGCAACATTTTTAAAAGCAGAATAGGGGTAAAGAATAAAAAAATTTGGAAATACAAGATATGTATCCTCTGCTTTGCTACCACAAAATAGGCCTTTGTTGTGTTAAAAATTTTGTAAATGCTTCATTATATTTATAAATTTCCCCTTTCTATATCTTATTTTGTCTTTCTCCCCCTTTGTCTTATTGTTTGTCTTACAAGCAACATTTGTTTTTTATCTAGTGGATATACATTCCAGAGTTTAGTATGTACTTCAGTTAATCGTATAAAATTGTATATCTGTCGCACCTAGAATATTGTATTAATTTGGTGATGGCATCTGTCTGATGCATTGATTGTGATGGTAAAAATTGAGGTCAATGTCACAATTGACGATGGCACGTAAAAGATGCCTCATTGCTTTTCATGGGACTTTACATAGGTCTAAATTGCTGCGTTATACATCAGGCAGATAGCTTCTCAGTATAAGGCTCGACATAGAACAAGAAACAAACAGTTGACCTCTGCACTTTTAACTGTGATGCTGTAGCATTAAACAGCAAATTCGTTAATGTTCCCTTCAAATATCAAACCTTATTGTCCCCCGCTTTTCGCGAAAGCATGGGGACATTAAATCTCATTCATCTCTCCATCTGTCTGTCACAAAAATTTTAACCTTGGTCATAACTTTTTAACCGTAAGACGTAAGGCCTTCATAATTGGGCATGTGTGTCCCTAGTTGCAATACTTTTCTGTTAATACCAGAGTTTTTTATCATGTGACCTTGACTGTGACCTTTGACCTACTTCAATATAACTTTTTAACCATAACACATAGTGCCTTCATATTCGGTATGTGTGTCTGTAGACATGCACAACCACGACAATATGTCACAGATCACTGCAACCTTAGTGATAGAACCCCCAAAGCGGGGGACCACAATTCTTTGAATTTACTTGTTTTCACTTGGCATCATTCTGATTGTCATGGAGGAAACATTTATCATTTGGCCATCCAATACTCCTCTCTACAGTTTAAATGAAAAAGTATACATTTATGCTACATATATGATGGTAATTATAGTAATAGTTCTTAATAGTGATGGCTGTTTCAAAAGTATACTATCATTTCATTATGATTAATCATTGATCTGGTCATTTTTTCCAGGATGAGGAGGTGAAGACATATGCATGGTTCCATGATGTTACTCGGCAAGTTGCAGATCGAGAACTTCAGAAACATGCGAAAGTTAGTATCAGTGTTATATTTATTAAGTCTTTTGGTAATAAAAAGTTATCTACCTTTGGAGTAGGTGTCTGACATAGAATAACTGTGATGCAATTTTTAGGGTCCTGCTTCACAAGCGGGTGCCCTATAGTAATCACTCTGTCTGTCCATCCATCTGTCTGTCCGTCAGCAAAAGCTTTAACATTGACCAAAGGCCTTGACATGACCTTTGACGTGCATTTGAAAAACTTTAACAATGACCATAACTATTGAACTGTTAGAAGTAGGGCTTTCATATTTTGCATCTGCATTCCTTATGACAACACCTTTCTGCTGGTACCGAATTAAGGTCAAGTTCATGGTGACAGGCATCCTGCAGTGCCCTTCTGACTTTGTCAATTTCATAGTATTCTTTGGAAACCAGTGTAAAGTTACAAGAAATGAAGGGACAAAAGTTATGCTACTATAGAAATTATTGGTTTAAACAAAAGATTAAGATCTACCTTTTAGAGTACTTCAAATAAATTGACAATCGATATCCTGAATGCATGTAAGCAGTAGAGCTGTTAAAAGAGATACTAGAAAAATTAGTATCTAATGATGCAGATTTAGTTGATAGTCAAGTGTAGTTGTTTAGATTTACAGAAATACTGGAAAGTAAATTTTAGCATTATGAATACAGAAATTATTAAAGTATTTGTCAAACAAATAACAACAGAGCTCTTTGAATAAGTTTTCAAATGCAATTTTTATAGACAGGATGTTTGTGATGTAATGGAACATTTTGACAACAAATTAATAATACAGCATTTTTAGTTTGTATAAAAATCTCTTGAAAGTAAAAAACGAAGAAGCACCGAAGGGTTAACCATATGTCATAGTCCTAAGAACAATAGAGTCATATTAAAAAAACCCCTATATAATTGAGATGAGACCAGGTGCCCGGGAGGAGTAAGCATCCCCTGGTTGCTTGCAACTCCCGTCGCAAAAGTCCTGCAACAACTTTGCAAGTCTAGGAAGTAAATACATAAATATACACATAGGAACACATGAATATTATGAACTGTATATGACCTTTTATATTCATGGGATTATTTTTCAGAATGGAATGTTTTTGGTAAGGAGGAGTACAAAGCCTGCACAGCCTTATACTTTGGTGATATACAGTGAGAATAAGATCTACAATCTTCCCATCAGGTGTCGAGAAGACAATCGCTATGCTTTAGGAAAGTACAAATCCGATGAACAGGTTAGTATCAGTCATCTTATATAATTTGTAGTTTTTAAAAAAAATCTGGAAATGTCAGTATGTTCTGCCTAGCTAGTCATACTCACCCTAAAAGCCAAAACGATACAGACAATACAAGAGGATTACACACAACAACAGTGTAGACCATCTGTGTACAGAAAGTGCCACTGCCATACAACATCAGGACAATGGTATGATACCATATTGTGTGAAACCAGCTTCTGGAAGCAAACATCAACACTTAAATGTCAGTCAGTATAACAGTCTATCAAAAACAAGAGGTGTTAAGATTTTTAAGTAGTATGAACAACTTTTACAATACCTCACATGACAAGTTTGCTATAGTATGACTAGCTATGCAGAAGATACTGACATGGTCTTACTCTTAGTTCTCAAGGGTCCTATCCATTGTGAATGTCTCAGTAACTTAATACCAGTTATTGTCCTTTTTTATACACCTGTCGAAAGACGGGACATATTATGGTATGGTATTGTCCGTCCGTCGGCTATGGAATGCAATAACTTTAGTAAACGTAATCCGTTTTCCATGAAACTCATAAAGAATGTTTAAATAGTGTAGAGGAAGACACCTTTTGATTTAGAGCAAAATCTGTATTCTCGTTACAGAGTTTTGGGACTTATCTTTTAATTTTACTATATGAAGATGCTATAGAAAGAGATATCTTAAGTAAACATCAGTCGATTTTCATGGAACTCATACAGATTGCTTTAAATTGTGTAGGGGAAGCCACCTTTGGATTTTAAGCAAATTCTGTTTTGTCGTTTCGGAATGATGGAACTTGGATTTTATTTTCACTATGATAAGATGCTATGGAGATGCTACGGAACGTGATGACTTATGTAAACATCAGTTGTTTTTCATGAAACTCATACAGAATGCTTAAATAGTGTAGGGGAAGTCGCCTTTTAATTTTGAGCAAATTCTGTTTTGTCACTACAGAGTTATGGGACTTGGATTTTATTTTCACTATAAGATACTATGGAACACAGTAACTTTGGCAAACGTCAGCTGTTTTTCTTGAAACTCATTCAAAATGCTGAAACAGGGTAGCAGAAGCCACCTTATGATTTTGAGCAAATTCTGTTTCGTCGTTATAGAATTATGGGACTTGGATTTTATTTTTACTATGATAAGATGCTATGGAACGCTATAACTTTAATAAAAGTCAGCTGTTTTTTCATGAAACTCATGCAGAAGCTTAAATAAGATAATGGAAGTTTTATAATATAATATATAATGATAATAATAGTAATATATAATGTAGCATAATAGTATGGGGTTATATTTCACTGCTTTAATAGAATTCAATAATTACCCTCTTTTTGGATTTCAATATTTCATAGAAATATTACCAAAGAGACCGAAGTTTGGGGGTAATAAAACCATACATTCAAATTGATCCCGTCCAAAGTAAGTGACAGGCGTATTAAGCCATGCTAGATGTTGCTCTTTTTAACTAGACTTTTCACCCTGTGAACATCAGAGAAATAGATTCAAATTTGCACATTGCTATATATAAAAGAGATCCTGAGCAAATTTGCATTTCATGGCATTTTGTTCACCTTCAATTATTTAAAAATTAGTGAAATTTCTGTTTTGGGGAATATTGTATCAGCATTCTTGTTTGAATATTGCTCTATAACTGCCTGTTGCCAAGGGCATGCTTAGGTACTGAATGTTACTATGATGTATGACATAAAATATCAAGCACCCCTACTTCCCAAACACCCCCCCCCCCTCCATAAAAACAACGCTTTTAAAATGTGATAATGAAATACATTTGTTTTTTTAATATATTTTCAGTCTTTCGACCATGTAGCAGATCTTGTGGAGTTTTTCAAGACACATACACTTATACTAGCAGCAAGTGGAAGTGGACAAACACGTCTGAAACAGTGCCTGCCCCGATGATTTCGCTCAAAAATTTGATGCCATAGTGCACAACGTTAATGCTTCACACTCGATCTACCTGTGTGAAAACTGAGAGACATACATGTACTCATGTGGCATTGAATATACATGTTAAGCATTGCAAAAAAAAACCCGAAAAGAATTCAGTCCTGAATTAGCCTTCACAATCTTCTAGGATACTCCATACCCTGACCACCCAATGTTATTGTCAAGATGGCGATACATGCATAGTAAAAACTATAATCTTATTTGCAAATCATGCATCGGGCCAGTAGATTTTATCTTTGGCTTTTAACAAGTTTTTCTGGTGAAAATCATATGTACAAATTTTAATGATTTGTTTATTGAAATATATTTTAGAACATTACTGTATTTATAAATGTACCCAGTGATATTTGAATTTGTTGTTATTACAAATACATGTATATTGTTATTTTTTTCTGCATGATGAAATCCTTATTGAGTGAAGTATATTTTGCTCCTCTTAGTTATCAGTGTAGACAATTTTGAAATTAAGTTTAAGAATCATATCTCTTGCATGGAAGTAAATGGTAATTACTCCTATTATGAGAATGTGTATTGACCTTGGACTTCAGTCATATGTGAACAAGATCAAGAACAGATGTGTTGAAACCTTGTCTTGATCTTATCTCTCATACAATTGGTTACCTTAAATCCAGGGTAAAACTTGATTTATTCAGTTACACGAGTGACCATTAATTACATATAAGCTTTTTAACTTTACTTGCATACGTACTTGTTACATATATCAACTATTGTTATACAATACATTTCTCAGTGAAGGAGATTATTATAGGTCCGGTTTTTTTTTCCCAACTATCAATGCATGTGAAATATAACCAGACTAAAGCAAATATTTGTTTTTCCTGTAGTCTGTTGGGTCTCAAGTGAAAACATTTGGGGGAGGGGGGGTTCCTGTTTTGTTTTAGGGGTTCTTTTTTTTCTTTTTCATTTTCTGTTTTTTATTTTTTGATAATTCATTGTATTTTTACAAATATGATGCACAAACATAGAACCAGAATACATGTTTTGAAAAATCTACAAAAACACAAAAGGAGATAATTATAGGTCCGTTTTGGACAGATCTTATTTTCTGGAACTGGTTAAGATAACGACAAGCTGTACAGTGGTAGAAGTATCTCTGGGTTTTTCTGTGTCAGACTAGTAAAGTGAGCGAGGATCCTAATCATTATTAAGATACATGTCAGGAATATGTATGTGATTCTATAATGATCTTATTGATCGGGATACTATAAGATTTTTTTTCCCCAACTATCAATGCATGTGAAATATAACCAGACTAAAGCAAATATTTGTCTATGCCCGTAGTCTGTTGGGTCTCAAGTGAAAATATTTGAGGGAGGGGGGGTTCCTGTTTTGTTTTGGGGGTTCTTTTTTTTTCTTTTTCCTTTTCTGTTTTTTATTTTTTGATGATTTATTGTATTTTTACAAATATGATGCACAAACATAGAACCAGAATACATGTTTTGAAAAATCTGCAAAAACACGAAAGACAGGACCCTTTTCACACACACACACACACATTTACCCAGCATGTAAGCATATAGTGATTTCTATACTATATGAATGGATTTGTATTGTTAGTTTGGGAATAAAACAAAACTATTTAGAGGGAAATGTCCTTCAGGTAAATGAGATACCTTTAGTACAGTGTTTGAATTAAATATGCTTCACATGTACAGTAAGTTTTGTACTGTAAAGTACACTTAGTGAAAAGTATTAATTAAGTCCAAAGTATTAATTTGTCAAGAAAAAACAGATGTCTTTCAGTATAATTTTGAATGTATATTGTACATTTTGAAGCTCATTGTGATATATACAGGTTACATTTTGCTCAGCAGTACATGTTGTATAAACTTGTTCTGGGGGTAGATAGCAGCAGATAAGAAATGTAATTTAAAAAATAAATAAAGATATGATATTTTGTAAGATTAACAAATGCCTCTTCATTAATTGTTGAATATTTTATAAATGAAGAACTATCAACCAGTGAAGGATATGCATCTCTTGTGTAAAAATGCCAATCTAAGACAAAGAAGCTTAATTTATCGATCTATTTGGAATATTTTATTTATTAGGATTTTGTTTGATAATTATAATGCCTAGTTTTGTCATTCATCTTTTATAAATTGCAGAAATTGAAAAAAAGACAGTAAATTAAAACTGTCATTAAAGATTTGAGTATCACTGTCAACAATGAAATACATTGTAATGAGGTGATGTGCATGTTTTCCTTTTGAATTTGATCTTTTCTTTTTGTAATGTCCTGTTGAGCAAACAAAACAATCAGTTGCAAATGTATAACATTCCAGACTTTATGTAAGGAAAGTTAGTTTACAGCAAAAAGAATCTACAAAATTTAACACTGTTTATGTCATTAACAATTAATTAGAATCTACAACATTTCACACTCTATTTAAAGCAACAACAAAAATCTACAACATTCTACGCTGTATTTTAAGGTTTTAACCAAAACAATCTGCAATACTCCACACTGCATGTTAAGTTTTTGTTAATAACAAAAAACATTACAACATTCCACACTTTATACAAAGTTTTATTTTGACAACTTATTTCATCTATTCCATAGTTTAGAATCACTACAGAAATTGTCTACAATATTCCACATATTTTGCAAAGTTCAATATTGATTTAAGACGCTCAATTTTGAGGTTTTTTATGTAAACTACCAAATCATCTACAAGATCCCAAACTTTATTTAAAGCTACTTGATCATTTACAGTATTCCACACTATTTACAAAGTACATGTATTATGTTGATTACAAAACTCATGTACAATTTTCCACTTTTCATCTGAAGTTCTATAGTTGACCAGAGAAAGGTCATTCACACTTAATTTAAGTTTTCATGATAACTAGTGACTATAAAATCATCTATATCATTCCACATTTGTAATTTTATGTAAGATTTTATGGTAATTAATGACTATAAAGTCATATACAGCATTCCACAATTTTTGTAAGTTTATATATGGTTTTATGGTACGGTAACTGATGATCATAAAATCATCCACAGCATTCCACTATTTATGGAATTTCATGTAAAGTTTTTTGATAATTGATGAGTATAAAATCAACTACAGCATTCCACCCTTTATATCAAGTTTCCTGTAGTTACCATAGCTACAAAAGGTTTTATGATAACTAATAACAATTGTCTAAAGCATTCCACACTTTTCTTGTAAAATATTGAGGGGTGTAGCTACAAATGCTATTCACAAAGCCTAGTAGAACTACACAAATATTCCAGTTGCTAAAGTATGCATTCATTACAAATAGCTGGGAATCGTGTATATGAATACGCTTTAACTAAACTGCTCAAATTATAGTTAGCTTCAGGCATTATTTATATTTGTATTTTGTTGGTATGTTTTGTACATAATGCTTTGAATTTTGAATTATGAATGTATGATATCAGTGTTATTTGTGAAGAAGGCATATTTGGTTGCAACTTTTAAATAATTTTGTTAAGGTAGTTTAAACTTCTTCCATTATTGCATTTTTTTATTGAATTATTTACAGATTTTATCCTAATTTTTCATGATTTGATTTGAAAATCAATAAATATGAGATGTATGTGAAAGAAACCTAATGAGTTACACATGTATGAAATTCGTAACTAAAACCTATATGCCATGGACTCTCAATAGCTCTGACTCAAAGGGTTCATGTGAAACAGGATTCAAAGTGATATTCATGAATATACAGAAAATGGAGATTTAAGACTTTAAAAGCTGTTCAAGTTATTTAGACACTAAAGTTATCTGTGTTCAAGTAAACAAAAATCAACTATTTTATGAAAAAAAAACAAAACAACAAAAGCCAGTACAAAGTTACTAATTATGAGGTCAGTACATATGTTTGAACCACTAGATGCATCAAGGTGTTGAGATCACCTATGTGGTGCAGAGTGAAAAATTCGGTAGAGCATATATTTGTCTTTTCTGACCGTCTGAGCTCATATATCTTAAACCATAGATTAGAATTTTATCATATTTTACACAAATATTCCTTATAGGACAGGTCTTTAGGATAAGGTCACCCCTGGTCATTTCTGCCAGGTCAAGGTCACTCAGCAGTCGTCACATTATCATCAAAATATTGAGAAAGGCATCATATCTCTTAAACTATTCTTCAGAATTGTATCATGTTTCACACAAATGTTCCTTGGGACATAGACTTCAAAAGACTCTCAAGGTCATGGGCATTTTTGAATGGTCAAGATTATTCGGACAATAGTACCCTTGCTTGTATTTTTGAACTGTAAGAGATATGCTTTCCTATTGCACATATGGGTTGATCAGAGCTTTCATTTGGTAAATGGTTTGTGACCTTGTTCTTGGACTTTGACCTACTTTTCAAAAACATTACACTGAGCTATATCTTTTGAAGGATAAGAGGTATGGATCTCGTATTTCACATATGGAGTCCTTAGAATCAGGGCTTTCATTTGGAACCATGACTATTAACGTCATGTCCTTGACCTTGCACTTGACCAACTTTGCAAAAATGTCAACCTTGGCTATATAATTTGAACCAAAAGAAAAAGGGCTATTATATTTCACATGTTAATTCCTCAGGATCAGAGCTTTCATTTAGTACCATGGACTTTGATCTCTTAACCTTAACTTTGACCTACTTTTCAAAAACTCTGACCTGGGTTATATCCTTGGAACCGTAAAGGGATGAGGCTTTTTTTTATTTTTCATGATACAGATTCTATATGACAATCGATTACATTTAATACCCTTGGTTTAGTTAAATTAATTCAAACTTAATCGAACTCAAATCAGGGACGTGTATATATTTTCGTCTTTCCCTCTGTGAAATACTGACGTGGACTCCCCCTCACGCACACGTTTTAATCATAGTGAGATGATGCCGCATAAATGCGGTCCTTCACTTTAATGGAAGAAGAAGAAGCCGGACACTTTATTTGGAAAGTTGATACCTTTATCACTGCCGCTGAGAAAAAAAAAAGCGCGGCATATGCCCCCCTATGAAGTATCAATTCTCATAGACAACACGTCCTGCTCAAATTTACTTTTATTGTGTTTCGTTTCAAATGAAGTCATCCATTAGTTTGATGCAGCGTGGGGAGCATCCATCAGTTTTCCTTATTTCCTTGTTTAACTATTGTTTAAGACCACACCATGATTATTGCACTTTCCATGCTGCTGTTCAAACTGATGTAATGCTCTGTATCACGCATGTGTTATACTCATCATGTGTACCTTTATCTTGAAACAATGCATTTTTAAAAGATGCATAATATTCACACAATTTGACGTATATAAAGCCTTGTGTGTGCTTAACAAAGTGAACAACCCACGTGTGGCATAATGGTTATGAGACAAGTTATATAAAGATAATAGACATCGGTCATACTCAGAAATTTGACCACAAACTTGAATGAGAATTTTTTATCAGATTAACCTTGTTCAAAAACACTGATGGGGTTTTTCCTTCGCTTATCCCTCTTGTTACGGCATGACAGTGGAAGCCTTTCCACGCGCCTTGGAACTGTATCTCTTTTCAACTACGATTTGTGGCGTCTCGGTCTGGGGGTGGGGGGTTATGGGATTGAATACATTAAATTGCCTCTGCTAGAGATAGTGAAAACAAATGTCCCATGTTGTATACGGTGATACGTTACAATCTTTGTTTTGGTCCTTTTCATGGATCTTGGTGAGGCAATACATCAGGGGCCAGTTGTTCGAAACTTTAACCACTTGTTAAGCTAACCAGTGGTTAAAGTTTGAGAGACAATTAATTTAATTTTATAAGATTTCTGTTTGAATTTCTAATTTACGTTACAGTGCTGGTTTCATATGCTATTAATCGGTACATAGACAATGACTTTAAGTCTTATTATTTCAGAGATATAGTCAGATGAAATTTAACAATTGGTTAGCCTAACTAGTGGTTAAAGTTTCGAACAACTGGACCCAGATGAATACCGACACCATAGAAACGTTTTAAAATGGCTTGGGAAATGGAAAATGTGTCCTGAGCATTGCCAATTCTCTCTTTTTACCTGGTTATGAAGTACAGCGTGCACACTACTAGGTCTCCATCCTTTAATGTCGCCTCTTTACGTAGCCCTTTGAATCAAAATATACATTGAGTTTTACTCTGGTAAAATGATGTTTTCAAAACTGAGTGTGCATTTATTTCAAAATTGTTAAGATTCAAAAAGTTGAGTGGAAGCACTATCATACTATACTATTTATACTTGTCTGTTGCGTAGACAATGAAGAGCATTGTCCCCCCCCCCCCCCCCCAATCCACCTTTCTCTCGCTCTCATTGGATGTTTTAGGGGGAGGGGATCCCCTTCTCCCTCTGGATCTGCAACTAGTACATGGCACTTTCAAGGAAATATATGTATTGCATGCATTAATATGTGTAATCTATCCGTAAAAAGTGAGTGTTCGAATTCGTATACTCTGAGCGTAGTATAACGAAACGTAGTGCGAGATTCTCTGCCCTTCTCCCACTTTTGATATCGGTGTTGTCTCTCGCACAAACCGCCGATATCAAAAGTGGAAAAAGGACAGAGAATCTCCGACTAAACGAAACTTTCTGTTGATTGATTGATTATTGTTTTATGTCACTCCACGATAAATCCGCATATATGATGACGAACAAAACGATGAAGATGATGTAATTGATGAAATAAATTAACATCAATGAATGAAAACAAACCATCGAATACATTTGTACCTATCCGATATATATATAATTTAACTGGAGTTACTTCCCTTTTCCGCCATGTTGGCGGTATATGACTGGACAATTGTGCATAAATCAGAGACATATATGTGTATATATGTCTCTGGCATAAATCAACCATAATGTGTAAAGAATTTCTCCAAATTCATGATGCTTCATGCAATAAAACAATCATTGAACAATGATGTCAAAATATTTTCAGAGGAGTGAAAATTTAGACAACTTAAGAATATGAAGCAAAAACTCCAGCTTCACCTCCAAAATGGCGGAAAAGGGAACTAACTGCAAATAAATTTCATGCATTAAAAACTATCTATATATAATGTTTGGATAGCATAAAGAAATTTTGATTTGGGTAAAACAGAATCTTAAAGTATTTCATCAGGAAATCGGACTTTTTCTTAATCGGGTATGTTAGAAACAATATTTATGTATTTATATTCAAAGCATAAAAGAAAATGAGGTAATCTAACAAAACGGAGTAGTGCATTTCGATACGTCCTAATCTCGTAATTTAAACACCGAATCCTCTCCAGTGTTTATCCATCGCCTTTTATCCGTTTCGGTTCGGGTTTAGTTTGTAAAGAGTTATTCGTTCGTCCCGAGTTTGTGCCAAATAAGTAAGAGACATAAAACTTTAATAGTAAACGATAAAATAGATAGCAATAATGCTATTCTTGTATGATTTAAGTAATAAAACAATTAATAAGAACTATGAATAGAGAACGGATTATGTAGGCTTAGATACGTATTTGTTCTTGATTGCAACACGTATGGGGGTGATCTCAAAAGTATATAAAGTAAAATGTTGTCTTGTTGTGCTATGAAGAGTTCATAGCCGGGATATATAATGAAAATCAACTCTGTACATGTAACTATTGTTTACATATTAAAGATGCTTCCTTAAAATGATGAAGCATTTGCAATTGGAGATACTGCCATTAACTGCTGTCCTACCATTTAGGGAGGGAATAAATTATAAAACATATTCCCTTGAAAATGACGTTTGTTTGTTTGTTTGATTATTGTTTTACGTCACTCCACGATTATTTCACGTATATGGTGACGGCATCTGCCTGATGCATTGCATACAAATTTAGACCTTTGCAACGGACCCACCCGAAGCAGTGAGGGATCTTTTACGTGCCACGCCTACCGTGACACGGGACCTCGGTTTTTACTGTCTCATCCGAAAGACAGAACACCGGTGTGCCCCGGGCGGGAGTCGAACCCGCGACCTCTCGATCACGAGCCGAGCACCTTATCCACTAGGCCACACCGGCTTCGAAAATGACGTAAAGAACAATGGTACGTTATTGTGATGTCATAAGGTTGCTAACTCCAATCCATGTTACTAACTGATAGTACACAAGCGTCGCCTAACGGACAGTGCCTCCCATTAAAGACCATATACTAGATCATGATGAATAAATGTACATGACATGTAAGGGTTCGTTTGAGATTCTATGCCCTTCTCTCACATATGATATTGGAGGTTTGTGGAAGAAGGTGAGAGATACTTTTTTCATCAAAAGTTGGAATTTTAGCTATACCAGAACAATGGTACGTTATTGTGATGTCATAAGGTTGCTAACTCCAATCCATGTTACTAACTGATAGTACACAAGCATCGCCTAACGGACAGTGCCTCCCATTAAAGACCATATACTAGATCATGATGAATAAATGTACATGACATGTAAGGGTTCGTTTGAGATTCTATGCCCTTCTCTCACATATGATATTGGAGGTTTGTGGAAGAAGGTGAGAGATACTTTTTTCATCAAAAGTTGGAATTTTAGCTATACCAGCTGGTATGGGGATGTACAAGCATTTGGTGACAAACGTTTGCAAAGCGAATTTGCATCCTGCTGACAATTCTTGTTACTCATTGCATGGATTTGAATGATACTTCACGGAATAGCTAGACCTTTTTCAAATTTTAAATGATGTAAGAGGTCTATATACCGGACAGACCACATTTTGCCGGAATTTTAATAGTGACCTCACGGTAGTATAAGGCATATCTATGCAGCAAAACTTCATTTGTCCTGTATTGCCCCTTACACCATGTAAAATAGGTAAAAAGGTCTATTGTTGCCTAGGACCAAAGGGTGAGTCATGACCTCAAACTAAGGTCATAATTATATTTACAAGGTCAGGGTCACAGTATATATGCCAGATAGATCTTTGTCAGGGGTAAATCTTTGTCAGGGCCTTATTTATGCCCCCCTTCAAAGAATGAAGGGCATATTGTTTTGCTGCTGTTGGTCGGTCCATTTACAGTTTCCGCTCATTATCTCTGAAACCAATAAAGATATTGAATTGATATTTTGCATACAGATACATCTTAAGTATATTTATATCAAGTTCAAATTTGGGTATAGTACAATAATTTTTGTCAGAGTTATTCGCCTTGGACTTTGAAAATTTCTTGCAATTAGCGGTTCTCTTCATTTTCTCAGGAGCAGCTGGATATATTGAATTGATATTTTGTATACAGTTACATCTTAAGGATATCTAGGCCAAGTGAATAAGTTATAATTTAGATATTGTTCAATTATTTTTGTCAGAGTTATCCCCTTTGGACTTTGAAAATTTCTTAAAATATGCAGTTTCAGCTCATTACCTCAGGAAGGGATAAAGATATTGAATTGATATTTGGTATAAAAATACATCATGAATATATCAAGGTCAAGTTTTTTATGCACAGTGATGAAATAATTGACGCTGACGATTGATTGTTGATCACAGAAAATATGCTGATTCGGATAATATGCTGATTCCGATTCATTTCTCAATAATCAAAAATCACCGATATAGAAAAATTGAAAGGAGTATCAGTGCTTGGGGCATATGCTTTTTTGGCATTGATCTTGCTTTTTTACCACTTGCATGGATTTGATTATATCACAGAATGGTTGCCTATGACCAGTAGGTGTGTCATGAACTTAAACCAAGGTCATATCTGCAAGGTTATAGTCAAAGTGCAAGTGATGGGTAAATCTTGGTCCAGGCCATAACTTTTGACCCCTTGCATGGATTTCATTAATATTTTACAGAATTGTTGCTCAGGACCCTTGGTTATGTCATGAACTTGAACCAAGGTCATATCTGCAAGGTCAAGGTCAGAGTGCAAATGATGGGTAAATCTTGGTTTGGGTCATAACGTTTTATCCCTTGCATGGATTTGAATAATATTTCACAGAATTTTAAGGTTGAGGTCACAGTGCTTATGTTCCTCATTTCATTTTAATTCAGTTTGATTTGCATATTGTGCAGCATTAGGTGTTGCTCTTATTTTATTTGATATTTAAATGTGCAACCTCCTTTCCTTACAGAAAAAAATTACCAAAGGGTGGTACACCCTCCCAACCTTCATCTTGATCTGCAGTGCCCCCCTTCCCTTCTCTGATATAGTGTTTCGTTTCTGTTGTTTACTTTGTAACACCATGTTAGGATTATATTTCACCTTTACCAGTATGAGGATGCATGAATATCAATTGGTGCTAGTGGGGGTTTTTTTTGGGGGGGGGTTGGTTTTGGGGGTTTTTTTCAAAGATGTCTTTGCCTTTTCATTTTGTTAATTTTTTGTCCTATTTGCATAATGCTGAGAGATCAATGTTTGGGGAAAATTAAGTGAAATTTTGGGGAAAATCAATGAAAATTCCATTGGAAAGGGTCCTTATAACAGACCTAATTTGAAGAAAAAAACCCATTGGATGCAAAATGTTTGGTATACAAGTTTTATATTTTCAAATTCTAACTATAAATAGTATCATTTACTTCAGTCACGAAATGATGAAATATGATAAATTTACTCTTTCACTTGATCCCATGAAAATAAGTACTAAAATGAGTAATGGAAAATACATGTGGAAAATAAAAAAATTCGTAGATAAAGTTCATCACCCTTCCCCCATTTTTTTGTGGTGGTAATTTGCTTCAGTTGATTTCACAACCCAATGTTATTCTTACACTACATATGCAAACATATACATACATTGCATATAATAATAGCTTATATAATATAAATATAATGAATAATTTCTCAATGAATTGACTGACATTACATACACACATACATGTACTTTGTAAAGTTTGTATGAAAATGAGCCACATTGTAAACACAAAAATATAGTTCCCAAATGTACTGTTTGTGCAGTTTGCAATTAGCCCAAAATATCAATAAAAAAACACCAAAGTTTTGACTGAATCAAATGTGTCCGTTGAAGCAACATAGGAATTCCAGTTTATGTAGAATCTATATACATTTGTAGCAGAGTTGACCGAAATTCCTACCTTAATTCTGCCTGTAGCTGGTACATTTACATGAGATGTTGATCGCTATGCATGAACAAATGCAAATTCTACCAAAATGAAAATAGTATATATATAGCATACAATAATGTTGGAGTTATTCCATGGGGACTTATGACTGTATTGAGTAACTTAAAAACTTTTATATTTACTAATTTTATATATTCATTACTTTTCAGCATAGTAATGGAAGAAATAGAAGCTCTTAAAGCAATATATATGGACGACATTAACATAGAAAGGAATGAAAGGTAAATCATCCAAACTGAAATTGTCATAATGGACTTGCCTTCATTAACTGCGGTCCTAATGTTAAGGGAGGAAATAAATTTATTCCCGCAAAAATGGCGTAAAGAACAATTAGATGGTCTTATGACATCATAAGGATGCTAACTTTCAATGTCGTTTCCAACTCATAGCACACATGCACCACCTAAGGGATGATAACGGACAGCGAAGATCATTGCATAGTTTAAATATTGCGGTATTCAAATTTTGTTTATCTGTAAAATTGTTTACTTTTTTACTTATATTCGATGCAATCTTGAAAACCAACTACAAAGCCTGTTTCATGCATTTAATGTCTTTTAGAAACTCTTGCAAAATCATATACTTGTGTATTTCTTTATTATAAAATTTCACTGTAAAATTGTTCAAATTTAATCATTTGCAATACATGTACATGTAACTACTTAGATAAAAGATGTATGAACAACGAAAATTCACAATGACAGATACAGTACAGTCTAGGTGTTTTGTAATTTTCCCACCGACCATAGTGGGCCACATGCAGGTGTTATTTCAAGAATTAGGCAATACACAATGTATTTCACCAAGGTTTTAATAGGTGTAGGTAAATTTACACCTGGATTACCACTGATTTTGGTGTTTTATTCAATTTCTCAAAAACATCTGGTGTGTACATGTAAGAGACCAAAGTAGACAGAGTTGAACTTCAGAATATTTTGCTTAATTGTTTCTACTGAACTTGGTCCATTATTTGAACCTTGTCTTCTATTGGTGTCATCTACATAAGATTAAGATGTGATAGAACTCTTAAATTTCACTATCTTTTTCTTCCAGAGACCAGCCTTGTAGATTATCTATGCAATTACACCCAGCTACAGGTGACGAAGTGGAGAAGAAATTTGTATGCATCACATTGGAGATAGACATTCCAGAACAGGTAAAAGCCACATCAAAATAATCTAACTTCAAAAATTTGATCTTAAAATTTTTTGGGGAGTAATGGTACCATTCTATCTGAATATGGTGAAATTTTTCCACTGGTGACAGAGTTCCAGATCCAGGTGTAAATTGAGAAATCACATAAAATAACCGTGATTATCTACAAACTTGTTAATTAGCGCATGGAATATACATCTGAATTCATTCTTACTGTGCTTTAAAGTGATTTTCCTACTGTGTTTTGTGCAGTTTCAAAACCTGCACTGCATTTTACCCTAAGATTATAATCATTGAATTTCTTTCTCATTTGGATTGGCACAGATAATGATAAGATTGTCTTACTATGTTGTATTATATAAAATAAGAAAAAGAAATCATTTGTTCTATGTCACTATGGTAGTAGCAGTAATGTACCTCAGTAGCATTTCTGTATCCCTGAAAATTGCAGGTGAGACTACCGGTACATGAAGATGCTTGGGAGATGGACTGTCTCCTGTTTGGATACAGGGGTAGTTGCAACCCAATAAAATGATTATGATAAAGTTAATTATCTGTTTCTGAGGTTTTCGATCTCTGAAATGAGGTATTGCATTCCAGCTACCTTATTAAAGTATTGTTGGAGTCTCGTCATTCTTATTGCACCAAAATTTTAAGTTTTAACATTCGGAGTCATCTTGATTGTAAATAATGGTACATGTATCATGTATGACACATTGACTTTGAATATTCACATTTCAGTATCCAGATGAACTTCCATTAGTACTACTGAAGAATCCACGAGGACTTGGAGATGAAGAGGTGTTCAGGTAAGAGTAGGATTAATGCAGTTGCATAAAGTGCTCATTGTTAGATGCATTTCATAGTAAGTTTTACTGAATGAGTCCAGTTGAGATCATTTACTTCCCTGTGATATGACTTTAAGCATTTCTTTGTGACTACATGTACTTCTCCTCTGACACTTTTATCACAGGATGTTATTTATAGTCTTGGTTTGCAGTCTAGTTGTGCATGTGTGATTTGGTTTTGGTTCATGACTATGTGACCAAGAAAAAGGAGGTGGCGTTCTTCCTTAATAGGTTTTGTAATCTATGGGTGATTTTAATTTTGCTTTACAGGAGTGATCTTATCTAGACAATACGTAAATACATATTAGGAAATGGTTTTAAGGAATAAAGTGCATCTAAAATACCAGTGATGATGAAAATCTTTTACAATATCCATCTTTTACATTGTTTTATAGTAATTTTGAGGAAACTATTTCTTGAGGAATAATCTATAGATACAATGAACATTACAAACACTGTTTAAATATTTGTTTTCTTACAAGTTTCTCAAGACATGAGCATTTGCCTAATAAATTCCCTATATTTGACATTATAAAATATATTTCATAATCTCAAATATTTATCTGATTAATGTAATGTGTAGTATTTCATTTACAGTTTAAAGAAGGACATGATGGAGTTGGCAAATGAACGACAAGGAGGTGCCATGTTGTATGAAATGATCGAGGTAGAGATATTACTGTGTCATACAGGGGGCAGTTGTTCGAAACTTTAACCATCGGTAAAGCTAACCAGTGGTTAACTTTCATCTAACTATATTTTTGAAGTGGTAAAACTTTAAGTCATAGTCTGTGTACTGATTTGTAGCATTTGAAACAAGCTTTGTAAAATAATTTAGATTTTTGTACAGCAATCCTATAAATTAAATTAATTGTCTCAAACTTTAACCGCCGGTTAGCTTAACTGGTGGTTAAAGTTTCGAACAACTGGCCCCAGTTAGTTATAGAAAAGGGATTTTCTTACTTGAAGATATCAGTGGTATGTCTGAAATGTCAGAGTGGTTAGCAAGCTCAGTCAGCCAAACTATGTTGGTTTTAACCCCACTGGTTCTATGTCATTTAGAGGTGTTTATCTGATAAGTGGTATGTTAAAGTGAAACTCTGCACACTGTGTCAGAGAGACCAGGCATATTAAAAACTGAAAGCTTTCTATACATGGGACACTAAGTTCTAATACACAGATGGCCATCATATAGGTACAGAATGCATGAAAGTGCCCTAGAATGTGAAAGAAAACAAAGAGAAATCGATGAAAGAAATAGTTTCAAATTACCTGCATTGATTGATGCTTATATCCTAATGCCAGACCCATTGAAAAATGACTTGCAGATAGTCTAACTGTTATTACAAATATAGAATGGGAAATAATATTTACAAACGAGTAAAATATCATCTCTATATCATTATTTCTTACTCCTGAGAGTCGGTGAGTTTCTCCCAATACTTTGGTTTTCTTGAGCAAGAAACAATGCAGCACCTTGTAGTGTGGCATGAATCAACATATAAACTACATGTGTAATTGCTCTTCAATCCTGATAACATAAAGTTTACCCTTGATAAGTCAAACTTGAAAATGAAAGGACCTTGGAAAACAATTCAAGTTAGTTGAGCTCGAGTCAAGTGGTATATTTGTATTAAGACATTAGAATAGAGACTTAAATTTAATTTGAGGAAATTCAAGGTTGATTAATAAGTTTTCACATGGTTATTTGCATTTAAAATAAAGTTACATAGTCCTTCCTTATTGCAGATGGTTGTAGATAGCTTGACACAGGGAAACTTACCTCGTTGTGCATGTACCATATGTTGCGAACACTTTATGGAGGATGATGACTTTACACGAACAAACTGTTACCATTTCTTTCATGTTAAGTGTTTAGATCGTTACATCAGACACACTTTAGAAGAAAAGAGGTTGGAGAAAACTGATACCCCTGCTCATATACAAAAGGATGATGGTGATGTAAATAAGGTAGACATTACTCAGTGATTAACACGATTGATTCTGGGCCAAGAGGCCTTGGGTTTGAACCTCACTTGTGATCGTCATTGCCTTTTCCTTTGGATAAGAGGGTTGATACTCGGGTCTTGTGTAATGCCTAATGCTAGACATCGGCACATGTAAGATCCCTGTTTGCTTCAGATTGGCCTTTTATGTAAATTGAAATTTCTGTGCAATGCATCAGGCAGATGCTGTCAGTGTATACATAAATGAGATATGAATAATTTGATTTCATTGTGATGTAAAACTATTAAAAAGAATTCAAAATACAAAGTTTCTCCACTCCCTTTAAAATATTTATGAATTTTTTGCTTTCTGAATGAGTATTTTTTTATGGTCAGTCATTATTCTCTTGTTCATAGTTATAACTAGAACAATTTCAGTTTAACTGATTAATTCATTTCAGATGAGGTATGGGCAGATATTATATACAAAGTTTGAAATGATTGAATTTGTATTTTAAGGTGGTTTGCCCCGTGTGTAGAGAGGAAATTGAGTGTGACATGCAGCAGTTACAGTGCCATCTGTCAGTAGAAGAGGAATATATATCATACACGCCTTCAGCAGAAATGGTCAAATGGCAGAAGGAAACAGCAGAACTGCTAGAAAAGCAACGACAGAAAGGTGGAGTGATCAATGTAGAAGAGGAGAAAAATAAATTCCTCGTAACAGAGGTAACTTTCAGTTTTGTTAGTAAAACCAGTAAACAGATTTGAAAGTACATGATAAAAGTATTCATATGTTATATTTAATAACTAACCTCTGAAATATGTACAATGTCTGTCTTCAGTTTGTAAGCATGTTTAAAATTATGGTCAGCTTCTTTATTTGTTTTTGTTTTTTTTTTCTAGGCTATATATATATTAAGATAGTATTAGAAAATAAGAGGATTCATCGAAGTCCCTTCATTTATGAGATTTTAATTTAAGATTTTTTGAAATATTTCGCATTTTATACTGAATATAAATTCCTTTTTTTCAATTCTATCGATTATTAAGATCATGGTGACTGCTGCTTGCTTGAATATTTCTCATCCTGGGTAATTGACCATACAAATAAGAAAAGCAAACTGAATAAACAGCATTACACACATTTAACAATTCCAAGGGCAGATAACTCACCTTATTAAAATGGTTTATAACATTTGCTTGTCAATCTGCAAACTTTAACAGTACCCATAATAATTTGTAAATGGTTTTGAGAAAAGCTTTTGGTATTTGATTTGTGTTTTCCTTTATGTTAAAAATATTTCAGGATATTGATGCTATCTCAGGGTATTGAATGCATTTCATATCCTCTGTTTTTCTATGTAAATAAATAAAACTTATTATGAAGTTATGATATAATCAATGGGTTTTTTTTTTATTTCAGGATACCATTTTTGTTCCTACTCAACAATTAGAAAAGAAAGTTGACAATGAAACAGAAAATTCCAAGCACAAAAGAGATGCTAATTCAGCAGGAAAGGGTAGGGGACATTCAAGATACAGAGATCATAGAGAAAAAGATGACAGAAAACAAAGAGCACATGAAAGATACTATACACAGGACAATCGAAGATCTGAAAGTCGAAGACATCCTGATAGAGACAGGCAAGACAACAGAAAGAAACATCCGAGTGATGATTTAAGACCCGATATTGATAAAGACACATCTGATCGAGAAAGAAAACATGCTGGTCAGAGAAATAGGAGACAGTATGTTTTTGAAAAATATGATGAAAGAAGGCAAAATAATGATAAAAGATCTGTACAGAGTAGAAGAAACCATCAAGGCAGATATTCGGATTCAAATGAAGATCGAGAGAAAAAGAGAACTCATAAAAGAGAAGATTATATGGAAGATAGGACGGAGGCAAATAATCATAATGAAGTGGTAGGCAGAAGTGGGGTTACAAATATTGAGGGGAGGGGTAGTGAAAGTAGACAAAGGGATGCATATTGCGAGGAACAGCGGACAGATGAGTATGATGACAGAAAGATGAGCTCAAAAATGTCCGATACCAATCAGAATGTGACAGATGGAAAGGGTGATAAGGAAGAACAAGTGTGCATTATTGAGGATAGAACAAAAGACGATAGAGTGGATGATGGTACTGAAACAGAAAAAGTTATACATTTAGATAAAAACCTAGGGGGAGGAGAAAGCAAGAGAGGAAAGCACAGAGATTTGAAATCTGATGACAGAGATAGAAACAACAGAAGTAGAAATCAAAGAGAGTTTTATAAACATGATGAGAGGAATAACAATAGTGGAAGCCAAAGAGAATTTTATAAGCACAATGAAAGAGAAAGTAAAAGTAGAAATCAAAGAGAAATTGATCAATCTGATAACAGAGAAAGAGAGTGTTATAGTAAAGATGAAAGAGATGTTGATAAGTCTGATAGTAAAGGGACACATAGTAGGATAGAAGATAGGAAAGAAAGACGACCTGGCACGGGTAGAGGATATTGGAGAAGAGACAGGTTCAGTGATGCGGAGAAGGGCAAAGTGGGTTCAAGTATGCATGTGAATTCAAAGAAAGAAACAAATTTTTCAAATGCAGAGAGAAAAAGTTTAACAAATAAAGATTTAGGTGAGGATTTCATTACTAAGGAAGTACAAAGTGAAAAAGAAATAGTTGGCAGTGGTGAACAAATGAAGAATGATATAAAGAATGTAGAAGAAAACAGGTATGGTAAACAAGAGAGAACTAAGTATAGAAATGATTCTGAAAAAAGAGATCGTCGAGATGGAGGTAGATATGGAAAATCTAAAGGAAATGGGGATTATAGAGACCACGACTACCCAAAACATAAACCTTATTCAAATGATAGACGAGGTAGGATACATACTACCAGGGATACATACCATATTGATGATAAAAGGAGAGAGCATCGTAGAGAATATGTTGAAAGGAGAGAAGATTCTGATTTTGGTGGCAGGAAAGAAAGTGAACAGAACAGCCAGTATAACAGAACTGATTCATTTGGTGGAAAACAAAGGCAAACCAAATCTGGTAAACGTACACCAAACAGAGAATATGGAGAAGATAAGGAAGAATGTGTGACGGATGGACAAAAAGATCGTAATAGAGATAGTGAAAGTAAACGATCACCTAGCAATGATAATGATAAAAAAGTGACACGTGCCCCTCCTGGGTTTGATGTGAAAGGACTACCACCAGAAAATAAACAGTCTGGTATTGATGTTAATAAAACCAATATACCTCCTGGGTTTCAAGTGAAAGGACCTCCACCTGGTCTGACATTATAACCACTGCCAGATACTGACTAATGAAAGATATTTAAACTGCAATACCTCTTTTTATTATACTATTACAAATTTGTTGAAAATACATGTATTTATTCTATAGATAGTTTTCAAATCCAAAAAACTTAATTGGAGTTACTTCCCTTTTCCGCCATCTTGGAAGTATATGACTGAATACTTGTATACAAATCATCAAAGTCATTTAAGAGATTTTTCCAAAGTGGGGATTCTTTTTGAGGTTTTGCAATTCTTGGGCAATATTTGAACCACAATATAAAATGTTTTCAGAATGGACTAAATATAGACAACTTTCTCAAAACATTTCTATAAAATTAATATAAATATGAAACTTCATCTCTGAAGAAGGGAAGTAACAGCAATCAAATTTTAACCATAAGAAAATTATCTTTTTGTTAGATATGTTGTTCTTGATCTTTGATCCATAAAATGCTTTAGAAGTATTGAGGATGAGTTCTTTTCATGGTCAAAAAAGTAAAAAAGATAAAAGCTACTGCATCACACCATGAAAAGGCAAAGAATACAAGACTCTTTTATAGGCTGTTATGAAAGATACACCAGTTACACCCGAAGGGTCTCAAAATCAAGTAAAACCAGAGGCTTGCCGAGGGTTTTACATGATTTTGAGACCTCGAGGATGTAACTGATGCATCTTTCATAACAGCCTATAAAAGAGTATTTTTCTCTCATATTTTGACCGAATATTGAATTTAAGAAAAAAATTGGAAAATTTTATCGAATTAGGAAAATTTTGTCATACTCGTGTTCAGCGTCCTCGAAAATGGTTTATTCTTAATGAATAAACCACAATTGATAGTCTCTTTGCCTCAATGATGTAAAACAATGAAGAAAATGGAGTTTTAAAATTGATGTTTTATTGAGACGTCGTCGTCTTTTGTGCCGAAATCATGACGTCACAATGATGTTAACAATGACGTCACATGATATGAAAGATACATTTATCTTTCATAGGTTTCTTTCATGGGAAAACTGTATATTACATACACAAGTATGAGAGAAAATGTAGGTCTGCTTGGAGTACAGCATGGCAGGCATCAGCATACATCATTTAGTCTCTCTGTCCCACTTTAAAAAGTTTGCTTTTTAGACTAATTGTTGGCATGGGCACCCGTTGTTACAGACGTCCTGTTTGTTTCGCTTAAGCTATTCTTAAGATTCTCTGGAATATTTTACTTGTAACTGATGGAAACCAATAGTTGTAAGAAAGGCCAGAAAGCACATTGATGACCATCTTTTCGTCTTAATCTGACTAATGCAACACAAATATTCTAACATAAGAAAGGATGTGGCTTGTAGCTGTGCATGTGGGTTTCAAAGTTGGGGTCAGGTCCCTGGGGTGGGGGAAAATGAGCGGAGTCGGAAAGGTTTTCCGGGCTTCTACTCCGTAACTAAAGGGGGAACAAAACTTTTGATGGTGTGATATGAAAGGATGTGGCTTGTAGTTGTGCATATGGGTTTCAAAGTTGGGGTCAGACCCCTGGGGTGGGGTAAAATGGGTGGGATCGGAAAAAGCTTGTCCGGGCTTCTCCTCCTTAACTAAAGGGGGAACAAAAGTTTTGATGTTGTCATATGAAAGGATGTGGCTTGTAGTTGTGCATGTGGGTTTCAAAGTTGGGGTCGGACCCCTGGGGTGGGGGAAAATGGGTGGGGTTGAAAAAGCTTGTCCCGGCTTCTCCTCCTTTACTAAGGGGGAACAAAAGTTTTGATGGTGTCATATGAAAAGATGTGGCTTGTAGTTGTGCATGTTGGTTTCAAAGTTGGGGTCAGGCCCCTAGGGTAGGGGGAAATGGGTGGGGTCGGAAAGCTTGTCTGGGCTTCTCCTCCTTTACTAAAGGGGGAACAAAACTTTTGGTGTCATATGAAAGGGTGTGGCTTGTAGTTGTGCATGTGGGTTTCAAAGTAGGGGTCAGATCCCTTGGGTGGGGGAAAATGGGCAGGGTGAGAAAAGCTTGTCAGGGCTTCTCCTCCTTAACTAAAGGGGGAACAAAACTTTTGATGGTGTCAAATGAAAGAATGTGGCTTGTAGTTGTGCATGTTGGTTTCAAAGTTGGGGTCAGGCCCCTGAGGTGGGGGATCATGGACAGGGTCGGAAAAGCTTGTAATATGAGGAGTGTCTCTATTTGGGGCCCATAAGTGAATTCGGTAACATGGACTTTGCTGCCTTGAGAGGGGATGCCACGTTTGGTGTTGCCCTTGTTTTTGGTCGGATTGCAAAGCAATTCTGATCCAGAGATTGGCAATGTTCGTCTGTCTGTCCGTCAACATTTTGGTTAAATTTTCTGTTCGAAGCAAAATTTCAGCAACTAAGACAAGTATAAACATAATACTTCACACATATGTTCTGTGTAACCAGAGCTTTCAAATTATTCCAGGACTAGTGACCTTGACCTACTTCTAAGAAACTAACTGTGGCTATATCTTTTGAATCAATACGGATATGTAATTGATACTACACACATAGGTCCTTTGTGACGAGTACTTTCAATTTATATCATGACTTGTGACCTTGACATTGTTTGACTTTGCTTGCAGTCCGGCCATTCCGTCTTCAGCGGTTTCTTGTTTTTATATTAGACTGACCAACTGGTTATGTAGTTTATTTGTGTTTGATAGTTTACTGCTGGCAGAGACATGTGTACACATATACAAGTATGTGTAGCATGTCTCTCTTGTTGGTTAGGGGTCACTCACGGTAATGACCGTGTGGCAGAAAGTCTGAACATTCTGTGATATTCGCTTAGCTCATTTTGCTTGCTTTTGGTTTTTGTTGGAACTCTCCAATGTGGTTCCCGTAAAGCTGAAATTTGCCAATATGCTGACCCTCTCTTGTTTCAACTGACAGAAACCCTACACATCAAATCAAATTGTTTGGACTTTCGTATCCAGATAGGTCGGTCGCCGCAGGTTGCTTGGACTCGCCCTGAAATTCGACGAAAATCGATTCTTTGCTTCCGTATCGTCCATTTACGTATGGAAATGAATTTTTCATCCTGATATGAATCGATAGGGTTAAGAGAGTTTCGATACATGGAAATGGTACGTTTCAACGAAGTCACAAACGTGGTGTTTCATACGACATTATTGAGAGTATACAAGTGTAGTTAACGGGCTCCTCTGTGATAAATTAAACTACTTTTTGAATTTACTTGGGGAAGGTATATACAAAAAATTAGAACCTGACAACTCGTGACAACTATATAAGGAATGTGCTGCATGTAGCATCGCTATCCAAATTTGATCAACCTTTGACATGGATTTCTGTTCTATCGACATAGATATATGTGTTCCTGTAGTTCCTGTCTTGTTTAAGAATAGATCCCCTAAATTGTAGAGATGGCATCAGCTTGAGCACTTCGAGGTTAAAAAATTTCCCGTTGCCAACACACTTGCTGTTAACGGCCATGAAATTATCAACGTGTCAATTGATTCTTTGTGATATGGGTGCTATTTACAGAATGTAATATAACCCAATATATTTAGCGATTAGCGGGGTTTGAACCCGCGAACTATTTGACTAGGCCTGATTGTTTTTTTTTTTTTTCGATTCGGATAATTTGTTTTGTTACTCCTGCATTATACTGTATCAGGAGAAAGAAGTGTTATTTCCTCGCTTTTAATTTTTGACCAATGAAAAATGAACTCACGAGTTGCCATGTGCTTACTTTTCATTGGACAAAAATTTAAAAAACGATAGAAGTAAAAAGTTACTGGACAAAGTTTTAAGATGTCGGCTTTTAATTTTAGACAGTACATGTAATGTTGCCAACCAGACTATCAACTCTGAAATGAAATAAACATGGTGTTAAATATGGTTTTCAAAAGGTTATAACTTTTGGTGTCCAAACTCTTAACGAGATAATAACGAGTTACCAGTGGCGTAGCGTAGCTTGAATATATGTATAGGTAGAATTTTATAAGTCTGTGTATGCCAAAAATAAAAATTTAGAATAAAGGAAATTATGCATTATTTGGCAAAATTATGTGTAGGCAAATGCCTTTTTGCCTTATGGACGCTACGCCACTGGTTACTATAGAAATTGATATTGCTATCAATAATATTAAAATACTAACCCCCCCCCCCAAAAAAAAAAAGGAACAGTGATAGGTAAAATGGACAGGTATCGTGTCTTATAGGATAAGGAAGATAAATTTAAGTACTCTCCTAAGGTCGGAGTGACTTCAAGAGGTCTCGGGTTCAAGTCCCGCCAGAGACTCGTCGGTGTATTTTGGACGAGATAGTAGAAACTGAGGTTCCGTGTCGTGGTAGGCGTTGCATGTAAACGATCCCCCACTGCTTCTGGTGGGTCCGTAAAAGATCCCTCACTGCTTCTGATGGTCCGCAAAAGATTCCTCACTGCTTCTAGTGGGTCCGTAAAAGATCCCTCACGGCTTCTGGTGGGTCCGTAAAGGATCTCTCACTGCTTCTGGTGGGTGCGTAGAACATCCCTCACTGCTTCTGGTGATCCGTAGAAGATCCTTCACTGCTTCTGGTGGGTCCGTAAAGGATCCCTCACTGCTTCTGGTGGGTCCGTAGAACATCCCTCACTGCTTCTGGTGGTCCGTAGAACATCCCTCACTGCTTCTGGTGGGCCCGTAGAACATCCCTCACTGCTTCTGGTGGTCCGTAGAACATCCCTCACTGCTTCTGGTGGGTCCGTAAAGGATCTCTCACTGCTTCTGGTGGGTCCGTAAAGGATCCCGCACTGGTGGGTCCATAAAATATCCCTCACTGCTTCTGGTGGGTCCGTTACAAAGATCCGCCGTCACCATGTTACAAGTGCAATAATCTGGGTGTGACTTAATACTAGAATCAATCGAACAAACAAAAGTATTTTCCCTGATTCGAAAAAAAGCTTTCCAAAGCAAACAAACATTTTGGTAGTAAGCATGACCACTAAAAGAGAAGTTAGACGAAAAACTATGTAAACATTCATCGAGTCAAACTAATGTCTAACGAATTAAGATAAAAATAATTTGTCGCAAGTATAATGTTCTAAGAAATTTGCAGCACATACGGTAATTCATTTATACATACACTGCTTGTTCTGGTTTCTCCGCTGATTCGCATACAGGATCTTCACATGTATAGTTATTATTTTTCTTGTTACAATAGTAACAGCATAATTGTTTGTAAACACGATTGTTGTTACAGATAGAAATTTCCCTATCCAGGTATTCACACTGGCACTTGGGTATAGGATCATTACACTCTAAAATACACGAAAACAGTTGTATTGCTTTTAGGCAAAAACAAAAAAATATAAAGATAGTTTACTTTTTATGAAAAAAGAGATGTGTTTGTGAAACACAGATGCCTCCGGTCCCCGGCAAACTTGTCTGAAAAATCACATTGCGGGGTCAAATAAGAACACGACAGTTTAGCTTTTCGCATAAAATTTCACAGTCTTAGATATTGACCCTGCCAACCCCCTGGGCCAGGGGGTGATGTTAAAATGTGAAAAAGCCCAAGATACACATGCTGTTGAATTTTGGTGAATTTAGTGTTGAGGATAAAAAAGGTATTGCATTCTTCAAGCAGCACAGAATTGCTTACAGACAACCAGATAGACAGACGGACTATTCAAAGACTAGAAAAGAAGGCTAGAAAATGAACAGCAAGAAAATGCTTAAAACATGAAACAAAACTAAATATATTCACGTAATAGCATGGAAGAAAGCTTCTTGTGAACACGGATGGAGAAACACAGTTAAAACAAAATTGAAAAACATTATAAGCAACATTACTAGCAAAATACACCCAGAACGAGTGTCTTTAACCTTTGACCTCAGTACCTTTCG